>JAFREQ010000105.1:600000-1071490 GCA_025331565.1 Holacanthus passer
TATAGCCAACTTCAGATCGGACTTCCCTCTTGGACTTAGGTAATTAAAAATCTTCTCTCGCTATGCTCCATACTCATCACCTTCCCTTGTTTAACAGATTTATACAAAGTAGATATTCTTTGTAGACTACCTACATTTTTTTTCTTAAATTAATTAATTCTTAAATTTACTAGGTAACGGGAAATAAATAGTGTCCAGGCAAAGACAAAGAGTTGTGTTGTGGGTAAAGGTGCTACAACAACAGTCGTGTAAGTTTAGTTCATGTCACACTGTGTATGAATATCTGTGTCAGAATATGAATTATTAGTTTGAGACACATCAGTCAGCAAAGAAAATGTCATACTGGTCAGTTTATTCTGCATCATTTCATGTTGTATTCTGATTGGTTGGTTTGAAGACGTGGGTCATAGCAACGTGTGGTCCTAAATTTCTAATCCTTTTGTCTCTAAATCTCCAAATTGTCCATCAGGGCAAACTAGGACCACTATTTTGGACTAATGTTCAAACTTTCGTCTCAGACAGTGTTTGCAAGAGTATTGACGTCTTAATGTTAGACGCAGTGTTTTTCTGTCCTGTTTAAGCATGTTGTTATTCAGTGGCAGTGTCTTGAAGTCACAATCACCTCTGCGACTTTTGCTCTGAAAGATCTGTTGCATATGAGCTTTTGCCACATGATGCACAATAGAAAACATGCTCGACCACAAACGTTCAAACCCAGCAAGGTTTAAAAGAAAATCAACAAAGCAAAACAACAACTAAACGAATATATGAAAGCAATATATGCACATGTAGCCACTACTGCATTTAAACCTTTGGTAAATCTTTGTGTCAGTTTCACTTGGGAGCAAGATTATGTGATTTCTGCTTGTTTCTCTTTCCTCAGTCTCCTCAGTAGATCTCACAGCCACATTATTCAGGATGCACAGTGACACTGAGTTTCTGTATCTGTGAGTCGTCCCAAGTCCTTCTGAGTTCGGCCGGGCGTGTTCTCCGACAGGCTCACACCATGACGGGCGGCGGCTCGAACCGCAGGTCTCTCCCTGTGCATCTTTATGTCCGCTCATTATCAGGAAGAGGCCAGCGTTGGTCTTTTGGGAGTTAAACTGAGTGGTGGGTGACCTTCGCCGGCTGCGGGCTGCCGTCCAGCTCTACAGCTCTGTAAGCAGGCCGACCCAGCAACGCTACAGCCTCAGCATGACTAATGAGTCTGATTCAGACAGAGGGAGGGAGATGCTATCCTCTGTGTGTATGTGTGTGTGTGTTCAGGACTCACTTTTATCTCCCCTTTTTCCGTCTCTTTTCTCTCTGTATACTTCTCTGAGTGTGTGTGTGTGTGTGTGTGTGTGTGTGTGCCCACCTCTTATCCTGGCCTCCAAAGAGGGACAAAACAACAGTGAAAACAAACAGAGGAAAATGGGCTGATAATAAGAAGTGTGTGTGTGTGTGTGTGAGAGTGTGTGCGCATTGTCTGCAGAACCACAAGGTGGACGTCACAGGGAAAATTGCCTGCAATAACAGAGAGCAAGACGACTCTCTTCTATTGTTATTGCCTCTCTCTCTCTCTCTCTCTCCCTCTCTCTCTCTTTCTCTCTGGCTCTACCTCTCTCGGCCCTTCCCTCTCTGTCTTTTCTCTCCCTCTCTCGCTCACTCTGTCTCTATTTTTCTCTGAGCATAATAGTGTTTATTAATATTTATCAGTGTTGATCACTGCTGGCCAGGATTATAGTCTATTTCTGTGGCATTTTGTATTCTGTCTTCCAGGCGGCTGGTGACTGGTGTGTGTGTGTGTGTGTTTTTGTATCTGTTCACTGCTTCATTCTCTCTCAATCTCTCTATTGTATCTTCAGTCTCATTACCGTTAGCTTGTGCCTCAGTGGATGGATCACCCACATTGCATCAGGCTGTGGCTCTGCTGGGAATATCAAGCCTCCGAAGCGCTTGCATCATGCACATTAATACTTCCTTCATATTTGTTACGGCAAAGTTATCTGTTCATGAGGTGACACTGTTTACACTGATCTAGATAACCTCTTTTCCAAGGTGAGCGATATTGACTGGAATGTCGTAAAGTGGCAAAGTGGGATTCAGGCATTTAGGATAGCAGGAGTAAAAGTCTCTTCCAGCTCTTCCAGTTGGCTTGGATGAGCATGAAACTGTCCTCATTGACTCATCAGTGCAAATATGAGCAACTATTTTAGTAAATAGCTAAAAAAAAAAAAAGTGAAAGGTAGACTGTCTGTGACATAGAAATCTAAAGGAGAGATGTTGTGTGCATCATTATGGGCGAGATGAAGCTAAAGACTACACTTAAGCGATTTTTCAGTACTTTGATTAATTTTGAATTCATTTAGCAAATGTGGTGCCGTGTTTATTCCCCACTGTAACGACTAAATGTGCTGCATCTCTGATTCAAGCCTCACAACAGAGGCCAAGGCTTAAGTGTGAGTGGAGCGGTATGCTGTTTAATTCGATATGACAAAAAACAGATTTCTCAAAAACTACGTTGATGTTGTGTAGTATGATGTTACATACATGTATTGATTGTTAAAGAGCTATTAATATATTTTTATCCAGATATCAAGCTGTAAATGCAACACTGACATATAATCATCTGATGAAGTTGTTAAATCGAGCCTGTTAGAAAACACTCGGCTGCTTGCATCCAGCGACAGGAAGCAGCATTTGCATCCATTTGTTCTGAAATACTCAGGCAGAGCTTGAAAAAGATGCTGTTGAGCAGTGAGAGTGAATCCAAACAGAAAAGTTGTGGCTTGTAAAACCAACAATGAGCTGAAAGATGCTAAAACGTGCAGAGCTGAGGGGAAACTGCAGAGCAAAGTTGGAGGATGATGGTGTGTTAAATACATAGATGTACTTAACATTTTACGTTAATTTATTATATTATATTAAAAGAAATAGGAGAAGAAGAAGAAATAATTAGTGCACCTTTAAGTTTAGACTTCTGTTTCTATAATTGGGAACATATAATTAATAATAAAAAAAAACATTTCAAATGAGAATTCACAGTAGTAGACTTATGCTCCAGTGTGAGAGAAAATGCAGACAGAAAGTTGTGAACAAATAAATCTGAAGCCAAGAATGATGATCTGGTTCATGTCCAGAATCTTTTTAGCGTAATTGTAACTGCTTCACATTTCTGTCTTAACCATCAGGCCTAACCAGAATAAGGCCTTTATCCGAATATGACACAGTATCTAAAATTTTGTGTCTGGGCTTCATCTCTGGCTCTGGAACGAACACGTATCTCCCTCATTTTGCCAGACGTTGACATTGTTTCTCGAAGAACAGGTCTGGAAACAGATGGCGTTATCTCAGGACACAGGTGAAATTCCCCCGTCTTGTTTTAAAGAACTCCAGGTTTTATGACTCAGTGGGAGACTAAGTGACTTGTAAAGATGATTTTTTTTGGCAGTGTGGTGATAAATACCCACAGTGCCGAGGTGAATTGCTGACAAATGCTGTCTAGAATATAGCCCATTGGGGGAAACACTTTTTGATGAGGTGCGGTTTTCTCCCCTGTCTCTCGAGACATTTTTGATGCATGACAGCAAAATATCACAAACCTCGAGCATTTTAATGACTTCGGCTGTAACACTTCCCCATATGTTTTTGTCTTGTGATATTTTCCGCCTCGGGCTCCATCACGTGACTCCCGCCATGCTGTGAAATCTTCCTCATTTATAGTGAATTCTCAACGGGGGAATTTGTCAGATCCAACTACAGTATGAATGGTGTCTGTGAACTAAATTTACCGCGCGGTGGTGTTCATTGTTAACTCCAGCACATGACGAAGTGGATTGATGGCTGCTATAGGCTCATGAGTGTGTCAGCTTGTTATGGATTTGGAGCGCTTTACGGCGTGCGGCTGCTTAGCCTTAAAGCTGTATGAGTTGGACCTGAAGTGACCTTTTTCCTTAGAAACTCACCAGTAGCCAGAAAGAGATTTTCCCGTTGACGCTGAGCAGAAATATCAGCGGCGATACTGCGGTTTAAGAAGCCCAGTACGAGAATGTCACATTTTGAAATGAGCAGCTCTTATATGTCAAGAAAGGCTGGAGTCAGACGTGGTTAAGTGGTGCAACAATTGATTAAACCCTAAACTTTGTTCGTCTCTGTGTCAGATGTCATGTGTGAGTTCACTAAACGAACTGCTCAGAGGGAACCGAACGCGCTGGAAGTCTCATTCATATCTTCAATAGCTGCTTAACTGGGTCGAAAAGCCAATGGCTTCCTCCCTTTGCTGGTCGTCCAGGACACAAATCTCTGCAGCACACGCTCAAAGTGCTGACCTGCAGCATCTAATGAAGAGTGTAATTATTTATTGATGGGCATTTATGCTGTGTTTGTATATGTGTGTTTGTATGCAGTATGTTTGTGTGGGTTTATGACAGACATGAATGTATGTACGCGTGTGTGTTTGTGCAAACGCATGCATTTATTAATGTGTATTTGTTTATTTAATTATTCATATGTGTGTATGTGTGAATGCAGGGGGTGCACATATTTATAAAAGTGTGTGTGTGTGTGTGTGTGTGTGTGTGTGTGTCTAAAGCAGTCTGTCCCAGCTGTGTTTGGACTTTCCTCCTAGCTACTCACCAGGCGCTGTGAGATGAGATAAAATTTAAAGGCTTCTTTTGGTTTCATGTTTTTGTGTGTGGGTGTGGAGATGCACACACACACACACACACACACACACACACACACACACACTATAAACAGCTAACATGAAAAGAATGCAGGAAAGACAGAAAGTATACAATTGGATTGAACTGTCTGAAGTTGTACTGTTGTTGAACAGAATGGGACATAATATAATATAATATATAATATTGCTGTAATATATATTGATTGTGTGAACCAGCCAAAAACGGAAACCTTGCAGTCGCTTATAATTCTATTAAATTGTGCATTTCTGTGTGTGTGTGTGTGTGTGTCCTGTCGCGTGCATGGATGTGTATAGTTGGAGCTGTGTGCCTGTGTTCGCAGCCTCCTCTGTGTCGCCGGGCCTTCAACACTACAGTATTTTACCGGCTCCCATATTTGAGCGAATCCCTGTGGTGGTCTGAAATAATTGGATTATAGCTGTCAGGGAAGGCTTTAGTTCAGATTACAGAGATTATAGTCCGCAGTGCTCAGATGGACAGCGTGGTTTGAAGAGCATCATCTGGTTTGTGTCACATAGAAAGAGCATTTTGGCAAATGCGCAGATGTGATGTTTGCCTACATTTGGTAAATATAGGCCAAAAGTAGCAGATGTGTCCTAGCAGGCTGACTTGGACCAAACCCAGGATAGTACAGTGAAAAAAGGTTCTGCATTTGATCGGGATTATTTTGACCGAATGGATCCATTAAAATTGACGATCCCTGGGATTGACTAACACATATCTAAACCTCTGGAGAACTGTTACGTCTATATAGAAATGTAGGCATCCAAACAAAGACATGAAAAGATGTCATTGCAAACTATCATAACCAGGTTGAAGCTATTAAGATGTAAGATTAGAAAATCTTTATCATAAAATTACAGGGTGAACAACATATTGTACAATGTTAATTATAAATTCTTATCTGACTCAATATGAGATGCAGCATTAAACTTGTAATGTACCAGCTGGCAAAAACTGTAATACGCTTTCATTTTTTGTTTAACCAAAAAAAAAAACGATAAAACATTTGCATAAACAGACATTTCAGGGTTTTGGATATCCTCAATTTAGATTAAGATAAAAGTCATACAGCAGGCAAAATGTTCAAAGTCTGCATCACTGCTGTCAACAAATGTGGCCAAAAAGCAAAGCGCCAGACTGGAGCTTTCCACGTGGGATCAGCTCGGTTGATGGCCGAGGCTATCTGGGGTAAAGCGAGCCGCCGTCCCACTGTGGCACATTAACCTATTATGGCCGACTGACACTGGAGCGTTGGAGTCGAGCCCTCTCGTCTCACGGAGCCTCTGTCTCTGTCTCTGCGGGGCTCCTCTACTTTTGCACGTTTTGTTTTCCCGCACACCTTCATGAAATTATGACCCAGAAAAGTTTCCCACCGGGATTCGGTCTTGACAGAGACTGGCAGGGATTTTAAACCCGCTCCACGTTGTTTTTGAATTCACCAGTGTGGCGCAACATGATTCCGCCTCCTCATTTAAACTCTACAATTAAACCCATTATCCCCAAAGAGCAGTTTCAGGTGTTTTAAAGTATATCGAGTGTGACAAATATTGGAGCGGATGAGGCTTCCAGCGTGCACCCATCCCTGGAGTGATGGAGGACAGACGAGGGGACGACTTTAGACAGGAAGTTAGACATCTGAGAAATAATATGATTATTTCCAGACAGATGATTTTATCGCTTGTATTTCACTTGCATGTGTTGTGCAGATGCAGAAAAGAGAAAAAGGAGAAAAAATATGAAAGACTTGCACACACGTGGTTTCATACTATTCAGTATCATTCACAAAAACACAACCAAAATCCTTCCACTGGTTTTATGTTCCTAAATATTTTCTCTCTCTCTCTCTCTCTCTCACTCACACACACACACACACACACACGTTCACACTTCACGGTTGCAGGTCAGTCAAGTTTTGTATGTTTTTCATTTCAAATGTTTGGGCTCCTCGCATTGGCACATCTGTTTTCAATCATGGAGGGGGAGAAAAGGAAATGGAGAAAAAGAAAGAGAGAGAGAGATAAAAGAAAAGAATGAAAGAAAACACCATATAAGTATGGGTAGAGAGTGATAAAGCCAATGGAGCAAGGAAGCTGTGTGGCATAAATCTATCTGCAAAATAAATGTTGATCTCTTGGCATCCCAGCTATTCCTCTGACTCTGACCTATGGGGCTGAAGTCTCTCTCTCTCTCTCTCTCTCTCTCTCTCTCTCTCACTCGCTCTCTCGCCTGCAGCTTTTCGTTCCACCAGAGCACATCTCCTTGCTGCCAGGCTCTCCCTCCATCTCCAACTTAATACTCCTCATTTCACCCAAGCCAAAACAACAGATGCTGAAATGTCGAAGTGCCTTCCCTCCGCCCATGAACCCACAGAAAAGTAAAGAAAACATTTAGCAAAAAAAAAAAATAAAAAGCATCAGGCCAATGATGCTTTGTTTTGTGTGCAAATATCCGGACCAGGCAGTTCCCTCTCAGGTCAATAATTAAGAAACCAAATGGTCTTAGTGGCATTTTGCTAAAATATAAATCAGTGATGTTGGTTCCACCCCGGCCGTCAGATTTTGCAGGATGGTAATTCCACACTGTGAAAATATTCCACTACAGATAAAAGTCATGCATTCAAAACTTTAGTTATGCAAGAGTGTGTAATTATTATTATTAGTATCGAAAGTACAAGTACTCACTGTGCAGTAAAATATCAATGTTTTACTATCATATATGATATGAATGCATTAATATTACTGCAGCATTAATGTGTATGTTTTACAGCTGCAGACATTCAAGGTTGAGCTCATTTGAACTACTTTATATATTGTTGGGGAGTTAAATCTACAGCGATGCATCATATTCTGTAAGACCATCACATGTTTGTAGTGTCATTGTCCTGAGAAAACCACGTATCTCTGAACAGTCAACTTTTAATGAGCTCAGAAAAAGAGCTTCAGCTTTTCACCTCATCTGTGCACATTTGCAAACCTTGTGTTGCACAAGATACACAAAAAGAAAATCAATCACATATGTGTCATTCATTGTGACTGACCCCGGAGCTTTGTTAAAGCTCTTGTCCCACATTGATGACTTGATTCTAACATGATCACCATTCAACATATCCAAGCCATCTTTTTTTCCCATTTCAGTAATGTTGCAAAGCCTGGTTGTGACAAATTCTGTATTTTGTATGTTGTGCTAATCCTGTTATAATAGTTATTAAACCAACTGCGGTAATAGAAGGCGGGCACTGTGTGCGCGAGCCCGTGTGACAGCATGCACATGTGTGTGTGGGTGTGCGATGCAGATGCTCGTAGTTCTGTTGCCATTAGAGCAGACTGCGCTGCCAGATGTCTGCACAAAGTCCACTCTGTGTGTGTGTGGATGTCTTGCAGAGGCTGTCTGTACACTTTCCTCCTACCCCCCACACACACACACACACACACACACTCTCACCCGCATGCACACAAATGCACATTAAACAACAATGGAATGTGTGTGCATGTATACTCGCGTTTGTGAGCGTGTGTGTTCGCGTTTAAGCAGGTCAAAGCTTCAAGTGTCCCAGTCTGTTAGACAGATGTTAGAGATCCCCGCTGCACCCCCTACCCTGTCGCACACACACAGACTTTCTCTCGTCTTCATATTCGCTGACAAACAAACATGCGCACACAGACACACACTCACTCATTAACAACCAATTAGAGAGCAGATATTGGCTCACTGGGGGAAACTAAAGGCCAACCAGTGCTGTTCTCCGCTTCCAACGCCAAGTCACAACAAATAGCTGGACGCAGGCCAGGAGAGAGAGAGAGAGAGAGAGAGAGAGAGAGAGAGTGTGTGTGTGTGTGTGTGTGTGTGAGTGTGTGTGAGTGAGCAAGTGTTCTTTCCTTCTTCTTCCCAAGTTTGGCAGTCCAATCTCATCTCCTTTCTTTATTAAAAAAAGACACACACATACACACACACACACACACACACACTCCCTCCCTCACTAACCCTCACATAATTAAATGCATTTTTCCACTCTGCAAGTCTTGTTGTTCATTGCATCAGCCGGTGTGTCTCAGTAGTACAACTCTCGCTTCAACATTATCTTTCTCACATGGGAATGAGGCATGAGCTATGTTCAACACACACACACATGCAGGCAGCAACACACACACACACACACACACACACACACACACCCGCTCGTTCTCCGTGGGATCGGAGCGATGTGTTTATGCCAGTGTTGGATGAGGAGATGCTTGAGACATTTGGCTCTCTGGAGAGCATGTTGACAACATCTCTCTCTCTGTCTCACTCTCTGTTTACCTCAATCACTGCCTCTAATTCACTCGTTCTCTCTCACTCTCTCTCTTTGTGATGTGATTTTTTTCAGCTCTCCCTTATATCTCTGCAAATAAACGACAATTTGAAGGCAAAAAAAATCTGCTGACAATTTAAGTCGATTAGACAGATGTAGATGCTTTCATTCCCAATAAACTACAGAGAGAGAAAGAGAGAGGCGCACACACACACACACACACACACACGCACACATCATAATGCACCAACAGGACAGGAACAAGAATAAAGGTCTTCACAGATCCTCATCTAAAACTGACTTACAGAAAAACTACCTGCACCTTCTTCTGTAAGAACAGGAGAGCTGATCTCATGCACAACCAAAGACAGGTCTGAACCAGTCCAAACTAGACCCGAGGACGGACCAAGCCGCAGCCGACCCTCACAGAGCGGAGAGAGAATAGTAGAAGTGGCAGCAGCATGATGCTCCACTAATTAACGAGCCGCCACGGTCGGAGAGAGAAGCCCTGCTTGTCCTTCGATTCATTGTAAAGTCATTCAAAAGAAGCTGTTCTCCATGCGGGGCTGCAGCTAATGACTATTCTCAATAGTTATTAATCTAAGTTCTAATCTAATTGTTCAAAACAGCGTCAGAAAATAAAAATTGTGAAAATTGCTCGTTAGAATCTCCTTTAAGCCCAAGGTGATGTCATCAAATGTCTTGTTTTGAGAGTGAAAACGATTTGAACCTGGTCCAACTCCATTAACAGGTCGGATCTCAGTTACTAACGAAGAGAGCAGTTGAAACTTGTCTTCCAGAGCTAATGAACATGAAATAAACTCTAGCTTGCACTTTCATGTTGTCCACTTTTGAAACAATTTCAAAGCTTAATTCATAGAGTGTCATTTCATATAGCATGAACCTATTTTCTTTGCACTGAGGGGAACAGGGAAATACAGATCAATGCTCACTATCGTTCATGTGTAGTGTTTGATATGTGCTACCGATGATTCAGTTCTTTTCATTATGACAAAATCAACCCAGTTTTTCCTGTTTGCCTTGATATATACAAATATCGGTCAATAAAAAAAATCAACACACATATTATAAGATGTGTTCGCAAAAAGAAAAAAAGAAGCCACAAACATAGAAGGCAACTAAAACTGTGCAATGGTGTGTGTGTGTGTGTGTGTGTGTGTGTGTGTGTGTGAGAGAGATGTGTGTCTGTGGTAATGTTGGTAATGTGTTTTTCCCAGTGCCACTTCTTCTTAAACCACAGTTTGGTCACAGCAGCCCATGTGCTTACAAAAAGAATCAGAAAAACTTGATTGTTCATGACAGAGCGATGGAAATTTCTCTTTGATGTGGTGTTAAAAGAAATATAAATGTCTACGTATGCGTTCACATGGTTAATGAGCAGAGTTGAATCTAAGCTCTCTCTGTCACTCTCGCTGTCTGTGTCCTCGTCTCTCGCTCGCGCTCTCTCTCTGTCCCTGGGTTGAGGCTCATTAGTGACGACAAGAGCGCTGTTGACCCTTCACCTTCCCCTATGTCTTTCCTCCTATCTCCCCTCTTTTTTTCCTCCTTTTTTTCCCCCCTCTCCTCATCGCCTCTCCTTTCTCTTCATCTCACTTGCCCCACTCTTTCCCTCATCACCCCATCATCATTCACCCAGCGTGAGTTTGGCAGGGGTCTACGTGTGTGTGTGTGTGTGTGTGTGTGTGTGTGTGTGTGTGTGTGTGTGTGTGTGCGTGCGTGCGTGTGTGTGTGTGTGTGTGTTGCCAGGGGCCAGCCTGCGCCTGTGTACACCAGAGGTCTTCGGCAAGGACAACACAGGGGACTCTGTCCTTGTCTAACCCCCTGGAAATAGAACAAAGGTGTGTGCCTGTGTGTGTGTGTGTGTGTGTGTGTGTGTGTATGTTCTAATGCTATGTACAGTGTCCTGAGTGTGAGCTATAGCTAGTAATAATAATAGCACGGTCAGAGGTCCAGCAGGCCAACAGGGACAAGCTACACAGAGCTTATAAAAGCACTAATAAAAGACTACAGCAGGTCACCTTATGTTAGGGACACAGTAAAGGATTATTACACTGATTAAACACCCAGTGGTGGAATGTACCTGAGTACATTTACTCAAGTACTGTACTTTGAGGTACTTGTGCTTTTTACTCCACTACATTTATCTGACACCTTCAGTTACTACAACCCCGATTCCAAAAAAAAAGTTGGAAGCTGAGTGAAACATAAAGGAGAATGTGATAATTTGCTGATCCTTTTCGACACATACTGAATTGAAAACAGTACAAAGACATATATATATTTTTACCTCATCAACTTCATTGATTTTTGTAAATATCTGCTTATTCTGAATTTGATGGCAGCAACACGTTTCAAACAAGTCGGGACAGGAGCAACAAAAGACTGAAAGTTGTGGACTGATCCAAAAACAGTCTCCGACTTCATAAGCTAAAGAAAAATATTTGAAACCATCTTGGAATAGCTGAAAAAATGCACAATACTGAAACCATGGCTGTTTTTCTGAGCTCATGAAAAACTGATGTTTAGAGTAAAATATGATGCATTGCTGTAATTAAGTAGTTACAATTAGTCCAACCTTGAACATCTACAGCAATAAAATCCACTGTGCACATTAGTGGAGCAGGAATATTAATATGATAGTAAAACACTGACTGGGACATACTTTAAGTAAACTTTGCTGATAATACAAACATTCACACATGAGGTTGTGAATGCGGGACTTTTTCTTATATAAAGGGTCTGAAGGATTCTTCCACACCTGTTTACACCGAACACAGTGCAGATATAACCATCAAGGTGACAAATCGATCACAGAATCTTAATGTGAAAAACCCAATACAAATGTGGAAGGAAGTAATCTTCTTCAAGTACAAATGGAAATAAAACCACAGTGGCAGAAAGTAGAGGCAGCAAATGACTGTTTGAAAAATGAGCTGAGTGTTGCTGCTGATGATTGAAGTATGATTGATTTAACCACTCAAATCAGTTCCTGATGATATGACACAGGCTGTGTTTGATATTTATAATGGGGAGTCTATGTGTCCTGAACAAAATGTGAGATGACCAACAGCGAATGAGGCCCCAGCTCATAGGCTGGTTATTGAGTGTCAGTGCTTTACTGGTATTGACCAAAATGTATTGAAATCTGCAAACAGGAAAAAGTATTTTGCTCAAATTAAGTTATCAAACAAACTGTTTAACGGTTATATTTTGTTCAGAGGTGGTTTGCACCATATTCGCTCCTGTTCTGAAAGCTTGGAAATGGCCTTAACTGAGTGTCTAACAATGAACATGCCATGCAAGACCACTGTCTTCATTTTGATCCTGTTCTGAAAATCCATAGACGGTCTTGATTGGACATCCAGATATTGAACTTGTCTCAGACATACTATATATTTGTCATTCAAAAGTGGACAGATGGACATTTACACTTGTTGTTTTAAGCGTCTTGTATCTGGATAGGATGCTTTTAGAATATCATTTATTATTTAATGTCATTTACACGTAGCAAAGTGGCCAGATCCACAAATCTGATTGCAGTTGGTCTTGATTTCATTGGGTTTCCTGCAAATCTGGGAAAGCTCGACTCCAGTCCAGAGGGTGGTGAAGCTGTTTGGTGACTGTTCCAAATGCCAGGAGAAGAATCATTTGTGCAGTCTAGTGGTTGAGTTTCAAAAAAGGACATGGATGAAGTGCATTTATGGACTCCAGGTTTTCAGGCTCTCTCATTAACGTTGCTGCCTCACCTGTGCAGAGTCATGCTCTCTCACTCTCACATGGATCAGTCAGCGTTTGAACTGATCAAGGATCAGATAGTGTGCATACGTTGAGATGACTGGAGCTGCTTTTCTTCCTGTCTCAAGCGACGGGAACATCAGTTAATGTCAGTGTAACTTTAGCTGCCCTCAGTTAGACTACAGGAGGAGGACATGTTGCATGTGTGTCTTGAAGAAACAGATGCATTTACACCCCTTCAACATCTGGCTCGAATGCACCTCGGGGTTCAGTCTGTCTCAAACGCCTCCTGGATGCATGCACAGGTAGCTTCTGAGGACGGAGATCTTTCACATCTGCCTAAGATGCGTGATGCATTTTGACTCTACATGCATCATATGTTCAAAATGCTTCAAACACAATAATAATAATAATAACCTATTTGCAATTCTTAAAATAAAGAGGAGGTGATGGAATGATGAAAGTCTGCTTCAGTCACTCCTGTAGCAGTGGCTGAAAAAGCGCCTCTTCAACGAGCTGCTGTAGAGGAATGATAGAGTAGGCACGCTGTAGGAATTACATGTCTACAAGGCACACAACAGCTAGCAGATGTCAGGTCTGTGTGAGGCCACATTTGTCTGCAGTGAAAACACGTCGACTGAACGCTCCACTGTGCCTCAATCTGAGCTGTTGACTCTATGGTAATGATGCAAGTCAGGCTAAACATAACAAACCATTAGCGTCCTCAGCATGCCGGCAACAGCGCTGGGAAGATGGCGATCGCACTCCTGTGTGTGCGAGCTCGACAGACACTGGGAATGCAGATTAGTTTACAAGCATGAGGCGCCCCGGCATAAATAAATCCAGGCTAAATTATGTTATTACGAGCTACTATAATAAACCATTTTTTTACTGCGGTAGTGTTCTTTAAAAGCTATGGTTTGGACACAAAGAGGATGGAGGCCCGGTTTTTAGTGGAGCAAAACAGTCATGGTTTTGATTCAGCATTACTTTTGACTTCATGCCACTTCTTTTTTTTTCCCCCTTTATAATCCATTTTCATCTGGGCGAAAAAGAGCCCTCTGCAACTACATTTAGTTATTTATCTCATCCGTCATGTGACCATCATCATCTTGATAATGCTCTTGAAGGATGGAAGAGAAAGAGGAAGGAGAGAAAGACTCTGAGAGCTGGAGGCATGTGAAAGCGAAAAGAGTAGCCCTTTTGGGACGGACGTGATTTCCCACTGGCCGGTCCCTGTGAACCTTAAAGAAAAAAAAAAGACCTAAGGGAGAAGAGAAATATGTGGAGACGGAGAAGGAAAAAGAGATGAGTGAAGAAGAGGATTAGTAGGGGAAGGAGGAGGGGTGGAAAGAGAGAGGAAGAGAGTGGAGGTTCTGCTGTCTTTATCAGA
Organism: Holacanthus passer; assembly: GCA_025331565.1. NCBI lineage: Eukaryota > Metazoa > Chordata > Actinopteri > Pomacanthidae > Holacanthus > Holacanthus passer. The sequence continues at coordinate 614,129 of JAFREQ010000105.1, forward strand.
GGAAACAAGGCCGGGGTTCATACTGTCACTGAGCCATCTCTCTCTCTCTCTCTCTCTCTCTCTCTCTCTCTCTCTCTCATATCTGTTCATATCTTCTTCTGTTTACTCGCTCTTGTTTTTTTCCCCTTTTTGTCCTCCTCTCTTTCCTCTCAAATTACTTGCAAAACACTTCCCAAATTGAGAACATGTTTATGTAAATCACACAAAAGCCGACACGTTGTGCCTCTGTGTCTCTCTCCCTCCCTCTCTCTCTCTTTCTCACTTTGCGTCTTTGTTCATCGAAGTTCAACTTTGTTGTGTTCCTGGCTGCCTCCGACAATGTCTGCCACGGGCTTTTTCCTCAACCCTTTCTCAACCTGCTCACACACACACACACACACACACACACTTAAGTGCACAGACACACATGTTCCCTGACAGCTTTTCTGTCTTGGAGGGATGGGGTGATTGATTAGTCTCTATGGAGACGATACTTCTTGTAATGAACAAGAAAAAACTGGCATGTTAATTTGCGTAGTGTGGGAGGCTCCATCCTGCTTGTGTGTGTGTGTGTGTGTGTGTGCTTTGTTCCTCCCAGCGCATGCTTGTTTACGAGATAAGGTCTGTCTGTTCCTGTGAATGTTAAAATATAGTTTTCTGCTTCTTATTTTTGTTTGTATCTGCACATCACTTCCCATAATGCACGCTTCTATCCCGTATTTACGCACGTTTGCAGTTGGCTCATTAAAAAAAAAAAAACCTTTTTTTTTTTTTGCACACTTGGCTGACATGAAAAAGTTGTATCAATAAAGCCCAAATGTGCAATGAAACAGACTTGATGAACGTATCATGACTCAAACGTCCACTGAAGAGACTAAAATTAGCCACAGATGAAAACGTCAGATCTGTGTAGAGCATTGAGGAGACTGTAACCTTCCCCTGATTAATACATGGAAGAACCATTAATGCCATATTTACATCGTATCTTTGTTTGAGGTTTGACTGTCGCTTAGTCAGTGGAAACATTTGATTTTTTTTTGCTGATTGTCTGGAAATTTTGTTTAAATTTGAACCACATTTGGATAAAAACTTGACTTGTACATAAGCATGTACTGTATGTTCTGTAGTGTGTGTTATGTGTGTGTGTGAGTGTACATCTTTAATGTCCTCTCAGAGGTGTGTGGACCTGAAGTTGTGTATTTCCAAGTGTGCTTCATGGTGGTGTGTGTGTGTGTGTGTGTGCGCGTGTGTGTGAGGTCGTCAGAGTAATTCAGTTGCTGTCGATTATCTCTGTTACACGTGTCAGAGTCAGAGGAACCTCCTGATGCGTACACAGCTATCACATGCTTTTAATGACATGCCTATTACACACATGCTCACACACACACACACACACACACGATCATAAATCAGCCGTGACATATCAACATATCAGCGTGGCGATATGCCTGTACGAGACGCTTTGATTATGATATGCTAATCTGACCTATAATTTACTTCCTGTCATTTCTCTGTCATCTCCTCCGGCGTCCCGCTCGTGTGTTCACTCCATCCCCTCCGTGTTTTTTTTTTTTTTCCCCCAGCTCCAGTTTGATTTACTCACTCTATTGGCTTGTCTCTTATTAGAAACTACATCTCCAAAGCTGTATACAGAGAAATCAATATTTAAAACATTAGCAAACAACTGTTCATCCGTTGGAAGCATGCTGAGATGCTTAATTGCTCGGTTTGACATCATGTACGATGAAATAATCAAAGGCTGTAATGGAGGGGAAAGCATCAATCACGGAGGCCTTCGCTGCATCCCGGTTAGGTCGTGCTTTTTGTCCTGTATGAAAGACAAATATCACTGCCTCCTCTTGTCGAACAGTTTTCAGAAAAGTTAAAAAAAAAAAAGGGAGTTGAAGAAGCTGAAGTTAATTTTTCCGGTGACACCTATTAATTTCACACCATTTCTCCCTAAATCTGCAGCGGCTTGGCTTCGCTCCAGCACCATAAAACGTGCACTAAGTGCCGGGGAGATCGAAAGCCTCCTCCTTCTTTAAGAATTAATGTTAGTTTAACGAGAAAAGGGATTTAAAAAGTGTTAACGGTCGGGTTCATGACTCTCTCTCCTTCCATCCCTCAGCCGCTGCAGATAGATGACAACTTCTGCGGCCAGGACTTCAACCAGCCTCTAGGGGGCACCACCGCCATCGAGGGCATCCCGCTCTACGTGGACAAGGACGACGGCATGACCTCTGTGGCGGCCTACGACTACCGCGGACACACGGTGGCGTTCACTGGCACCCGCAGCGGACGCATGAAGAAGGTAGGCATCCAGGACTGTGTGTGTGTGTGTGTGTGTGTGTGTGTGTGTGTTTGTGTGTGTTTAAAGTAGAAGTTGTATTGCTGTTGTGGTGTGAAAATCTCAGAAATCCATTTGTGGTCATTTACTGATATTAACTTGGAGAAAAGTAAAGTAAATGTGTAAACTGTGAAAGAAATATCATTAGGAAGGAAACAATGCTGTTTGCAGATTTAAGATTTTTAACTGACAGTAAATATGGTGTTTTTTTAGTTTTTTCATTGGCTATTTCATTCACATTAAGAAAAATGTGAGCCATAAATTACAGTGATAACTGATGTGAAACTATTAAAATGTGCAGTACAAAAATATGACTGCCACATACTCATAGAACTGGAGTTATGTTGAGTAACTACTATTGAAAAACTGTCACAGTTTTAATGACGTGGTTAACGTTGTGAAACAGTTTTGGAAAAGATCATAGATTAGGTTAAAATAGTCGATTTGTGTGGTGGCTTATGTTACGTGCATAAGTTATTTTATTGTAATGTACGTGATGCAAGATTAATACACAAGTTAAAATAAGTCATTGAGGACGTTTTTGTTTGAACCATCCTTCCATATGTTGACTATGCTCTTCACTCTACGCCATCCGACACCCAACTTCCTGCTTTGCTCCAGTCATAATTATTATGACCACTAGAGGTCGCTACCTAAAATAACGTAAATATGGGTCGTTATGAGCAAAGGCGACCGACTTCATGCGCCCATTTTTCGGAGGAGGGTGAGTGTATGTGTGTGTGTGTTTTCATGCTCTGCAGAAAACAGTTTTCACTTTGAAGCAATTTTGTGAATTCATGGTGTCTTTTCAACGATCATTGGTTTTGGCATCGCTGACAAATGGTTTTGTCATCAGAAATCTCAGCTGTGAATGTGTCTGTGTGTGTGTGTGTGTTTATATCTTTAATGTCACATTGTGTGTATTTTGTCTTAAAATGGCTTCTCACTGCTTTGGCATTGTCGTTGCGTACTTTTAAAACACAGCAAATAAGACACACAGTCTGTATGTTTGAAGAAAAAAGTGAGCCAGCAGCTCTGGAGATGCAAGTTTTCTCCCGCAGAGCGAGGCACTGTGTGTTTTTGGGTGATGTATAGAGCTCATGCTGTTCGACAAATCCAAGCCGTGTGGGTTTTATCTTGCTGAGTGTTGTTTGGTGGTCTCGTCACAGGGTTGTCAAGTGCCAGCGAGTGTTTCTGAGTGGCTATAAGGTGGCTGAAGATGATTTCTGATGTATCTCCTGAGTAGCTTTGGTGTGAAAGCCCCATGTTTTGTGTGTGTGTGTGTGTGTGTAGACCTGTGCGTGTGTTGTGTCCTCAATCACAGGCAAACCGTAATTTCCCATCGCGTTCAGCATCCACACAGCAGGCAGTCCCTTTGAGTGTGTGCCTGTGGGTTTACAGTGTGTGTGTGTGTGTGCGTGTGCTCCTCGACCGCACGGCGTGTGTGCCAATCAGCTGCTCCTTCATCTGAGATCCGACTGAGCCCCTTCTGTAGTTTTTTTCCTTCTTTCACCTCTTTCCTCAGCAGGACATCTCCATATGAGTGTGTCCGTGTCACCAATACTCTGGAGACTAAATAAAACTGTTACCTGAGGATAAAAATACTTGCATAAATACATACATAACACAGAAACAGAAGAAGTTACATGCACATTTCACTGTCAGCAGAATTTAACTTTGAAAAGTTTTAGAGAACAGTTTTTTTTTTTAACAATTCTTTTAAGTCATCTATCATTTTGCAGGTGCTCAAATTGTGATGTCTTTGTTTTGGAAGTCTTTGTGTTTACATCGCACCGTCTGTCATATTCTATTAAAGCCAGCCGAAATGCATTTGAAACATTCAGCCGGTGCAGTTTTTGATACGAGTTTGACAGTTCCAGCATTAGGCCTGTGTGTTTCTGTCGTCGGCAGAATATCACTCGCAGTAATGCTGCTGTCAACTGCTTTTATATAGGCTATGATAATGCGCGCAACACACACCGGCGCAGACACACACATGCCTCCTTACACAGCTTCCTGTCTGGTGTTTTGCTAAGTCGACTGAAACCCGGCCCGCTAGTCCTTGTGCCTGACCCCTGTTCTGTGTGTGTGCAGACGGATGATTTGTGTGCGTGTCGAGTGTGTGGGGTCAGCAGATCCTGGATGATATCCCGCTGATCGGAATCCCATTTCCCCTCAGCCGGCGTGTCTTCCTGTGCTCGGGGATGGAGGGAGGAAGGTGAACACGGAGGTGGAGGCTGCCGGTGTCCTCACACAGATCAATGCAGACGCTGCGGCAGCATGCAGTCGTCTGGATGAGCGGGGAAACGGCGAGACGGGACGCCAGTAACAACAAATCAGCAGTGATTACATATAGCTCATTTATGGGGCTTGTACTTTTGTTGGGGCCTTGTAAGTCTTTCCTCTGACGCAGGAGGTGATTAGTTTCAGCTTTAAGTTAGGTCTTTCCAAATGAATTGGAGAACAACTATTAAATGACTGAACTAGATTTGTACCTAACAGGGTTTGGAGGGAGGAAGAGGGAACAGGGCCGGGATTAGAAAGAAGCTGAAAAAAGAGAGCGAGGCTGAGGCAGATGGAGAGAGATGGTTACAGGCTGTGTGGTTTTATTGCTATTCATTGGGAGTTAAACTGTGCTCCTTGGCCTAATGAAATGTAAAGCTGCAGCGTATCGATGTCTACACACACGCACGCTCATTAGGATTCCTACAATGGGACTTGATGCTGAATGCGTGTTTGCCCGCGTGGACATGTCTCGGCTGCTAGACTCCCTGTATCGATTGATCTCTGAATATATAATCGCCGGTGCAGATCTTCAACCCGAGCAGTCCATTGGATAAGTGATGGTGTCTTTGTCTGAGCGTGTGCGAGAGAGAGACAAACGGAGAGACAGAGCTGTGACGTGAGTCGGGGTAAATCTGTGCTGCTTCACACCGGCATGACTAATCAGAAAGTCATGACTGACTAAGCACATAGCAACTATGTGCAAAATACCAATCAAACATCTCCATTACTGTTGACTTATGGCTTTCTTTCTACACAGGTTTGGACTGTGCATGTGAGGACTATCACTGTTGTATTAGTTGTGCTTGTAAGATTTCAGATAGATTTCTTTCAATGCAGATTGTACGTCATGCAATGCAGAACACACAGCAGGATGTGGATGTAGTATGTGGAGTGTATGATGGAAAGTTTGCAGGATGTTGAACAGCAGCAGGTACTGAACTGAGCAACAGTATGTTTTGCTTATTTGTTCAACTTTGCATTAGTAAAATCAATAACATGTTCTTTCTTCTCTTCAATGTGACAAGTCTCACTTTTTGTTTACCACATTTCAGCGTCAGGTGTTAGGAGCGAGAGAAGAGGAGGCAACAGAAGTAACTAACTGGTGCTAAATTGCAACTCAGCAAATTTCAACTTAAGTCATAAAGTCACTTTGGCTTCATTAGAAAAACTCTTTAACGTGGTTATGTTGGAGGCACCATTAATGGTTGGATGTAGACTGCAGAATGGAAGACGGAAGATGAAGGAGGAGGGTGCTGAAGGTTGAAGGACGTACCAGAATATACGATACAAGGCTGGGGTTGCAAGATGAAAGACGTGAGACAGAGGGTGTCTAATGTATGATGAAGGCAGCAGGACGAAGGATGCAGGACGTGCAGTGGGTATGTGGTGGAGGGGACAGACTCCAGCAGCAGCTGCATGTATGTGCATTACATACTGTTGTTCTTTGCTCAGTTTTTCAAAGTGCAGCGTGATTACATTTTTCTTTTAAACACCAGAGAACATCTTTGTAGGGAAGCAAGATGTAGGTGGGGTACCAATGGCTTTTAACAGCATGAAATTGCACTATGGGCTGCCTTCTGAGCTGTTTGCCAGAAACACACCCCCGCCCCCCCCAGATCTCAATAAAAACCTGGAAATCCTTTCATTCCCCTCATTTTGTCTCCTCTTTTGTCTACCTGGGAGAACAAGGCGCTCTCGCCACATCAGGCGAGATGAAAAGAAACTCTCAACAGCCTGAAGTATTTCCAGATTTCAGAAACAAAAAGAGGAAAGCAAGACAGGCAGCAGAGAGAGGGAGATTTACTCCGAGCGGTGTATAGGTGTGTGAATGTGGTCTTGTGTGTGCGGTGGGTGATGGGGGGTGGTGGTTTCATGTCATTTCATCATTTCCCTGCTAGCAGCAAATCCAATTACTTTCCTCCTTTCCTTTCTATCTTGGAAGATAGCCTGAGTGACAGGGACGATTGGAGCAGCGCTACTGAGGTAACTGTGCCAAGCGCTTGATTGACATAACGCTGGCACTTCACTGCCTCGAGACACGGAGACGAGCGAGACTGGTTAGGCTTCGGGGCATCTCGGAGCCAGCGAGGTGGACCAGAAGTTCACCGGCCCCGCTCCTTCCGTGGTACATCCCTCCCACTCAGAGATGATCTAATTCGCTCTTTGGCAAGATGCTTCACGCTTTCTCCTCAACTCCTGCGTGACAGCAGTGACATATGTTGCCCCGTCCTGTCTACCGCCCTCGCTCTCACGCTCCCTGTTAACAGTAGCCCACCCCCTTAAAGCTATCAACCCTTTAGCAAGATAATAAGCTGTATATATTCTGTGAATTGAGTCATGATCTGCCCACCGGCTCTTTGGAGGTAAATCTAACATCACACCACCAGAACTCCAACTTCAAATCGAGCAACACCTACTTACATCCTCTCGTAACATATAGAACCCGTACATTTACTCAAGTACTGCACAATTTCAGGTACTTTAAGTATTTCCTCTTTACTTTACTAGTGTTGCATTTTATACTTGTGCTACATTACATTTCAGAGGAAAAGACTTTTCACATTACTACATTTATTTGACAGCTACACCTACTAGTTACTTTACAGTCTTTTTGGTTGTGACCCCTTAAAAATTGGATTTATTTGAGGCCCCTTGTCACATTTCTCAGATTGTTTCATTCAAAATAGTGAAACTAATAATGACATAATTTGTGACGCAGTTATTCTTCTTTCCTTTTACTTTAATCGTGACCCCTCAGATTTTCCTTGCGACCCTTTGGCAGGGCCAGATCCTTAGGTTGGGCACCACAGGACTAAATGACCTAACTGTATATAAAGTAGATCTCTACCTCAAATGTCATATATTCGAATATATCAGTCACTGGAGCCATTTGTCTGCAGAACAAGCAGTTTTAGTTCTGATACTCTGATTTTGCAGATATTACTTTAGTACTTAAGTGAGATTTTAAATGTGAACTTTCACTTGTAATAGAGTATTTTTACTTTGTTGTCCAGAGTCCACCACTGAGCATTTCCCAGCGAAGTAACTTTCTCAGATCGTTTTATTTGAATGACTTTCAAAGGCCTGAAGAAGCAAAACTATCCAATATTTTACAGAAAGAAAAAATGCTTAGAGTAAAGTAAGTAAAAATGAATAGTATCTGTAAATCAATCTTACAACCATTCAGTTTCATCTTATGACCCACTGGACCATCACTGCACTCCGGTCGGGAACCACTGGTCTCAGCAGTTTAACAAGCAGCTCCTCAAAATCCCAGTGTCCAGTAAATGAGAGTGCCTTGGATCTCTTCCTGGAGTTTGAGATGGCCGTGCATGCATTGGCTCTGCGAGCTTAGCAGTAAAACTAGCTGTCAGAATGATTAAGCCTAATCAGGAAACATGGGATGGGAGGTAATTTAGCATGTGAATGCTAATTAGCAGTAGCATTTAGACTGGCAGGCGATGATTGAAGCAGCGTATCGGCTGCTCAGCCTGGTTAAATGGCAAAAACACCAGGCTGGTAGAGATGATTGATAATCTTGGGTCGGGCTCCTGTCTGTTTCCCTGTTTGTGTGCGAGTGTGTGCGGACTGTAGTTTCCCTTCTCTCCAATGCAAACTCGTAATGAGCAGATGAGCGCAACACCTGAACACACTAATTCCATCTTTATCCCATTAACTAGAAGTTAGTGGAATAATGTCCTATTAGTTTCTCAGAATGCACAACAGACTTTGGAATGTGTGTGTGTGTGTGTGTGTGTGTGTGTGTGAGAGTGGTGTCATTCATGCCCGGAGCTTTTTCCCTACCACACATACTGTACACTTGCACGCACACATTCAGTTTGCACACATGCAAACACACATGTTCAATAGTGTGATCTGATAAGAGAGTTTCTGGAACTGTAGTTTGTCGTGCATGGTGTCCAGTTGTCATTGAAGTGGAATTTTGATGAATGAGTGACTAAGTGTGTGTGTGGATGTTGAGGGACGACAAGTGTGTAAATCTTGCAGAGATAATATCGCAGCAGTAAGCAGCGCTAGTGTTGGGGTGAATTATCATCCTATTCTCTCCACCAGTACTTCTCTGCACGGCCTCTCCTCAGGTCTTGTGGTTTTCCTGTCCACAACCTCCCTCTCTTTCCCCTCCACTCCCTTCACCATGTCACCTTCAGCTCTCTCTCCCAACTGAGGTGGGCTACATGCCCGCAAAATCTGCCTCCCTCGAGAATTTCCCACCTCATCTATGTGTGTGTGTGTGTGTGTGTGTGTGTGTGTGTGCATGCATGTGTGTGTGGCGTACTGTCCTTCTCTCCTCCACTCCTCATTCCCTCTCTCCTCTCCCTCATTGTCCTTATCTCCTCTATCCATTAGTACATTAGTGTACGTCAGCCTGAGAAAAAAAAAAGTGCCATCTCTGTCAGGCCTTTCTTGAGAGAGAGACACAGAGGGACACAGAAAGAAAGAGAGCGAGATGAACAGATACAGGGACGTGTGATGCAGATACAAAGAGGATATGATACTCTGTGTAAATGAGCATCTGGATAAAACTATTTGGAGGAGATTTTGAATAAGTTTGAAGATAAGATTCATGTCTTAAGCTTACATGAAAGTCATCATGCAAACTAACAGCAGCAACGTGACCCCATACTATTCACTTTCATTCTCACAACATGTGCATCAGAATGATACTACCTGAAAAAAAGCAGCATTTGAAGCATTCAAGCTATATATTCGTATTTAGTGAGATTTTGTGTTAAAAATGGGATTTTAAAAAACATCTTCATCTGAAGTACATATGAAATGGTTTTTCTTTTGAGGAAATCACACTACTTCTTTCTTTCTTTATTACTGCCAAAATGATTCCACGCAGAAAATGAATGCAGCAGTGTGAAAATGAATTAATGGGACTGCACCTTCCGCACGTTAAAACGTCTTCTCCGAACTCATCTGCATTTGAATTCCCCAGCTGTTACTTATCGTAGGAGGAGACAAATGGACAGTATGTAGGTGAAAAAAAGAGTGAAATCCTTTTTTCAAAGTCAGCATCAGATGAGGATGGAGTGATACAGGAATAGTCCTTCTTGATGTGAATGACAACAGCAGGATCTCTGCCACCTCCGGGACACAGGCTGATATGATACTGTTCTGCATCACTTATTAGAGGCGGCCGCTGCTAATGTGCCATTGTGGTTGTGGGTTCAATTCCCAGGTGGGCTATCACTTCATATGTATTACCCCCTGTGTCCTTGAGCAGGGCATTATCTCAGCGGTCCCTCCGGAGGAATATGGCGCAGTGTTAATGGACGGACGATGTGCACGGAGAGCTAGATGGATGGATTAGCGAGCTAATGAATCTTTGATAAGTGGGAAGACTTTGTGAGTGTCGAGAGACAAAAGGAAAGATCACAGCTAAACCTATCAACTGTGAGATGGCTTTAATTCACTCCAAACCCTCGTTCAGTCTGACTTTGGTATTGACATTATGGAGACAAAGTGTCTCTGCAGGTCTCTTGTATGTAACCAAGCTATCTGATAAAAGGCTATAACCAGTGTTTTGGACAAACCTATGCAAAAATTGCTCTTCCATGTTATTATATATGGATTTATGTGTAACTATTTTGACAATTACTTAAGTCATTTTTCAAGCAAAAATGTCAAACATTTGCTGGTTCCAGCTTCTTAAATGCAAGGATTTGCTGTTTTGTTTGCCATTTGTGAAAGTAAATGAAGAGTCTTTGGGTTTTGGACTGTTGGTTGTAGACGTCACTTTCGGCTCTGGGAAACCGATGGTTTTTATATTTTACTCTTTCTATGTTCTACTGTTCTTCCACTGTCCAGGAAGGGCTTCCCCCTCCATGATGTAATTCACACATGGCTATAGTTTGAATGCAGCATGTTGGGATTGCGAGATCATAATGTGCACTGAGAAATAACCCAGTGTTAACCCAGAAATCCAGGCCTCTCACCCGTGGTACTGCGGACGTGACCGCTCCCGGCCCTTGAGTCCGAGTGTCCTGCTGTTAGGGCACGTACGGCCACGGGTGCAGACAAACAACAGACACAGACACATATGCAGACGTTCAGCAGCAGCAGCCAGCGATGTGTTCGGACAGCTGTTGTGCTGATGACCGGTGTCAGGTGCCAGTGGCCTGATTCAAGCTGGCTAACCTCCTCCCATCACAACATGTGTCTGCACAGATACGGGAGGTGATGGGTGGACATGTGTCTCTGTAGCTGTCCTGGTGGGGGCTGCTGGTGTGTGTGCATGGAAAGATGCAGCTCGCTGTGTGTGTGTGTGTGTGTGTGTGTGTGTGTGTGTGTTAGACAATCTTCTGTATTAACATCAAGGGAAAGATGCTGCCTGGATGTGTGTGTGTTTGTGTCTGATTAGAGGGCAGAAGAAACATTTCAGTGTGTGTTTGTGCCTGTTATGTTAATCTCTTTCACATCAAGGAAAGATGCAGCCTGTGTGGGTGTGTGTTTTATCTGTGTGTGTGTGTATTGTATACGTGTGCATCTGATTAGAGGGCACATGCAGGAAAGGATACAGACTGTGTGTGTGTGTGTGTGTGTGTGTGTGTTTTAGGACTGCAGAGGGTCAGTTTTACATTTGTTTGTGTGCACATGTGCAAATGTGTGTATTGGTCTCTGAGATACTGATCCTTAGATTAAAGGGAATCTCACACTCCCAGTGTGTGTGTGTGTGAGACTTCATCTTCATCACTTTGTGTTGTGTTTAGTGTAGGAAACAGTGTGTGTTTACATATTACAGCAGCTGTGCTTTCTTCATGTCGAATGGGAGCTGCCCACCTGATGCCAGGGCAGGCAGCTGCCACACTAACAGCCCCTACACACACACACACACACACACACACACACACACACAAACGGTGCCAGTCGACCTTTTTTGTGTCTGTGAGTGTGTGTTTGCTGCAGAGGGAGGAGAAAGGGCCAGCTGCAGTGTAAAGCCTTCATCAACTGTTCTTCTAGACTGCCCCATCTGTCTGTCCATTAATACACACACACACACACACACACACACACACTAATGCACACACACGCACACTAATGCACACACACGGTCCTTCTGTCGTCTTATCAGACACACGCCGTACTTCACACTCAATGGGGTCCGTCACGACAATTATGTGCATTCTCTGATGTCTTATGTGAGGAGAATTGTGTCCACCATGAAACACCATTCATGGCGTTTCTGTTTGATAAAATGGTGCAATCAGGGTAAAGGCAGCTGAATTGTGTCATTTATTCATCACCATCCATCCGTGAGGTGAATATCTGTGGTCCTCTGTAGATGGGTGGCAAATGAAAGGAAGGAAGGATGAACCATTCCTCCAAAAGATATTCCCTCCATTGGCGTTTTGGTGATGATGGTGTAGTCTTAAGAGCTCGCTTCAAACCCCTCCATGGGTGTCGAGCTGTCGAGAGGCGAAGGCCGTGGCGTATGATTCATCATTTTTGTACTCGTCAAACCATTCAGCGAGACCTCGCGCGCCCTGTGTGGAAGCATCTGCATTCATTATGTTCTTCCATTCATTTATTCAGGGCTTTCATTTGTTATCTGAGTGTACACAAGAGGATGAATATGAATATATAACCTATGAAATATAAGACCCATCAGTCAAGTTTTGTGACATGGTGGGTTACTGCTTTTTTATCCAGATAGTGAACATGGAGCATGTTGAAAGCAAGTCTTTGTAGTAGCCGGGGGGGGGCACAACATCCTCATATTTAATGATGGGGATAATAAACCACATTTTCACATTCATAGCGTCGCACTCAGTTGAACACACGAACTGTAGCCAATTACAGCGTGAAGTGGGTGTGAATGTTGGATCATCAGTTTTGGAAAGTTACAGAACTGGTTGGACTTTATCCCGAACTCCACGGTCAGAAAGGTGTGTGTGTGTGTGTGTGTCCGACAAGTCCTGTACCTCTGATGAAGTATACTGGCGCCCTTAGTTGCTTCAGTGTGGTGTGAAACTCTTGGACAAACGATCAGCTATGAAGGAACAGGAAATCTGCCAGTGCCATTACCATCGACTGCACAGATCTAAAGAAAAGCACTGTTATATTTTCCGTGGTCAGAATCTCCCCCCACTCCGTGTGTGCTCAAAAAAAATATGAGCTCTTGTTTAATCCAGTGTGGGGTTTTTTGCCTGGTCATTGTCCTAACCTTGGTTTCTCTCTGTGTGTTTTTAGTCCAACTCCAAAGCAGCTCTCGAGCCAGACACAAGGATGTCAGGCCACGGCTCAGCACACATATGTTAATGAGAGAGACAAGAGAGACAGAGATACCGAGAGCCAGCGGGGGTCAAGGGGATATAATGAAATAGAAAATAAGAGGGTCGAGTGCGAGAGACATGGAGTGTGTGTCGGAGAGAGTCAGAGTATTGTCCTTGATGATGTTTATGATATTGATTGGCTGCTCTCCAGGAGCTTCCTGATTTCTGATTTGGACATTTGTGAACATTGTGATTGCGGAGAGAACATCATGTCTCGAGTGGGCTCTGCAATCAAGGACAATGACCCTTCACTCCATGTACACTCTCTCTCTCTCTCTCTCTCTCTCTCTCTCTCACACACACACACACACACACACACACACACACACACATACATTTGCATACCTTAAGTTCTGATGTGCAACAAATGTTTTCAGCTGCATCTGTAGTTTCACAGATTACATCCAGTACTGTGACATCTTCACTGGATTGTCTGTTGTCGCACTTTCAAATTATTACATACATATTGATATAACCCACTGTTTTTTTTTTTTAAATCAAAATTCAAAGGTAATATTCACAGCCATCATAATCACTTGCTCTTTGACCTGACCAATCATGTTGCTTGCCTCACTTCATTCTCCAGCTCTCAACATTTGGCTTGATGATTGAAATGCTAACGTACTGTACCTGATGGGAAAACTAGAAAAATAAGACTTTGATTTTAAAATAACAAAACACTCCATTGAGATGCAATAAGTACAAAAGGCTGAATTTTCTATTTGCTGGATTAGATGTGATGAGCAGGTCAGGTCCAGGTGAGAAACATCATATACTTGAAGTTAACTGGTTGAACAGAAAAGGTCTAATTTTCAGCAATAAATTTATGATAATTTTACAGTTTATTTCAGACACAGTTAGTGATACCAGTCTGTGTCTTCAGCGCCTGCACTGATGTAAATGACGACATCTCTTAATGCCGTCTTTGTTTTTTTCTCCATAGATTTTGTGCATTTTGTATTTCGTGTTTTGTTCTGAAGACTAACGTCTCCTGTTATTACTGTACTGTAGAACTGCATATGCATGATCATCTTCCAGTGTTTCCCTTATGTTTGACTTGGTTTTTCAGACCGTGCCTCGCTCTCTGGTTTTTGAATTTTCTCTACTCCCTGTTTGAATTTGTTTGCTTGTGTAGGACTAATATCCTGTGCGTGACTGCTTGGCTCCTGAGTAAAGGAGCCACGTTTTTCCATGTCTCCGCTCTTTCAACATTTTTTCCCCTTTTACTCTGCTTTCCTGCGCTTTAACTGATCTGGTACACAAGCAAAAATCCAGATTATAGTTTGTGGAGCAGCCTGGCCGGACGCCTGTTCAGCTGCTTGAGAGAATTTTTCCTTTTAAACTTTGGAAGTTTTTCTCAGGGAGGAAGGAGCAACAGATAAACATGTATTAAGATGGAGAGACAGATATACAGACACACCTGCACTGAGAAAATATCTATAGGCCGATAGTGAGAGAATGGAGGAGGACAAAGACCTCACCAGAGCTGGTGTTGTTCAGCCATCTGGTGTGTGTGTGTGTGTGTGTGTGTGTGTGTGTGTGTGTGTGTGTGTGTGTGTGTGTGTGTGTGTGCCACATGCCTTCCTCTATTGTATCTGGATACAGCGGAGAGAATGACTTAGATTACCAAGACTGATATCAAAGTCACACTTTAGGACACGCTCCAAGTGCCAGTCCTGAACACACACACACACACACACACACACACACACACACACACACACACACACACACTGTCTCTGTGCAGCCTTTTGGTTTTCATTGGGAAGAGTACAAAGCGTTTGGCTGAAAGACAGGCGACCGTTGCATCGTGTGTGTGTGTGTGTGTGTGTGTGTGTGTGTGTGCATATGTGTGTGTGCGCCGAGGTCTCTCCTCTAATTGAAGTGTACAGTGACTTGGCAGGCTGCCTGATGTCACAGAGTCATATGGAGGGACAATAGAAGAAGAGAAAGAGAGAGAGAGGGGGGAGGAAAGGGGGAGGAATGGATGAGTTGTAGAAAACCAATGATGGGAGAGGAATGGAGAGTAAAAAAAAAAGAGGATAAAGGATGAGGGTGGAGGGGGGTGGAGGAGAATGGGAATGAGCTGATGATGGAGAGAATTAGACAGTAACAACAGAGCTAATGCGGTTAGTCTTTCCCAAATGGATCATAATGCAACGATATTACATTTCACATATTCTTTCATATGTTTGTATTCTGAGTCGTATTTCTAAATGGCTCAGAAATATATTTGATGGGGACATTCCTTTTAGCCTTTTGATTAAAGCAAAATGAAATAAGCATGCATGCTACTCCGGGGGTTTTCAAAGTGGATGCAACACAGACAACTATCACTGTATTAGTTTGATACTGAGACAAACGTGATGATTCTGGAGCTACAAGTGTCTTTATTTATGATTTCTAAGCAGATTTATGAACGTTTACTTGTGACGGAGTGTAAATCACACTGAATCTAAAAGTTTTCTATTGCTTAAAGGCAGTTGTACGTATTTTGTCAGTGTTGGTAGGGTAAGGTGTCGGCTGAGCTTTCCGTGTTGCTTCCCAGATGTTACCTGTCACACATGTACACACACACACACTAATTAACACTCCGTCTCCAAAATGAGAAGGCTTAATCCACTCAGCCTTGTTGCTCTCTGAAGTGTGTGTGCTCGCGTGTGTGTTTGCAGGATTTGGTCTCGTGCTCCCGATCACCTCCCGAGCCAGGCACAGTAATTCAGCCCTTTGAAAGCACCACAGGTTTAACTCGACTGTGGTGTTTGTACGCGTCTGTTTACAGCCTCCGTTTCTCCCCCCTTTGTCCGTTCACACCACAAACCACTAACTAAATTTAAATCCTTAAAACTCTTGAATCCGGTTGTTAGAGGTGTTATATTTTCACCGTATAATGACATGTTTCTTTGTGTGTTCGCATGCAGTCTTTGAAAATAGAGCAGAGACAATGGCACAAAATGCATGTAAACAAACAAATGTCACAATATGCAATGAAGTAATTTTTCTTTCTCTTATTATTCATTTTCTTTACTGTAAACTTTTACTGTATTTACTTAATTTCATATCCCTCTTCTTTCATCCGACATAAACTAAATTTTCTTTGTGTTTGTGTATATTATATCTTTTCCACTTCTCTCTCTCTCTGGCTATTATCCCCCCCCTTCTCTCTGTCATTGTGCTGCATTTAGTATAAACACACAGGCAAAGAGCTAAAATGAGCAGCCGTGATCTAAGCCACAGCACTGAACCAGAACCATCCGCTGATGAGAAAGAGCAGTGAGGTTAATCCATCAGATTACAGCAGATTACAATGCACCGCGGATGGCTGAATGGGAGATTATAGCAGAGAGATGAGGGATAGAATAATGGATGGATGGATGGCGGAGAGTGATAGAAGTTAAAGGATCATGGATAGATAAAGCGATGGATGTTTGCACTTGTTTTGCTGATACGAACCTGTCCTGGAAGAATTGGTCCGACTGTTTTATCATCGAAAATACGAAACACATTGAGCAGGGGAGCCTTGTTTGACCAGTTTGTGACATTACCAGAAGGCGATGTGAGTTGAATGTGTTAGTTTAGTCTGACTCACTAATTCTTCATCTGACTGAGGAAGTTAAAATGTGATGATGGATAGAAAGAGGAATGTAACTGTGATATATACACAATAAATGAAACAATATACAAATGTAAAGCAGCTGTGATATGTCAGTATGTAACTGTGATGTCTGGTTATGTTATATACAATATAAACATCAGGCAATTAAATAATTTGTACAGTGCAAAAGAGAAAATTAGTTCAATACAATCAGGATCCTTATGAAATAAATGAAATATGTTTCCCTTCAACAACTTCAAATACAACAATAACAAAAAGTGCCAAGATGGAAATCAAAATCAGTTTAGCTTAGGTCAATATCATATTTTCAGTAAAACACAAATAAACCTCTCGGTCGGGGTCATGGGCAGCTTTTTAGGCGTTAGAACAAATGACAGTGCTGTTTTTCATGTGAGGCCAGTGTCATTGAAAGTGCGAGTGTGTGTTGACATTCTCTACTCTGACCCAGTATCGTGACATTTAATCCATGAGCCGGTCACACTGGTGGTAAATGGAACCATGAGACCTTTCAGACTTCTGACGAGGTCAGCGGACCACACAGCCGCCGCAACATATGACTTCCTCACGCTGGACACTGGTTAGTGCAAGTGTAAAATATGAATTATTTCAAAGACACCAGATCTTGCCATATGATTGTAGCTTTCTTCCATACAGTCATATCATTGTAGACTTGAGTAGCTCATTATTGTTCCTCATTTGACTGGAGAGTGTTGCCGTCTGGTGTCTCAGAGCAGAGACGCACATGGGGAATAATATTAGGACAATTTATGACCAATTAGACAATGGTAAAATTACACTGGTCCACGTTTTCCTCAGGGGCCCACTGGTGCTCATGCAGGGATCCCGTCAGCGTCACCGGGGCCCAATTGGAAGACCACTGGACAGGAGAGTGTATTAGTGTAATCAGATTAGCACAGTTATTCACAGACTCCAAAAGAAGGGACACGTGGTTTGTTAACACACTAGAAAGGCTTCTTCCTTTATTCTTAGTGGCAGAAATATGTTAAACGTATAATTTGCACGTAAGCTTTTTGGAGAGTGACACTGTTTCTTAGCTGCGGCTGTTACTGAAAACTAACTGTTACACAGTGAGATTTGTTCTTGGTCTTCTGAATTTGACAGTGGTGGAATGTAACTAAGTACACTTAACAACTATACTGAAGTAGTATTTGAGGTACTTGTACTTTTCTTTTCATGCCATTTTCCACTTCTGCTGCACTCAGAGGGAGATACTGTACTTTCTACTTCTTTACATTTATCTGAGAACTTTAGCTACTAATTACTTTACGAATGAAGATTTTGCACACAGATATAAATATGTGGTTTCTTATAAATTAAACTACCTAACAGTATATGCAGTACAAGTACAGCTAACACAATTGGTCAATTCATCCATTAGTCAGTTTGCCAAAAATGTATTGGCAACTATTTTGATTGTCGTTAAAGTCGTTTCTCATCAAGAAAATTAAGAGTTTCACAAATGTAAGGATTTACATTAGAGGATAAGGATTTTGTGTGTAAGAAAGAAACCGAACCGAAAACATAACGTCCTTAATAAGGAACAGAATGAGCAAAGTTGCGTCAGATGATCAGACTGATTGACTGACTGGGCGAGAGAGGTAGAGGAGGGAGCGAGAGAAAAGAGAGAGCTTAGAGATGAGAGGGCTCTCCACATTCTCCTGTATCAGTCCAAAAAGCCTGCATGCCAGCCAAGTGTCTCTCTCTCTCTCTCTCTCTCTCTCTCTCTCTCTCCTCTCTTTCTTTGTCTGTCCTCCTCTCTCTGCCAGACAGATGACAGAATGTGGAGAGGGGGATTAAGGAGAAGAGATGGAGGGAAAGCAGATTCTTGGACAGCATGGGCGTGTTAACTTTTGGACATGGTTTCTGTGCGTGTGTGTGCATGGATGTGCATACTATATGAGCTTTTAGGTGCACGTCATGGCCAGAAATATGTGGACATCTAAGCTTTACAGCCATATGTGATTCCAAAGCCAGGGACATGGTCACACTCTTCTGGGAAGATTTTTTGGAACCAGGCTGCAGGGATTTGCTCCCATTAGCCACGAGAGTATTAGTGAGGTCAGGCACTGATGTTGGGTGATAAGGCCTGTGTCCCAGTTCACACCAAAGGCGTTGGACGGGGTTGAGATCTGCGCACTGTGCAGGCCGCTCTTTCCCACACCAAAAGCAGAAATCTTTGTGGACCTCATTTTGTGCAGGGGTGTCGGCCGCTCACACCACAAGACATCTTCCGTCCCCGACTGTTGTCATGTTGACGTGAGGGTGCACAAACTGCATGACAAACACAAAAACTACAACATTTCGTTATCGCAATATTAAAAGAAACAGTTTGTCAGGTACAGATATGATGCAGTCTTCACCAGATACACTTTTTGTTGTGTAAGTAGCACGGCATGCATGTTTGCGAGTCATAAGGACTGTGGTGGTCAAGAACGCAAAGTAACTTTTAATCTACAGGAATATCAGTGTCATCAGATGTTAAGTGAACGCACTGCACTAGCACTCTAGGTAGAAGAACATCATTTCTGAAAAAGAAATAAACAAATAGGTAATAAAGAAAGATCCTGAGGATAGAATTCGTCCTCAGAATCAGAAAAAATAATAATATTAAATGTCCTCCACCCAGTCTCTCTCTCCACTAGTTGGGATGATGACATGCAGATTGTATTTTTAACAGCCTATATAGTGATTTATTTATTCCCAGTCTTTGTCTGACTTAATATTTGGACACATTTTCATTTATACTTTGCGTTTACTGTGTTTCACTTTGCTGAAAATCGCATAACCGATTTTTTCATTTCATCTCATATTAAGGACTTTGCTCGTGGTTGTGATGGTGTCGCACATGATGGGTTTGTAATATGAAACTCTCTCTCACATGAACTATCATAGCTGGACTGGAAAATCAGGAACAGGAACACCCAGACTGGAGAACAGAGCCAGCTGATAACCAGCTGCATGAGAGCCAGACTAAGAACTTGCTTCGTGGTGCAGGACACTGCTGTGTATGCTTGGGTTTGCATATACTGTGTGTGTGTTACACTGCAGTCCCATTATGATTCAAAATTGCTTAAGGATAACACATTTTATATTGAACACCCCCTCCCCTTCTCTGTAAGTGCTTTATTATCTCAGACAGCTTAGCACAAGAACAGAGGAAATGTTGCTTCGACTACTTGGCATCAAGCGGGATTGGAGCCCATGGGGGACAGCAGTGTGTTTATATATATATATTGTTTTTTCTACCCTTTATTGTTTATTCGGTTTGAACCAGCAATCTGCAGCGTTGCTCCCAGGTCGGCCATTGTGAGTTGTTTACTTCTGCGAAGAAAAAAAAGAAAAAAAAGAAGCGCTGTGAAACATTTTTAAATCGACAGTCAGCCTCGGGGCGAAAGCCTGTAGACTGGGTTCAAAAGGCAAAAAGCTTCACTTTTGGAACTCGTGGGGAGCTGGGAACGTCGAGGTCAAAGTTCAACAAAGAGGAAGTTTAATAAAGAAAGAAAAGGGAGGGCGAGATGGGGCAGGGGGAGGACGTTTGATTGATTGTTTCCTGTCTGTGCTCCAGTCTGCTCTCTCTCCGTTCTCTCACCCCTTTCTACTGCACGGCTCCTCTGTCCACTTCACCGTCTGAAATGGCTCTTTACTAGAAGTAATGTTGCCATAGCAGTGAATAAAACATAGAGAAAGACTCAACAGGCAACAGTTGTAACAGTAAGACCACGCTGTGCTGATAAATTACTTGGCTTTAAAACATTTACTGCACGGCAGTATATAATCACCAATATCTATAATAACCTGGATGAGTCGTAAAGTTCATAATATGTGGCAATAAAATCATTCAAAACACAGAAAGGGCAAATCGGACAATGCGGTTACTATTGCTTTGTGTGTGTGTGTGTGTGTGTGTGTGTATGTGTGTGTGTGTTTCGGGTCACCCTATGTGTCCCTCTGCCTTTTCTCTTTCGGCCTCCTCTGGGCTAAAGCGGCCATTCAAAACATTCCTTTGTTTAACCTGCTAATTGGAAGACGTCTAGAAGGAGCGCACAGTCTTTTATAGCATCACAAGTCTGATCTCTCTCACACACACACACGCACACGCACACACACACACGTACACACACACACACACACACACACACACCACAGTGGAGTCTGCCACAGCGGCTGTGAGAAAGGAACAAAAAGACAGAAGACAAAAAGATCAAATTATCAGCTACATTTAATTACCCACAACCAGACAGACACAATAACAGTGCTAAATCCAGATTTGTCTGCACTCGAAAGAGAGAGAGAGCAATTTAGCCCGACTGAAGCTCTCTCTCTCTCTCTCTCTCTCTCTCTCTCTCTCTCCTCATTCCTTTGCAGCAGGGAATGTTTTTTTTTTTTTTTTTTTGAAGGCATTGCTGCAGAGTGAAGTGATGACAGCTTATCGGATTAAGGATCGCTGGATAATAAATACCCTTGTTTGATTTCTCCACCCATACTCCTTAAGCATGATTACTGCTTACTGTTACCGCCAACATCACATTATAGCACACTGCACGGTGGCACAGACATTTGCATAATGTTTATAGAGACGGTAAGAAGTGATGGCTGCAGAGCACGAGGATGCAGAAGAATGCATCGAGCCGTCACTCCCCCTCCATCTTTCTTTCTCTTTATCACTTTAGTTGCTGTTCTCTTTTGACCTTGTTAGCGCCGTCTATGAAAACACATGGAGCTGCTGTCGCTGCCTCTGTGCAGGGGTTTGTAGTGAATGCTGGCTGCTCCCAACTCTAAAATAATTTGCTTAACAATACCTTTGTTAAAAGGATGAATAATACCTGCATGCGCTTTTATTTTTAAATTTAAAGCAAACCTTTGGATCCTGGTCCAAGTTGGCAAAATGCCTGGATTCTCTACGGCTGATGAATCTCCTATTGAATATTTTAACTCTTCTTTTATATTAGCAAAGAGCAATGTCATTGTTGTAGCCAGCTCTGGCCGTCTCTTTTGCCAATTGAAAAAGACAAACGTCACCAGTGGCGAATTATATCAGCTGTGGCGAATAAACGTTAATTCCATTAAAAAACTTGACAAAAGGCCAAAATGAAACTTGTCGGTTCCCAGCCAAAGATCATTTGTTAGAGAAGGACTCTCTATAACACCGCCGTGCGATTGCAAGTGGAGTGTGTTTTCGTGCAGACCCGCAGAGTGTTGAGTCGTCTTTAATGAAAGTGTAGAGCTGATTGTGTTCCATCAATTTCAGGAGTCTGAATCTCCCAGTGACACTTACATCAAATAGAGTATTTCAGCTTATTAATTTAATAGCTCTGAATCAGGACCTCCTGTGTTTGGATCAAGAAGCTGATGAAAAGCACGACGTGCGAAAGTTAGTAAATCAGCTGCATATTTAGTTATTATATCAGATGTGGTTTATCAATTCAGTTACTGACAAATGTTGAAAACCTTTTGGGCCCATTTAGACTTGTCATTTCAAGTGTCTCTGGAAACAACAGAAATTATTCAGCCACAGCAGTTACACAGTTTGTTGTGGTGCGTTGCATCTTATGTATGATCATACAAACATTCAGACAAGGAAACAATGGTTAATGGCTACTGAAATTAGGCGTGTCAGTCTGAGTTGGCTTGGCTTCTTGATATCAGCCATCTGAATGGGTTTGATAATTGAGAATGATTCAAATTAAGTGGATACTGGATTCAAATTTGAAAAAAAATGAAATCCCAACTCAAATCATCACAGGCCAGCGTGAGACCAGTTTGTGAAACAGACGCCTTTAGCTGGTAACAGAGCTGTCAGTGTTTCTGCTTGACCACAGTGACACTGACCAGACGCCCTGACTATCTGTGTGAGTGTGTGCTACATACATGTGTGTCTCAGCAAACGTGTATTATCAGCGTGTGAATGCACATATCTGCATGCTACATGTATGTGCCCGTGTGTGCTTGTGTGCTTTTGTGTGTGTGTGTGTATGTGTGTGTGTGTGTGTGTGTGTGTGTGTGTGTCGTAGCCACTTTCTGAACTCGTGACCTTGTGGTGAACTTCACTCCATTCTCATTCACTGAGCATCACGGCGAGCCTGCTAGCAGCATTAGCTAATTACAGCTGGGACGCTTGTTGGCTTTCTTTCCCCACAGCCCTCGTGCACATGCATGGGCGCGCGTGTGATGCCCCCAGCACGACTCTAAGGCAACTCTGTCTAGACAGACATGGGCATGATCGCTCTTTCTCTGGAGAAACAGAAAGTCATCTGTTGGAGCCCGTCGTGGTCGCGCTGTTGTCAAAAATGAGTTTGCTGGCTGAGGATGTGATCTTCTTCAGCTCCCCCAGTTTGTACAAAGACTTTTAAGACATGTTAAGTATTCATCTGTTTTGTCTACTTCTGCAAATGGTTTGTCGCTTTAATTTCCATTTCAGAAACAATTTGGAAGAACATCCTGAATCTGATGTCACATGCAGGCTGACAGAAAAGACGTCAAACTTTATTGGCAGATGCAGATAAACAGAAACAGCATTGTCAACGATATTACCTCACGTAATGCTATTGCTTTGCCAACATAAGCCTCTTTCCTGTCATGCCTGTAAAGCAGTTCTGTTTTCAATTGAATAGAGTTGAAAAAGGGAGAGAGACAGATCGAGAATCCAGGGAGAGAGACCAGAACAGATGCAGGCAGACAGAGAGAAAGTTCGAGGGAGAGAGAGCTGTTGTCAACATCCTCTCCGGGGGGACAAAGGTCTCCATTGTAATTCAGTTGTTGTACTGTATTTTGTTTTGATGTCCAATGTTTTGGGCTTTTTGCCGGTGCCATATGCCATAAAATGCCTGCGTGAATGTGTGTGCGTGTTTGTGAAGACCCCGGCACACCGAGCCGACCCTCAGCCGCTGTCAGGCCGTCACTGTGGCCGAGCGTCACCCGGGGTTTCTGAGGTGTGTTGGTTGTTCGGATGGAGTCAGTCGGTGAGAGAAAGCACAAATTGGTGATTTTATTTAGTTTTCTCCAATGTCTTTTCTTTTGTTCTTCCACAAGCTACGACACCAATGCAAAGAGTCTGCTGCAGCTTTTTTATTAGATGTACTCTCACTTAGCATTACAAGCATATAAGGAGACAGACACATAACAGTGGCATGAAAACAGACTGATTTGTTTTAGTTGTTTTTCCAGGATGTTTTTTCACAGTAAAAATACGGAGTCCTGTGGCCAAAAGTATGTGGGCAGCCTAACATCCCACCCATATGTGATAGTTGAGCATCTCATTCGAGAACCATGGGCGTTAATCTGCTGCTGTAACAGCCTTCGCTCTTCAGGCTTTCCACCAGGTTTTTGCAGCCTGGCTTCAGGATTTGCTTCCATCCAGCCACAAGAGCATTGGTGAGGTCGGACGCTGATGTTGGGCGATAACGCCTGGCTCACAGTCGGCGTTCCAGTTCATCCCAGAACTCTTGGGTGGGGTTGAGATCGTCCAGTCCAGTCCTTCCACGTCAGGATCTCAGTCTGTTTCTAAGAAAACTGCTGGTGTACGTTCATGGTGTGGAAGCCAAACAGTGCAACCACAGGAATTTGTGAGAGTCGATATAAGACATGTATGAACACAAATGGTCCAGAACTGAAAGGCCGTTTCCATGCATTCTTTCATTTCTTGATCTGGACCAGATGAACCGAACCCCAGGTGTGAAAGCACCCTAAGGATTCCTGCCCAAGCCGACGAAACAGCCCCAGAACAAAAGTACATAAAAAGGCTTGTCCACATACTTTTAGACGTGGTGCATTTCCTCTCATGCAGGTGCAGAACATACGTCCATATGCTGACAATCAGCTTTGCGTCGTGCTCAAGTGCAAACTTTAACAGAAGTTGTGCAAAACGTTTGATTGGTCTTTGTCAGCCGTGGTTCTTTGGGGTTGGATTGATGTGGCGGGGGTCAGAGAGAGGGGGCTAAATCATCACAGCTGGAGACACCCTCAACCTGAACAAGTAGAAAAATATGTTCATTTCTTTCACAACCAAAGACAGAACATTTCCGCTGCCAGCGAATATAGAAATGCAATTTTCCATGGATATGACAGTTAGCAGAACAAAGCAGCACATGTGACAGATTCCTCCCTGGTGAAGCACGCTGTCGACTTATTGACTCTCCTGACGTCCCTCTCCTTCTCTTCGCTCTGTGTGCTCACGGCCTCCTGAAGCACATGCACTGATGAATGTTTTCCAAGTCTTTTTTATTGAGTTTACTTGATGAATTAAAATTTGATATGCTGGATGCACGCTGACAGCATTAGAAGTATTGCAAGAGTCAACAGCACCAATAAATGTGAATATAGACTAAATAATGAAAACAAAACAAGTTGAAAATGACCCCACAAAGATCTGTAAAATCCTGATTGAGTGTTACATTATTGGGCTGAGTATTTCAAGGAGAAAAAAGGTAGCCATGTTTCCTTGATGATGATTTCATCAGAATAATTTGAATACAGTCATATTTTTAACAAACAAAGGCACGGGAGCTTTTACATTTTTTAAATTCTTGCCCCCCAAAAATGTATATTTGTGTGTTTTTGTCATCGCAAAGTCAAAGCTTGTATCTTACTCAGCTGCAATCTAATTTGATTGAGCTTTAACTTGGAGGCGATGCATAAATCTTTCTCAGAACATTTCCTATTAAATCCATTTAAGGAAGTTCAGATGAGCGAACAGTTATGGAAAAAAAAAAGGCTGTTTGGCCACGACGTTGTTTATGTGTTTTTGCGAGTGTGTGTTTGTGTTTGGCGGACGTGAACTTATCAACCCTGTCGCTAACACGATTACCCTCTAGCCATGTGGCCTCGGAGTCAACACGCACACACACGCTTCCATATATACACACAAACACACCAGGCCAGGCCGCGCTGCCTGTTACTCCGAGTGTCCCGGCTTGGAGACCCAACAGAAACAGACAGCACCAAAATATCACTGCAGGGTTCCCATGTCAACACTAGCAGATGCAACATTAATTCAATCAGCCATGGGAAGCCACCGAGCGGAATGGCTGCGAGAGGGCCAGCATCAGAGAGCCGCGGCGTCTGCGAGACTATAGTTTATATTTTTTAAATGGTTTTTAATATTACGGGTCATTTTGATGACGCTGTTATTAAGGAAACCTGCCGCAAATATCATTTTAAAATGGCTGATATTCCTGCAGGGACTTCAATGTTCATCATCTTGCATGTTCAGGACCGAGCGTTTGCAGCATTCTTTCAGTTTTCTTAGTTTGGTTTTTAAACTACATGCATCTCGCTTTCAGAGATGCTTTCATTTAGCAAGCTTCAATTACATGTTGGTGACATGAGTGGGAGTATTTTGTGTATATGCAGCAGGATACAGACTCTGTGCTCTCATTTTGACTTTACATTCCTGATTTAACTTTCATTACGTCCTTCATGTCCATTTTTATCTTTGTTAATTAATGTCCACTTCAGTCAGGTTCACCGCTCTGCACTGGCTTCAGAAACAGCTGCCTCGGACTGCCACTGAATGTTTATGTGCAGCAGCAGCAGCAGCAGATGAAGAAATCAGAAAAATTACATGTCAGTTAACAAGCTATTGAGGTAATAATCTGTAAAACTGCACATGAATAAATGTCTCTTCAGCCTCAGTTTTGACACCGAAAAACAGAAGCTCTGTCGTGTCTCTGTCGACGCTGCCTCCGCCTCGCTGGCCAAGCGTTCCCTACCTTTTTGGCACAGCAGACTGTTTAATGTTGACAGTTTTTATGTTATGCAGATGGAGTAGCTGTGGTGGGTGATGATGGACTAATCACCTCCCGTATGGATGACCTACTTAAGTTGAGTCCTCTTGTTGTGGGTGTGACAGGGAATGCGGTGGAAAGATGAAGCCATATTAAAGCAGTGACTGCTCAAATACCAACAAGCCTGGAAAGTTATGTAATAATTATTCAGAGCTTTTTTTTTAAATTTTATGAATCATATAGTTTCCTGAGCAAAGAACTGGTCTGACTACAACAAATTTCATTAAGTCAGTGTTGGCTGATCTGGTTCCAGACGCATGAATAACTGCATGATGGATCTATCAAACATCTTATTACATCCATATATATAGACAGC
This sequence comes from Holacanthus passer, assembly GCA_025331565.1. Lineage (NCBI taxonomy): Eukaryota > Metazoa > Chordata > Actinopteri > Pomacanthidae > Holacanthus > Holacanthus passer. The sequence goes on from JAFREQ010000105.1 coordinate 640,776, forward strand.
AAATTGGATCAACAGATATGGATCAACTAGTTTTTGTTGTTTTATATCCTTTTATAATCTTAGATACCTTTGAATCTTTTAGTCTCGTAGAAGCTGACATTGTGGAAAAGAGTATACCTGCCTATACTCATCTGATGGTGATTGCACACGCTCCAGGAAAGTTATCTGACTTCTTGCTCAGCTATGATCGGATCATTGTTGGAGGGGGAAGAGTCGAGACTCTCACAGAATCAATAAAAGAAGAGCGTAGTTAGTGAGAGCTGTGATTGAGCTGCTGCCGCTGGGTAAACTCAAACTTCCTTAAATAATAAGAAGAAGATGTCACAAACACTGGATTCAATCGTTGTCTCTCTGGGGTGAAGTGTGAAAAAATGAGCAATGAGTTCTTATCACAAAAGCTATAGACGAAATAAAAACAACAGTGAGATGCATCAGCTCTCTCTCCTCTTCTGTTGTCACCTCTTTATCTCTTCAAACCTTCCTCTCTCTCTCTCTCTCTCTCTCTCTCTCTCTCTCTCTCTCTCTCTGTACCCCCCCTCGTCTCAGTGGAATCTAAACCAGATTTAATATTTGCAGAGGGAGCATTGGATGACCTGTGAAAGAGAAACACAGTTGGGTGTGTGTGTCTGTCTAATCTGTGAAACGGAGACGAACAGCAAACCCAAACACGGCGTGCGATGTCACGCGTGTCTATAATAAGTCACACTGGTACAGAAAGGAGAAGTTAAATGTCCGCAGACGTATTCACGCGAAGGTTCAGCCGTTGTTTATCCTCCGTGACGTTTTCAGGGCCCGACAAAGAGCACGATTTGTCGATGCGTTTAAAGGCTGCTGAGTATCCGCGCGGTGGATTCGTGACTTTTAGAAGACTGCTTCGGTTAGCCTGTAACTCTTCCCGAGCATACAGCATGCTGTGTTCTCTAATCCCTCTTCATCCTTTTGGTGTCATTTGCAGTGAGAAGTGCTGCACTGTGCAATCTGGCTGACGTTAAGCATATCCTGCCATTCAGCCCCCTTCTTTACCTCCTTGACTAGTAGCTTACGCTTACTGTGACACAATCTGTCCCCTGCATTCTTTTTTAAAGCTATTCATCCCGGAAATGTTTGCTGAGCACACATGTTCTTTACGACATCCGTCTGCTTCGCTTCCGTGTACATCTAAGTGTTTGGACCTGCTCAGCATTGCCACAGTTACTAATGCGAGCCACTAAGCAGCAGTTAAGACTTCAATGCCTGGTTAAAGGCCAGGTCTTTAGTAGGTGTTAAAGAGCATGCTGGCTTGCTTTTAAGAGTATATTCACCCAAATAGTTTTATTGGAATAGCTTTTCACCGATGCATGGCACTGTGGTCTTGGGTTTATCCAGAGTATCTGAGTCATTGTCAGTCATTAGCTTGAAAGTTCACTGAAATTAAACTTTTTTTTTTCAATTAGTTTGAAGCATGCATCTTCAATTAGCTTCAGAAAATGAGTCTGCACAGTATGTAGCAATTAAACCTAAAAGAACAGCTCCCAAAAAAGCCGAGGGTGATGACACATGATGACAGCATGTACAACCACCTGTTGTCCTGTAAGGGTATGTGGGTTGATTGACGTATGAAATATGACTGACATTAGCTACCTTGACACTAACAGAGGGTTGACGCAGCTAACAACAAGCTTACAACACTCAGGGTGACACTCAGATGCAACGTTCAGTGTCCGGCCGATCTGCTCCCACAAATTTCACGGTTTCAAACGTGACAGCGACGAGCTTGTCCTCCATTTTCTTGGCTAGTGGGGTGACAAGTCCCGCCCCACATCTAATATATGATTGGTTGCCTGATAAGCAGCGACAGTGATGACAGCAACACCTTTCTGAGAAGTTGAGAGATTTTCAACTCGAAGCACTCTTTAGGACTGTGAAATGCTTTTGTAAACTCTGACCTTGAATTAAGATTTTCTGTCGACGCTGTGAGAAAAATTAAATTCTATACATCAGGACTGTATTGAGGTTGAAGCCGATACGTCAGAGGAAGTGAAACTATCTCGAAGTAGCCTCTTGTTGGAGTGATTGAAAGTTGAGGACAAACTGAAGCGAGTCGTGTTCGAGGGGAATCGTGACTTCCACCATCCCTCCCTGTCCTGGCTGTTCTTCTGCCCAATCTGTGAGGGATTTGGAGGTGGCCGCGGGGTGCCAGAGAGTGGGGCAAATCAACATGTGCTGGGGCAACAGAAGGTGTGTGTCTCTCCATTGGTGTGTGTGTGCGTGTGTGCATGTGTACAGGCGTTAATCTGCTGCGAGGGGGGTCCACCAGGATTAGTATAATCAGGGGCTTGTGAGGACCCCCTCCCAGCCGCCCCCACTGCGTTTCACCTCCTTATCCCATCATCCCTCTGCTGCTGTGCCCTCCATCCACCTCCTCATCCCTCCTTCCCCTCAGCCTCCGTCACCCCCTTATCCCTCTATCCTTCCCTCAGTCTCTTCACCGCCGCTCAATTCCTCATTCTCATCCCGCACTTCTATTCACCCCCCTGACCTCATCCTCTTACACTTATCCTTATCATTACCTTCTACATTGTAGGCATTTAGCTCAGCAGCTCGGAATTACAAGCTCCCACCCGAGTGGAGTGCAGCTCTGAGATACTGGGCATCAAAGTTTCGACGTCCCAGCTGTGTCGAAAAAAAAAAGTCAGATATCCCTGTGAACGCTGGCCGACCACATGAGAGCGGCGCCTGGAAAAAGCAATTTAGAGCGCGGAAGGTATCAGGGTGTAGAGCCGCTCTACAGATTCAAGGTGTGGAGGTTTAAAAGCGCTGATATCCGAACAACAGCTACAACCAAAATAGAAACGCAGACGAACGCGGTGCTGCATACAAATTTCTGCTCGCTGAGGCTTCATGTTTTTAATTTACACTCCACAGCGGGGAAGATTAACCCTTTGAACCCTGGGCTGTGTTTGCTCCTACCGCCTTTATTTACATGCTTATGTCATATTTACTGTATGTTTTGTCCAGGCATGTTATATATTGTTATTTTCAGGACAAGCTGGGCTGCTCTGAAATGCCATCAGTTGGCATGTGAGTGGCGCTTTACTTCTTCTATGACTGCAAGGATGACATTTGGTCCGAACTGTCAGATGCATTGCAATGAAATTTTGCGGTGCCCAGAGGATGAACCCTATCAGCTTTGGTGAGTTTTCCTCTTGTAGCTACATGAGGTTGACATTGTCACAAAAAGGAAAATTTCATGTCCTCTTCAAAATGAATTGTAATAACTCTGGTAATCCTCTGACTCTAGTGTCATCGTGAGGTCAACGTTTGAATTTGTTCAGTACTGAAGCTCAAAAGCAGACGGGCTTACTTCTTCCAGCAGTATGTGAATGACAACTGCTAGTTCTGGTTTTACTGAAGTGTTTATCTGAAATGGTGTTCGAGCCAGTCAAAGGTTTTAACGGACCATGGGATGCAAGAAAAAAGATGTAAACATAGTGGATGAGGTGAAGATGGAGAGGTGTTTTTTCTGGAAGGAAATGCACGAGGGTGGAGGACTGAAGGTTCGGATCCCTTCGGTTTAACATTCAGCGTCATCCCCCCCTGTTCCCAGCTCTCTGTCTGCATATATCTCCCTAAATGCTCCACTTTATCCCATCCCCTCATCCATTTATCTTCCTCCATCTGTCATCCACCCCTTATTTCAGTACTGGCTCCTCTATACAGTAACTCAACACTCCTCACAGTCAGCCTCATCTACTTATCTTCACCCTTTCTAAAGGTCATTACACGCACAGCCTGTTTTGCCAGATTAAAATAGAGGCCTACGAAAAAGGAAGATGAGGTGTGTCATATCTGCCAGCCTCCCACCTTATCAAACACACACACACGCATTCGGATGCACACACACACACACGGATGTAGACGCAAATACATGCTCTTATAAGGAAACACACGTGCTGCCAAAAAAGTGTAAATACGCTTTTGCACATTTACTCTCAAATACACATTTTTCGCCAGGAAGTGCGTAAACATGTGTGAGTGGTCACACACATGCACACACACACAGACACACACTCCTCCACACCTGCATGCATTCTGTCACACACTTCTAGACGCGCAGGCTCATAAACCCGTACACACACAAACATGCTCGGAAACACACTGGCATATACACACACTCAATTACATTTGTGCATCACGCAGGCTGAAATGCAGTCATGAGAATCAATAGATGCTATAAGGAAAAGGCGTTGCTTGGAAATAAAAAAGAAATGAAGAGATCTCTTTGAGAGTGAAGAGAGAAATAAGCAGGAAAGGAGGAGTTTATGAAAAGAAAGAAGAGGAGGCATGGAGAAAGGGATCGCAGGCCTTGAAATAAAACCGGCAGAAAAAGGAACGAGCCTTTAGAACAGGAGTTTAAAAAGGAAGGGAGGTGTTTTTCTTTTTGTTTTTTTGTTTTTTTTTTCTTTCTTAGATTTATTTTTGAGGAGAAAAGCTGGAGGGCGTTAAGAGAAACGCCATAGGAGAAGGATTTGGCTGCGACTGATGCCAGAGCCTAGACGAATACAGATGAGTTTGAATTCACAGATGTAAGAAAAGGACAGAAAGGACCTTTGCTGTTCAAAAAAAAAAAAAAAAAAAAAAAAAAAGAAGAAGAAGAAATACAATAATAGCAAAGTTAGTCTCCTTCAGTGGCTCTTGCTGGTGCAACAACGGGGGACAAATTGGGATTCCACGGTCGCACAAGGCTCCTTCACAGTTTATTGTGGTTGCTGTTGGCGTTATTTTTTAACACTCCTGCACAAAGCAAAAAAAATCACAAAAATATTAAGACTTAGAATAAAGTAAAGATTCACTGGACTCTAATCTATGTTTTTTTTTTGTTTTCAATGCCAATACTCAAGAAATCAAATCTTCTGTCCATCTTCTTTTGCATCTCGTCCCCTCCCTCTCCTCTTGTTTGTTGTTCGAGTGTGTGTGTGCGTGGCTCTCTTTCTTTGAGAGGGTCAAAGCCTTGTATAGTGTGTGTGTGTGTGTGTGTGACGCCCCCGTGTTTTTCACATGCAGATCAGCCACATAAGCCTCTCCACGCAGGCTTTCACATGGACCCGCTATAGTCTTGAACTTCTCGACAAAGCCCACTTGTCCAGTGTCGTTGGCTGAATGGCCACCAGCTCCTTTCAGGACACACAAAGCTCACTGGCTGTTGACTCGGCCGACGGCTCGAGGGTCCTGTCTATTCTGGTTGACACAAACATCTGACGTTTTTGTAATCAGATTTTCGAGTGTTGATGTTCTGCTTTTCTTAAAACAAGTGTATTTTCTGTTGTTATAGATCTTTACAATTCAACACTTGTTTTTTTGATACTAGTGGAGTGCTTTTTCAAAAATATTAAGTTCACACAAAAGCCAACATGATTAATTTGAAAGTCATGTTCCCAAATCCTGAACTAATGACACATCCCAGAAGTGACTCATTCAGTCGCCAGAACGGGCGATTTCAGGTTTGTTGTTGTGGTAATTACGGTCGCAACTAATGATTAACCCAAAGATATTGAATTTTCCGTTAGATAAAACAGAGAAAAGCAGGCACTTATCACACATGAGAAAATGGAGAAACTTAATATTTGCCTTTTTGTTTTCAGCTTTAGTTGTGATGTTGTATCCCTGGACAAAAAAACCCACTAACACTGACTTTGTCATTCAATCCCGGGTCACATGACTCTGCAGGAATCATGGGTAGATATTGGAAATTGAAGTTAAGCATAAAAAGTAACAACAATAACATCGTCATTGGCCTCCATGCTGCTTTCTACTGTTCCTTGTTGTGATGTCAAACATGACAAAAACTATGGGAAAGGAGTCAGTCGCCTATTTCTAGCTGGTTTACCCGCATTAAAAAACACGCATGTGCTGATTTTTCCACCTGTGTTGTCACCTGCCAAATGGTTCCACACAATGCTGATGTACTCACATGGTTTGGTGTCACGTTATCTGTTCTGAGTAGCTTGTTTCCTCCATCTTGTGTCAAGGTCAAGGAAAAACATCATAAATATCCAAATTTTGCATGGATTAGATAAGAGCATCTCACAAATGAACTTGCAGGAGTGCCAGGAATAACCTTGTGCACTTTTGAATTCCAACAAATCATTTGTTCGATCCACACTGAGCTATTTATACCAACGGACAAAAATCCTGGTCGTCTCAGGGGTCAAGACTTTTGGCGAGTAGACACTTTATATTATATTAACCTCCAGTATTTTACATTTTGCTTCCTGGAGGAAAGGTTCTTAAAAGCCTGCATTTTACTGGCAGGAGTTGTATTTGTAGCCGAACGGCGTGATCTCATTGACCATTAGCTCATCTCGTGCCTGCATGTGTGTGTTTTAATGCCGTCCATTGTTGTAATCTGTATTGTGTGAAGGCAGCTTTAAGCTCGGCGCACTCTGTTTTATTGCACTGTAACCCAGTAGGGACGCACGATAACAGACACAAAAGGAGCGCACACTGCTGATCACAGAAAACACTCACACAGAAGGACATAAATTATTAATCTGAATGAGAGTATAAAACCATTCACTGTATTTTTATTTGGATGGCATTCACTTCTGCGCCATTACGGATCTTTTCACCAGCAATAAAAGACAAAAACAAACCCAAAATTTTGGAAAAACTTCACAGAGAAATCAGGATTATCTTGCAACCTTGACACAAGAAATATGCAGTAATAAGCCTTAATAGCCAAAACAGTACATTTTGGAATGGAAGCCTGATTTTCCAAAACGTGTCACTAAGTTGTCTTAATTCAGAAAACTGTCCAAAGAGCTGCGAATACCCCGTTTTCCTTCCTTTTTTCCTCTCTCCTCATTAAGTCGCTGTGCCCGAGCTGTCCTTCCAGAAATATAATTGAAAGCGGGGAGAAAGGCAAATGTTGCTTTAATCTCATTTGCAGGCGAACAATGGGCCTGGGACTACGCTAAATTCATAAAAGTGGCTTTAATGCAATGAAATTTAATGAGGTAATTTGTGACGGAGCAAGATGGTGGAAGTGTCCTGCCGTGTGCAAGGGTATACACACATATAGGCTACATGAGAGCAGACACACACATGGAAAGTCAATCTGTCGCGTTGTGTGAATATTCATAACAGTGGAAAAGAGAATATTCTGAGTCGACTTGTTTGTGTGTGCTGTGTTTCTAGTAGAGACCTGAGTCATGTGTAATAAAGTTAAATCCATGGAGTTACAGTCATCAAGGTCCACAAATATTGACACAAAACTCAAGCCTTCGTAGTCATTTGAACAGACGTGATTAGAGACTCTTTAACACACAAACACACTTTAATGAGTTCGTTTGGGACGCGCCTTTGTGATGAAGCACAGATGGGATTAGGTCTTTAAAATTTGACGCTAAGAAAAATGACCGTGATTTTACTGCTTCAGCTGTCAGAGCTGTCACAGCGGACTCGACCTCTCGTGTGTCTTTGTAGCCCGACGCAGACACCAGATGGCGCTGTCGACCTCGGTGGGACTTTTTCAGCCATTAGAATACTGGTGTTTTCCTTTGTTTGGAAAAAATAACTGAATTTTAACTTATTTTGCCATCTTCACAAAATCTTTAGCGCTAGAAGTTTGGTGACAGGGATAGTTAGCAATCTATGCTTTTTCTGTTTTCCCAGTAATTTGCCAGATCCAGTTAAACACTTCATCAGTTCGTCCAGTAAAGCTTTTTATTAAAGATGTTGCTTCCCGTCTTTTAGCGTGCTCTTTACCTCTATCACGAGTTCATCCAAAAAAAAGGTCTTTGTGCCGTTAACTATCTGCAAACGATTCCTCTGTTGTCGAGCAGTTTACGCTCCGACAGAGAAGGTTTGAATAAAAGTGCAGGGATAAGCTATTAAGCTGCAATTGCTTCATTTTGAACACTCAGCTCAACACTGTCAAACACGGCTTGGCTTTTGACCTAGATGTAAAAATTTGTGCAGATTTGCTTCACCCCGCGAGCAAATTCATTCATCACTGTGATTCCATTGGAAAGAACATTTGGCCAGTTTCGATGTAAGCTTATAGGCGACTATATCAAAACGATAATGCACACGTGAAAATGAAAACATAATTCCACAATAGCATTTGAATTTTCCACATGTGTTTTGCTATTTGAGTAAAAATGAAAATGAAAATCCAGTAATCCAGTTGTCAGTTACATTTCACATGCTTGAATGGACCATTTTAAAATGAAAATAGAAAAGCTGTTTGACCTTTACTTTTCAGAGCCGTGCCCTGCTGTGCAGTGGACAATATTTAAATAATTAATTCAAATCTAAAAAAAAAAAAATTAATATGCAATATAAAGAATAATTTATGCAAGAAAAAACTTGAGTCATGTGATTTCACACAATTTGAAAATGAAAATGCAATTTGATATTTCAATATATATTAATGCAATGCATGCGATATTCAAATGCAATAAACCCTGCATGTCACCATGCTCGTCTGGTGCCAAAATTAAAAAACAAATCTGTCCATCCTCTCATTAAGGCTCATCATCAGTTGGGATGTCACTCAGTTGATAACTGTTATCCACTGACTTCTGGTTTCTAGCATGTCGGTCAAACCAGCTTCTGGCACTAAACCCACTGATTCCCATTTTCTTGTGAATGAAATGGAACTGACTGTTTCCAAAGCTGCAGTGTGGGATTTCGTACTGACAGGGTGAACATATATGTGTGTTCTCTTGGGTGCAAGTGAGCGATGTTATGCTAAGAGATATCACCAAATGGGAGTGTGCACTGTTTTCTTTAGATCACTTTGAAATGTTATGATAATGTTCCACCCTTCTATTTTTTTTCTACTTCCCCCCCACCCTCCTTCCTCTACAAGAGTCATGCGACTTTTTCAGTAGTTGGAACAATCCATTTGCATCATATACTTTTATATTTGACTTTGCAACAACAACACACACACACACACACACACACACACACACACGCTCCTCTTTTTGTGCTGCCAAGCCACGACGCTGCTGCTGCTGCTTTGCTTCCTCTGCAGAAGCCAATAACAGTTTAACTGTACTGTCACTCAACAGCACTGAGCGAGAGAGAGGGAGACAAGGAGAGAGGGAGAGATTAAAAGCAGAGAGATGGATGAGACAGAGGAAGGAAGCGAGGGCGGGCGGGGGGAGGGAGGGAGGGAGCGAGGAGAGGAAAAGAGGCGGCGGATGCTGGAGCCAGGAGCAGATGAGCGCTGTGACGGAGAGAAGGAAAGAGAGAGGGAAAGAAAGGAGGAAGAGAGAGAGAGAGAGAGAGAGAGAGAGAGGAGTGGTGGTCCATGCTCACAGCTTTATAACAGCAGCGTTAGTGGCTAAAACTCTGCCAGGCCTCCATCGATCACAGGTCACCGCAGGCTAAAAGGACCCAGAGCTCGCCCTGCTAGCAAACTCCAACTCCCACAATCCATTTAGAGTCTCACCTAAAGACAGGGGCAACCTCGAGTTGTGTAATGAACTTAATTATACAGTATATTCAAATATAGGTAGGATGTAAATTACACTTGTAGACTGTGTTAAATACAGTTCCTTCACAATGTGATCGTGTCTTTGTATATTCCATTCATCCAGAGAGGCACCAGCAGGACAACATCCCATTTGCTTTGCTAAACTGGGCATGAAAAGTCTGTCCCGAACCTGTAGATAGCCCAGCTTCTATTCTATTACATCTAATGATACAGAGGCGTCTTTGTCCCAAGATTAAATATCCCCTCCACCCTGCCTCAGCCAGCCCTCCAGGCTCCATTAGCCAAGAGATGAAGTGAGGAGGGGCGACATTATCTTAACTGAGGTGAATCACCTTCCCACTGGCTCCACAGGGGTTAATAACACTCTCATCTAGGGAATGAGGTGGAGAGGGAGGAGAGAGAGAGAGAGACCTTCCGTGCTGCGCCAGGATGGGCTTCGGGTCAAGGTAAACGGGTGTGGCGGCAGCTTGTAATGAAGCGGGCAGACATGCAGGAGTCATGGTCGCCCTCTCCGGAGTATATTATGCATCTGTGTGTGCATCGTTTGGGTGCACATGTGGTCTGTGTGTGTGTGTTCATGCAAGTCGCCCCGTCGGTGGCAGTGACACTGAGGAGCAGCCAGGCAGTAAATGAAGTCCACCCACTGGATGTCCATCGCTCTGCGGGGACATCACACTCATCAAGTCAGGTTTTTTCACAGTATGTAGTTGCCTGTAATGATAAAAAAAAAAAAAGTAGCGTCTGAGGGTTTTAAAATCTGTAAGTATATAGAGTTTGTGTATTAAGTCCTTTACACACAGTTGATTATTAGAAGATTGAGAGTTCATGCAAGATATAGAATAAAACATCATTTGTCTTAAGCTCCCCAAAAATAGCACAAATATAGAACATATAGAGGAAATAAAATGCAGATTTGATAAATAACTAAATAGTTTTTAATAATTGTTTTTGCTGGTTTTAGTTTTAGTCATGATAGTGTGTGACTCCAGAGATGGCAATGTCTGCAGAGATTCACCATGAGGTTGCCATTTCAGGATTTTAGTGAAATGTCTTGACAACTATTGAATGGATTGAAAGTTGGTACAGATTTTCATGGTGCCCAGAGGATCAGTCCCGATGACTCTGTTTAGTTTGTGTTCAATGCAGGATGAATGCTGATCCCTTTAATCTAGCACCATAATCATCCATCAGGCTCAGCTGTACTTTGTGTTTGGTGCTAATTAGGAAATTTTAGCAAACCCACATGCTGGGCTTGTAAACATTCAAAACATCGATGTGTTAGCATTGTCTTTGTGAACATGTTTATTAGCACCACTGTTCCTTGGTGCAACCAAACCGAGCCGCTAGCATGGCTATAGACTTGTTTTCTCCTGGGTTGCATTGCAGAGATGCAACTAGCCAATCACAGCCCACCCTGAAAAAAACATGAAATGATTTTTAAGTGACTGACAACTATGTGCTTTGACCATTCGTGGTGTATTTCAGACACAGATGTAGGTTTAGCTGACTTCACACTAAATAAGAAACTTATTGTAATTGAGTGGACGTAGGTGTTCTGCTCTGGTGTTTCTGCACTTCTGCACAATATCACCTTTCATTGTGCCTGGTCGTGTAATGAAATTTAAGTTTTTATGAGTGGCACCGTTCTTTGCCCCCAACTCCTAAAACACACAATTATATGCATATTTGATTTGATAGTCAAAGATTCTCTCTGCAAGAATTCATATTCTGAGACGTCAAGTTCCTACAAGAGGTGTTCAATTTGAGGATATGGTATATCTGCAGATTGCATGAAATATGCATGTCAATATGTTGAGCTTGTCTTTATATATTAACAATCAGAGTAGATCTCCATTTTGATTGCTCTCAGCCCAATAAATTCCACAGCAGATAACCTTTAAGTCCCATACAACCGCCACTACAATCAGCGACGAGTGCCGGGTTGTTCCAGACACCTTTCCCCGTCTCCTGTGCAACTATCTCCACCGCAGACACACACACACACACACACCTCGCCCACAGATATGAAGTGACACTAATGGAGCGTCCCATAATCTGCTCCATCCATCTATCAGTAATGGGCTGTGCTATCAATCCAGGTGCAGGAGGGGGGGGAGGGGAGCTGGCTGAGGGGGGTGTACCTGTAGTCACCCTCATCGTAGCCATCCCTCATAAGGTGTGTAATAACCATTCGCCAGGGCAATCTCCGCCGTGATGGGACAGGTTTCCAGCCAGCCTTGACCCCGGCGACACCGCGGCTGATGATGATGTCATTTCCTCAAATAGGCTCCTTGTCTTGAAGCGCGCGCGTGTGTTTTGTGAGACGACCGCTCATGAGTAGAGGTCAAAGCTCTGATCTCATCTGTCTCTCTCAGCCCGCTGATTGAATCGAATGACCAGAGAGAGAGATACGGAGAGAGTGTTCAAAGTTGAGTGAGCCCGTGTGTGTGTGTCTGTGTGTGTGTGTGTGTGTGTGTGTGTGTGTCTGTGTGTCATTACTCTGAGGAGAATATGAAGCAGGTGTTCAGTTGATTCTCCTGTTTGTTAGCAGGAAGTAGCAGGAGGTTTCAGCTCTTCCAAACTTCCCGCATTAATCAGCGTGTTCCTGTGAGGAGTGCCAGCAGTGCCGGACAGCTCGCTCTCTGTACCGCAGCTTTTTCATCTTCAGAATAATGGAGAACACAAAGACAGTCTCTCCCTCATCCCTCAGTTCACATTCATTCGCTGGGTGCTTTATTGGCATGATGCTGGGACTCCGTACAGTGCTGACACAGACTGTGGCAAAAATGAAATTGCGTTCATTACAAAGCAACACATCAAGACATAAAGATTACCGCTTCACTTTCCCCTTCATTTCCCTTCACTCCACGAGAGCTGCATGCTGTTTATTCTTCTCACAGGTGATGGGAACTTTTTTTAGGACTGGGCCGTAATTGCAAAGCCGTTTGTTTTCCTCAGGTTGCCTGTTGTGCCTGATTTCGTGTGTTTCTCTGGACCGAGGGTCAGCCCAGTTTTCCGCTCTGCTGTCTCTGTTCGCCGTCTTAATGAGCGTGCTGTAGTGAGGAGCGCCAGCCATCCACGACCTGTTTACACACCTTTCAGTGTGCTTTCCAGTTTACCTAACTTTTTAGGCTGACATCAATCTTCATAACGCAACTTTGCAGTATGTGTCAAGCTAAGTAGCATCTAATGGATGTAGGGCTCCGTTTTATTAAAATAGCTTTTTTTAAAGGGATAAAATGGGAACAGTTTTAATGAAAGGCAAATGTGATGCAAATTCAATCAAATTTTTCTTTTTCCCTTTGCAGCCAAAACAAAAAGAAGTTGCATGAGTTAACTGCTTTCAGAAAGACAAAGAAATCATTATCTGCTAAAAAATGCACATTTGTACCAACATTTGAGAAACTACTCACTGACATCGCGCATTAGAAAATGAGAACATGCTTTTAACAAAAAAGCAAATGTGATGCAAATGTGGTGCAGATCCCTTTATTGCTTTTATTTAATTATTTGGGAATGAAGGCTTTTAACAGGATGTATTGAGGTCTGATGGAAATTCTTTGCCCCGGAGCCCTTTTGCCCCGATGTGGACAGTAGCAGATCAGCGTGGTGTCTGGACAACAATACATTTTCCAAACATACAAACAAAATGGGCAAATGTCCCCCTAAAAAAGCAACGTATGTCAACGTAAGTCAAGTGACAAAGACCCCATTTACTGAGACACTTTGTATTAATGCATCCAAGAAGACGTCTCCATAATCTTTACTCCTGGCAAAGTGTGACTACAGGGTGAGAGAGCATTGATCTGTGTGATGAAGGAGTGAGGTGACAAGAGAAAACAATGCAGCTTTGTGTCGAAGTCCATGCATGAGATTCATTCATGATTCACTCACTCCAATCAGTTTTGTGATCTGACCAACAGAGATGCAGAGATGCTAAATGTAAAGGAAAGTTTATAAAATCTCATTTGGATTTTATCTGTACATGAGATGAAAATTGAAATTGATTTTTAATTTGGCAGACTTGTTACAAAATGATGATCTTGACAACATGAAGGAGGATGTACGTTTCACAAATCGCAGTCACAAATTTTCGGCAAACGTTGTGTTCATACTTTCTCATTGAACATATATATTGACACATTTAAAAGTTGGCATCTTCATCCTTTGTCTTTTTTTTCCAAAGCAGCTTGCAGCAGCTTGATTTTATTATTATTGCCCTCTTGATTTTTTCAGGCTTTTACCTCCTTCTGGTCTCCTTTGGTCTGTTTCCATTGCAATAGACTCAATTTCTGTTGGACTTGGTGCTGTTGGTCTGGTCTCTCACACACACACACACACACACACAGATAGAGAGAATAAAGTTTGTGTCTTTGTCTATATGCCACTTTGTCGCTCCTTAATTGATCTTTAATAAGCTAACTTGTCCGTCTTCAGTTACAAGCAGCAGCCTGTTAGCTGGAGTTTTATTCTCGCCACCCAGTAAGCTTGTTTTCTCTTCTCTCAGGAGTCCCATGAGGCTGAGAAACAACCTCATTCAGAGCTGCCAGTTTGGGTTTTAATCACCATGTGTGTGTTTTCTATTAATAGAAAGGAAAGAAACAGAAACTTCACTCAGGCTTTTATTTAATCTGTTACAGACAGAGAGTCAGATGCAGGAAGATTTATTCACACTGAGGAGGGACAATTTAGTATTTTGCTCTTACATATGCAGCGTTTTCGCTCTTGATACTCACGTTTCAACATTTAGCCCGTTCATGGCAGCATTGTGTTCTGTTGCCATTAGGTAAATGCATGATGTGATTTTGGAAAAGCTCGTGTTATGATTTAAGTGAAGGATTACTGGTGAAAATAAAATGATGTGGATAAAATAAGACGTCTGCACTTTTCCACAGTTATTTCCCTTCCAGCAGCTTTAAGTGATTTTGTCAACCAGTGTAACACTTGAACGGGATTTGAAGCATCAGAATGTCTGATCTGCTGTGCATGTATGGTATGAGTGCATGTGTGTGTGTGTGTGTGTGTGTGTACATGCATACACATGACGGAGGTTAAGAGCGACAATGGCTGCATTGTTTCTTGCAGCAGCTGTGATCGGTTAGAGGCAGACACACAGAGAGAGTTTTGTGTGTGTGTGTGTGTGTGTGTGCGCTTGCCATGGCGTCCATGTGGTGCCAATGTGACTGCAGGATGGTCGCACCTCACTAATCATGACATCATGGTTTCCACTGGGCCGTTTCCATCTCTCCTCGCTCTGTCTTCTGCTCTCCCTCTGTCTCTCCATTCATCCCTACTGACGCTGAACTTCCTGTCTGTCTCTGTAGGGCAAAGCGTCCCGCGTCTGCAGCCCCCAAATTTTCTGTCTTTCTTCCCTTTCCTTCTCTTTCTGCCTTTCTCTCTGTGTGACCATGTGGTCTGCCAAGGTGAAAGGGAAAACCTTTCAAGCGAACAGACAGAAAAATGAAAGACCTGCTGAAAAAGAGATGAAGGATGGATGGTGGGATTAGGGCACTCAGAGCTGGATTGGTGTCTTTTACTGCCTGGCACAGTGCTCACCAAGGCCCACCCACAGCAAGAAGGGAATAAACACATGCCCACATTCCTCTCAAGCTTACCACACACACACAACTGAGCTGAGGCCGGTATATAATCACACTTACTCTGTGCATGCACACATAGGCAGTTTAACAAATGTGTTATTTTCCCTACATAACCCTGCGTAAAGACACACTGTCAAGCTTACATAATGGCTCCTTAAAAACAGTCACTCAGGCAAATTTCAAAATATTGCTAAATAGAGAAACTCAATCTTACAGTACTTTTCCAAGAGCAGCCTAAGGAAGACGAGCAGAAGAAAGCGAAAAGAAAAAGTCAAAAAAAAGTACAGTGCCACTTTTGGCTATTCTAAAATGTAAAGGGTTGCACAATACTAAAGCATCATTAGTCATTATGGTTCATGGTCTTTAGGGGAATGATTCTAGCAATGAGCCCATTAGATGTTTTTTGTATGAGCGAATTTCTGGCCAGATAGTTGCACAAGAGGAATTTTCATGGATCAGCAAAAACATAGGAATCGTCCTGTGGCTATGTTGAATATGCACAGAAAACTTCATGAAGAGCTTGTATTAGTTATTATCCATTAGTTATAAGTCAGCTTTTCATGGGTCAAGATGCTGGTTGAAAAAGGCTGACTACAGAATGTCGAGACATTGTCCCGTGAAACAACATTAAAAGCTTAATTTATACTTCCTGTGTGGTTGTGAGTGTCCACATGGACGGTACATGCCAACAAACATGTTTGGGCACCTCCATCGATGCAGACACCCGACGTGGTGTAAAGATGCTTCCCCTTCAGGTGGATGGACTGACAGGACGGAACAAGCAGCCGTCCAGGTTTGTTGTCTTATCTCTACAGCGTCGACATGTGACATCTTGGCTGTGACCTTGTCGCTGGCACCAAGCTCAACTCAACAGGAAGCGACCATAATAACTTCCATGAGGGAACATCGGTGCAGAGCCTACGTGAGACGATCGGACGGAGGTTGCTTCATTTCCTCGCTGTGATTAAAAGGATGCATTGGATATATGTTGCAAG
The DNA here is from genome assembly GCA_025331565.1 of Holacanthus passer. Classification (NCBI taxonomy): domain Eukaryota; kingdom Metazoa; phylum Chordata; class Actinopteri; family Pomacanthidae; genus Holacanthus; species Holacanthus passer. Next base: position 656,858 of record JAFREQ010000105.1, read on the forward strand.
GGTTTGTGTGTATGTTTTAACCGACCAGTCATTTTTCTGTTTTGACCACAGCACTATTGTACTGGGCTTTTGAATTGGGAAATTGATGAATGGATTGGACATGTTTTCCTTTTGGTTCAGACTGAAGCTAAAGATGTCAGAATCACTGGAAAGGCTTCATATTTATCTCTGGCTACACTGAGATAAGGGAACTTGTCGTTCCCCTGAACATACGCTCATACTCCCACAAATACATGATTGGCTATTGACAAAGCTTCACATTTTTGAGCTGACAGTTTTCTCCCTCGCACGCTGCAGCTCGCTCACGCGGTCTGTTCGGCCCCTTGGGTCACATTCAAATGACGACACTGTCACGTCTTCTGCAACAGCCAACGTTCGAGCTGACGCCTTTTTATTCGCAACCCCAGAGCTGCAGAGGAGCTGAAGGTTTTTTGGGGGGGGGAGTGACAGGAGATCAGCCCCAGGATAGCGCTCCGTCAGCAGGCGGGACTCAGACGGCACCCTGGCTCTGTCGTGGTGGAGGTGGTGGTTGTGGAGCATCAGGGAGCAGCCGGAGGAGAATATCAAATTCAAAACCTATGCATTTATTCCTTTTTTTGTTCAGTCATCTTCAAAACCTCTCATGCTTTTTCTCATCCTTCCCTCCGAACCTCTGTCTTTCTTTTTATTGAAAACTGCTTTACCATTGCTTTAGTGCTGGTAGTATTCCTGCTGATAGCTCTACTTCTCCTGCTTCATTATTATACATCCTTTCAAAAAAAAAAAAGACCTATAAAAGTTTTAAGAGAAAACAATGCAAAAATAAATAAAAACAAAATCACCTCATTCCAGTGTTGTGAAAAGTTCACTGTCCTGTGCAGATGTTACTGTAAAATATTTTCATAGGGTTCAGCCATAATTTCTATTTCTATGAAAACATCACTTTGGAGCTAGTTAACAATTTGACTGTTGCTGTTTATTGTGCTTTTATTGGGATAACGGCCCATAAATGGTGTTATGGACGAGTTTAACTGCACTGAAGCAGGTGACCATAACACACTGTAGAGCTGGACACAGTATGTGGGATGAGCAGTACATTGGATGCATATCAGGAGGATTGTGCTGAAGATTATAGTTCACTTAGTTCACTTAGTTTCTGGTGCTCATGCTGTATTTTGAATTAGAGCAACATGTGAGAAAACACTCATTTATTCAGTTGTTCAGATTTGTCGGAATGGCCCTTTAATCCCTGTTCCCTCCCTCCCTTCCTTCCTTTGTTGCATCTGCCATCCATTTATTCATCCAGATCTCATTACGACATAATAGAAGATCAAATTGGAGCTGTCACCACTTCTATAATTGGTGGATAGAAATATACTCCGCTGACTGACTGATTGGCATGAGGGTACCACATGGCCTCTTGGTCTCACACACACACACACACACACACACACACACCTCACACTACCTCGTCTCTCCTCGTTGCTTCCATCTGTCTGTCATGGCATCATCCCCATGTTTCTCAGCAATTGTGCTCCTTTTCCATAAAGAGAGACGGGGAAGGCTATAACCAAGGAGAATGGGTGAAAGAAAATGAGAATGACAGGTTGCCATCAGGGAAAAGTAAAGGAGAAAGAAAAAGTTATGACAGAGAAGAGAAATTTGCTGAGGAAAAAAAGAATTTAAAAAAGCCTGCATTTGCTTATGTTTGGAATCCTATTCAAATCTGCGCCTGGGGGTGTGTTTGGTTTTGTAACTGGTGCGCGCTGGCTGGGTGGGTGGCTGTTTGTAGAATGCAAGGCTTTAGCTTTACCACCAGCTGTGAATTGAGCTGGGTATAGAAGCAGAACCTTATATCCATAAATACAGTTGCAGCAATAATGGGAAGGGTGAAGCCTTCCATCGCCCGCAGTCAGGTGGTGTGTGCCTGCCGGAGCTGCAGTTTACAGCCAGGCATTATCTGCAATGATGCCGTGGTAAATAAAAAGGTGAGTAAAGTATTGAATGACCCGCAGACATAAGGCAGCAGTATAAACAAAAATCAATTACATTTGCACAAAAGCATTGATTTATATTTGGCCCTTAAGCAATTCCACCCTCCAATAACTTGCTCCAGTTTGATGCTATCCACTGTAATGTTCACTATGAATTCACATCATAAAGATTTTTATCATCTTGGAAAAGTTGTTAAAGGTTGGTAAACACCATTCTGCACTCGTAAAAAAGGGTGGTTTGGGTTTAGTATGGTTTACGCTTCAGATCCCTTTGTTGGCCGACACCATAAAACCTTTAAGCGTTGTATCAGGTAGAGTCGGTGTACTGTACCACGTATGTGCATATCTGTGTCTCTGCCTGGCACTGAAACCAGATTACAAGTCATGGGAAAAGCTTTGCACGTGTGTGTTGATGGTGGCGTTGGTGTGTTCTTGGGAAACAAGCAGTTCAGTGTAAAAACTTTTTTGCTTGGTTAGATCAAAAACTTTGGTCCGTAGTTACATGTCTCAACAGCTATCCAACAAACTCTGTACTGAAATTCATCACTGATCCCTGACTTTTCCTCTAGCGCCACCATGAGGTTGTTAGTCGTCAATTTGAGTGAAATGTCTTGACACCTGTTTGATGGATTCACATTTGGTGCAGACATTCATTCTTCCCTCAGGCTGACTTTTAATTACTCTGGTGATACTCTGACTTTTCATCCAGCGCCAAAACCAGGTCGAAACATTGATTGGTCCAATACTTTTGTTTGTCGTCTACGAAACTAACGACACTGCCATGAGCATTCATGCGAAACTAAGATGGTGAACTTTGACATTATACTTACACTAGAACATTTGCATGCTGACATTAGGAGTTTGCTTTGTGACGAAGTTCACCCTCACATCCGCTTGCATCACTTTAAACTCTTCATCTTGTTATTTTCTGTGGTTTCCTGCGCTTGAAGTTTTATTGTGTGTAGCTGCTTGCATCATGGTGGACCCAAACAAACTGGAAGCATCACTGTAGCATGAATTCAAGAACAAAACAAACATTAGACGACCCGTTTTCATCCACCAGTTTTATTTTTATTTTCAGTTTGGGCAAAAAAAACAAGCTGTGTGAAAATGCCAAAAATCATGTCCAGTTCTCCAGAGTATATTTGCATGAAAGTACCAAACATTCATTGGTAATTTGGGAACAAACTTGTGCAACAATTGGGAGGAAATATAATTCAGTGCCTTTATTTCCTGCCTATTTTCTATAGATAGAAAGCAAATTTTCTTTACCTTCACTGTGAACTTCAGCTCCCATGAGGCTTTGAGTCAATGGCTGAGTACGTGGAGTGGGATTGCCGACCTAACATGACTGCCACTGATATCTGACTGTATCTAACCTGGTGTTAGTTACAGATAGGACCAGTGTCTGGTTACAGCTCCTCTTACACTCATTACACTGATGGGCTGTAACTCTATCCCACACACACACACACACACACACACACACACACACACACACACACACACATACGTACACACACATGCACATGCACTCGTGCTGGTAATTAACTGACACATGAGTTACTGCCCATGTAAACCCGAGGGAGCGTTATCAGGAAACACACCAATAAAGAGTGCACACACACACAAACACACACGTTCAGTACACACACATCTGCAAGGAGCCATGATCACATGTACACACACACAGAGCTTCTCCTCTCCCATACACACACACACACACACACTCACACACTTGTAAGAGTGTTCATAATGAACATAAATTGAACGATGACTCATTAATGTTGGCTTCTCATCTTATCCAGCTACAGCACTTCCTGAAGCTATCATCCATATTTTCCATATATTATCCATCTGTGTGTGTGTGTGTGTGTGTGTGTGTGTGCGTGCATGTAGTGTATGTGTGGGAGCAAAGTTAAGCATATGCATGAGCATGTGTGTGTCAGTCCTGGTGCATTTAGATCTGCACACAAGTTATCAGGAATGTATGCATGTCTTTATTTTTGTGTGGTTGGAGTGTGTGTGTGTGTGTGTGTGTGTGTGAGAGAGAGAGAGAGAGAGAGAGAGGGATGGAGCACGGTGGGATTCCTGTGTGAACAAACGACGGCTAGAGGCGGGGAAAGATTGTTTCATTGTGTGTGTGTGTGTGTGTGTGTGTGTGTGTGTGTGGCAGTGATCGTTCCCTCAAAGCACATTCCACCGCAGACCACAAAATCCTTCCTTGTCCTTTCCCTAGCCTCCCTCACTCTTTCTTTCTGTTTGTTCTCTCTTATCTCTCCCTCCATCTTTCTCTCTCATCCCTCCCTCGAACGCTCAGCATCTTTCCTCTTCCCCTTTCTTTTTTTTTTCCCTCTCTCACCCTTTCGTCCGTAAAAGGTAGAAATTTGTCTCCGTGGATTCGAACTCTTCCTCAGCAGAGTTTCTTTTGGCAGCAGAGTGGAAATGAGTCTGTGTTTGGTTGTAGAGGAGTTTGGGCATTAACTTAAAGAAGAAAGAACATTACCTGTTAACTGATGGAGACTTAAAGACTTACTCCACCCATTAACCTCTCACATCAGCCCCTATTCTTAATCCGCCCCTTCAGCTGTCGACACACTGTAAAATTCACAGACATTTTAGAAGCTAAAATTCACCTTCCTGTTCGGGGAATCAGTCATTTTTGGCTAACAGGGCTGCAGGGCACTTTATTCCCCACACTGTTGCTGCTTCTATTGCTTCCTCATCGACTGTGATACCTCCATGCAGACACACTTACTACACAGCGGTGACACCACCAGGGGAGTGTGTTATTGTCTCCCACCGTATGGCTGTTTTAAATGGCAATTTGAAGCTCCGCTGGCTCTATAATTAGCTGTGAGCTCCCACAGGAGAGGGAAAAAACTGGCTTATCATCTCTCCTTTGTAATTACACATCCGAGTAGGGCGACAGACACACACACAAGCAGACAGGAGTGCAGCCAGATGCACAGACATAGGGAGGGCGGGCACGTATCAGCATCTACATGCACATTTATTGTTATTTACCACCTGTGCTAATGCACTAAAACCTCTCTGTGACTTTTGCTTTTTTTGTGTGTGTGTGTTGCGACAAACATGCAAAAAGTGGAGATGAACGACGGCACAGCAGGAGCACAGACAGGCCAAAAATATAAATGCTGCTTTTCTTTGCCAGAGCTCCGCCTGCGTGTCTCATCCCGGTGCAGCAGCAGATAGACGTAAAGAGGAAGACGGAGGCCGTTAGAGGCCGAGGTCATTAATCTGACTGTCCGCTGCTCTCGCTGGTCCCAACGCGAGACGGCCGGGAGGACGAGGAGGGAGGAAATGCAGATAACAGGAGGAACAATTAAATCATGCGTCCCAGAGAGCTGCCTCCAAAACACAGCAACGTAGTCAACTACTCTTAAACAGTTAGTGGTTAATTAGTCTTTATGTGCAGCAAAGTTAGTCACGTGTTGAGAGGAAATGTTTTCATAGTTAGTTAATAATCCAGTCCAAACTACAGTCTTCATGTATTTGTTTTAATCCTCATATTTATTCAGTTACTAGTTGTTTGTGCTATTTAGAGCAAGGTCAGTGATACACAAAACAAACTATAGTTATAATATATATAATCATCATAATAATAGCTGGCAGTTTATTGATGCTCTCCACTGGTTTACGCCTAAATGTCAGTTTACTCCACACGAGTAGTGCGACCCGGCCAGTGAAAACAGTTGTATAATGTCTTCTGTACCTCCAGAGGAAAGGGTTTCAAACTGGCAACGTGGAGTATGAAAGACATGGGATCAAGACAGCAGGGGTCAACTGAAACATAGGATCTGTTTGTCTTGAGTTTGATCCAAACTAGGGAATGAAAATCAGGATATCTTCACCTCCAGTTTTGATTATTCTTTCTTTTTTTTTTGAGTCTGTCGCTCCAGTCTCCCAGCTTTGTGGAAGTGCAATGCTAAATTGTGTTATTGCTATGCCATAAAATAAGTCATGGGACAACAATAGAGATACTTTTTTGCATTTTAGTAACCAGCAAATACAGCAGATCTGCTTCAGATTACTGCTCTTTTCTACTGTATAGCAGCTGTATATTGCTCCAACCTTTTCCACATCAGGAACTCCCTGGTGGCCTACTGACAGTGCTGGTGACCTCTTCCATATGTTCATGATATGAATGTTCTGACTGTCCCAGCTACAGCAAGTGAATAATTCCAACGTCTGGAATGGGGAGATGGCCGTGATGCGTTCATGACCCCTGATGTTTCCTGCAGGACATGAAGTACAAAAACATATCCTGCAGAATATCAGTGAACCTGTGCTGAATGATTCTGGCTGCTGGTCATTTAAGCCTCATTAAGTTAATTCTCCCAGTGACAGCACAAGTGATCACTGGTGATCTGTGTGTCACTGCTGGTTTTCAGGAGCTGTTCATCTTAGTCAAGGCCAAGTGAAGTAACTGATGAGTCAGTAGCTCTGAGGGAAGAGGATGATGAAGAGGAGGAAGGGTAGAAAGGGAGAGTGGAATCAAAGCTTCCCATAAAAACCTGAATGTGAAGAGATTTGCTTGTTTCTGCATTTCTGACTTAATTTGTGCATCTTCAGTCTTTTTAATTGTTTTTTCTTAATCACCTCACAAACAAGCTGAGGTAAAACAAATACCGCAAACAGACACACAATTCGTGAGGCTCATCGCACGCTTATGACTTTGGATGTGACTGTGTATAGATTCATATGTGTGTGAGTTCATGGAGGATAGTAGCATTGGCGCAGTCTCTCTCTCTCTCTGTGTGTGTGTGTGTGTGTGTGCAGCTTGTGGCCTTTGAAGCAAGGCTGTCCAAAATGTGTCACTCTCATCGCTGTCTCTCTCTCTCTGCATCCCAGAATTAATGTGGCCTGGGGGGGAGAGCAAAGAGAAAGAAGGAGAGAGACATTTATCATTCGTTTCACTCGACGCTCACCCTGTGACATTGCTTTCTTTATTTAGTTCATTCGAGCCAGCAGCTGATAATTTATACGCTCTACCCTTTTAATAATGAGTCGTCGCCTTCTCAAGGTGGGGCAGACTCTTGTTTACCCGCACGCACACACAAAATGCTCAGTCAACATTGAGGTCTTGACCGCTCTTTGTCAAAGTCAACACACGCGCACATACACACTGAAGGAGTGGCAGTGATGAAGTATCCTTTCCTCCTGGTGTTCGCTCCACTCAGGCTGATTCGAAGGAACAGAACTATGTGTTTGTGAGTGTGTGAGAGAGTAAATACAGAGTTTTGTGAAGCATCTACTGGAATTTCATCTTTGAAATTCTTTTTCTTTTCTTTTAAATCCATACTCCTCTGTTTACCTTGAAGACAGCGGTACAGTGGTCCTCAAGGCCCACACCTCTCTGCTCTTGACAAATTGAGCTAGTTTAGCAGTAGTTTCACTACTCACTGCAGGGCAAAACACACACACACACACACACACAGAGGTACACACACACACCTACACACGCTGCTAGGCTGCGCTGTACACAAGTGTGTTCTGCTTGGCTGCTCATGGGTGTCGGCTGAGCTGGTACATCAAGGGAAAAAAAATGCAAAAGAGAGGGAGTGTGACAAGTTGAGAAGAGAGCGGGATGAGAGAGGGACAGATGGATAGAGAGAGGGAGAGGAGAACAAAAGAGGAATGCAATTGTTTCCAAAGCTCGGAGGAGCGAGCGAGAGAGGTGGCGGCGCCAAATCAGATACAGCGAGAGAAAGTGAAACGGCGTGCGGATGCAAATACAGACGCGCACGTCACCGATAGAGCCGGAGAGATGAAGATTTGTCCTCACTTGTCGTCATCTCGGAGCTGTCGAGATAAAACTGTTACGGTGGGAGTGTGAAAACAATATATTTGCAGAAATGCATCCGGATCGTTCTCCCTCCATCGACCTCTCTGTTTCACCTTGAAATCCTCAGCCTCACATGAGGGCATCCCCAAACGTGCTGAAACACTTTGCAGAGACTCCGCTCATCAGGACCACTGCATCCTTCCACACAACAGGAAGCTGCTTGCTTGTATCTGACAAAGGCTATTAAGCTCTAGTACGACACTCCTACACCATTACTGCTGCTGCTTCTGCTGGAGGAGCATCGACTGTGTCTGACAGAGCATTTCCAGCTTGGCAGTTCTTGTCATATTAGTATTCTACCACTTCTACCTGAGGTAAAAGAGCACCTGCACCGCCACGGCAATAATGATATTACTGCTACACTATCATTGCTACAGTGCAGTGATACTGCAATAGAAGCAGCACAGGTTTTCTGGAGCTTTCAACCGCATCGTGCCAGTTTAAGAAAAGGATATTCAGTTGTGACCGAGATGGATATGTAGCTTTTTTGATTTTATTGCTCCCATGTTGCCTTAAAAGTGAAGCATGAAAGTTATTTGCTGACCTTGGAAATAGCAGTCTGACAAAATGATCCCAATTCAAGTTCCACTTACTAGCTAGTAAGTGGACCTAGACTGTCAGCCGCCGAAGCGTTGGTAATTCTCTGCCAGAGATATTACTCGCCCTGTCAGGTAGCCCAAGAAAACAACGATGGGACACACATGAAAAAGAAGGCAAGTAAACAAGAGCAGCCAGTCACATCATGTCCACCAGTGAGAAGTTGTTCACCATTTTGGGTCTTTTGGGTCAAACCTTGTGCGCCACCATCAGCCAGTCGTGCTTATTTCTCCCTGTCAGTTACAGAACTTTGGTATTGAATTATCACATGTAAAAAGAAGTTGAGACATTGTGGTGAAGAGCAGCCATTTCATTGCTCATCAACATCTCAGCTGTCCTCACAGTGATGGACACTGATTCACACTCCTCAGATCGGTTACTGAGTTGCACGTTTGCTTCCTGACACCAGACCCTGTAGAGAAATTCTTTTATTTACCTCATCTTCTTCCACAGGCAGGTCAACGATAGTTTTACAAAGTCTTCCTGAGCCCATGTATTAATCTCCTTTATACAATCCTGTTTGACAAAGTATTGAACCTCTCTCCATCCTCGCTTGTGAACCACTGAGTCTTTCCAGGATGAACCTTTCGTACCCAATCATGATACTATCACCTGTTACCAATGAACCTGTTTTACCTGTGGAATGATCCAAACAGGTGTTTTGGATCAGTCCACAACTTTCTTTTGTTGCTCCTGTCCCGACTTGTTTGAAACATGTTGCTGCCATCAAATTCAGAAGAAGCAGATAGTTGTAAAAAATCGATGAAGTTGATGAGGTCAGACATGAAATATATTGCCTTTGTACAGTTTTCAATTGAGTATGTGTCAAAACCAGGGAAGGATAAGAACATAGACTCTTTACAAGCATTAATATGATTTCAAAATTATACTAGCTACATAGACTCACACAGACTCACCTAGAACCTGCTTGTAATTAGAGTCTACCTCACCCACTTTCTCTCAGCCGGTCCCAGGTGTCAAACCAGCAGCTTCACCATTACAAGGCTTTCTGCATAAGTGTGTGGATGCCATTAGCTTCACATTGGCCTCAGCCTGCAGGAGCTGCCTCAGGGAAGAATGTGGAGCTGCCGCGTTAGCACGGAGCCAGACCTAGTTATGTCAGAAGCGTTCTCAGGTGTGTCGCGGTGCAGCGGGAGCGAAGGAGAGGAAGGAAGAGGAACCTTACAAAACCAAGTCATATCATCGAATCTTAAAATGCCAACAGGCAGAGATGATTCCTTCTTGATTTCGTTGCAAATCAACTCATTTTAAGATTGTGAATTAATAAGTTGCCATTTTTTTTGCTACCAGTTGAGTGATCAGCATTATTCTGTTTCATGACACTGACAATTGTTGCTGAAATAATTGAGACAGCATTGAATTAAGGGTTAGTTCATGGACCCCCACAGGCTGAGTTTTTCACTTGTTTCAAAGGAAATAAGACTAAGAATGACAGAGAGTTTTTTTGCAGAGCAAAGGAGCAGAAAGATAGATGTGGTGGAAAGAACGAGGGAAGGAGGGAGGATGAGAACGAGTGCAGGAAAATTAGGAGAGAGATGTAGAGACCAAGTTAACAAGAGGGGCAGAAAAGAAGATGAGAGAGTTTGAGTGAGGGATGAAAGAGACGGAGAGCGAAGAAGCAAAGAGAATGAAGAACGAAGCGAGCGGTCGTTCCAGGACCGGTTACAAGTTGTGGCGATGATAGCAGCAGGCAGGGGAGGCGAGCTGCTCGAAGAAGGCTTGTGAGAGCGGCGCTGAGGGAAAACTCAAGTCCATCTCGCTTGTGAAAGATTAAAGAGGCCTCACGCCCGCAAACACACACTCACACATGCAACCGTGCCAGCCCAGGCCGGCTGACAGCAGAAAAAGTACGGTGCCATGTCTCACTATCTGACAAGAAGGGTGTGTACTTGTGTGTGTGTGCTTATCTGTGCGCTCCTGACTTGAATAGAAAGAGACGTCTTCTGTGAGTGTCTTCTGGTTATAAAGTCATTTTATAGCACACGTTCCCCAGCTGGGATGTGATGCGGTGACATTTTGACACTCCCAACGCAACGCCCTGCTGTTTCAATGAGAAATCCTACCGGTGCTAATAGTGCTAATAAAGCAGGCCACTGGTCTGGGGGAAGGAAAATAACATCAGTATAATTCAAGCTGTTGTCAAGTTTATACCTTTGGGGATTTTTAATGTGAGGGCATCTAATTGCGCATGCTGCTTTAGCCGCCCTTGTCACATTCTGGCGAGCAGAGGCACCTGAAAGTGAAAATGCTGCACTGCTGCTCAAAACAGCTTCTGAGGCTAAAAGTGTAAATTTTCGAAGTTGTTGCATGATTCACTTAAAATGAAAATCACTTTATTTACAGTTTGGGTCTTACCTTTTAATTGCCAGGGTGCAGACCTTTGAATCCACTGAGTTGACTAATTCATGTGACATGAAACAGCAGTTTCCCGGTTGAAAAATAATCGAGTCAGTGAGCGTGGTGGGCGGGACAAACGCCATTGTCAAACTGACAGATGACATATCTTCTCAGCATCGTTCAACATTGCAGTTTGTTTTTACTCCTTCCTTAAAAAAACCCAGCAAAACTAGTATGTTGGTACGGCTTCACATCGGTGTTGACTTAAGATGGCGTTTCAGGTGGATGCATTGGTTGGTTGGGGAAAATTGAATTTCCCTCGCCCACAAAAAGTGGATATAATGTCGGCAATGTCAGACTGAAGATGAAAAGTGCAATGGGAGGATAGTTCTGTCTGATATCAGGCAAACTTTTTTTATAGCTTCAGAAATTATTCCTTTGGTTTATAATAACATTTGGTTGATGTATGAGATGTGGGAAGGCGGTGCTATCGCATGAGGTCAAAGGTCATGATCTGGAATTTTCTATTGACTTCTGTAAGTTGTAAATAAGCCTTGTAACTAGGAAAAAAAAATAAGACCACAAAATGTAATGTTTATGAAAAAGCCAAAGAAAGATGTGCACCAATTTGACTTCTTTGAAACTTTGAGGGCAGCTGTTCCAAAGTTGTGAAGCAACATCAATCATCTTCCTATGTGTTACTAATGCTAATGCAGCAGCAACAAATGCTTTAATTCTTGCTGGTGTTCCAGGAAGTCTAATCAAGCTCAAAGCATTCTTATCTGACCGCAGCTGACAGCCACATGTGATCAGTTTGATCTCAGAGCAGCTCTACTCCATCACATGACCCTACTGCTATAAGAGCTGTTCATATGGATGTTTCTACAAAAAAAAAAAGAACATTTCCAAAAAGTCCATCAGAGCTGAACAGTGACGGTGTGTACTGTACGTTCATTTGACCACACCTTGGCAGTGTCGTTGTCTTTTAACCAGAGCCAACTATTGTTAGCTGTTAGGGAAACAGCTTCATAGTGGCATGCTGTCACCGGCCAGCTGTCTGCCTGTCACTCTTTGTGTGTGTGTGTGTGCATGTGTGTGTGTGTGTCACATGGGGCCGGCCTCCTGTTGTGAGAGCAGCGGTGCGACAAAAGAACGATGATTAATTTCACTCCGAGTAACCTGTCTCACTGATGTGGCTTCACCAAACTGTGTGTGTGTGTGTGTGTGTGAGAGAGAGAGAGAGAGAGAGAGAGAGCTGTAGACTGTGTAGTCAGCAGGTGTGCTGTGATACTTTGGATGCCCTCCAGTCAGGGTCAGACGCACACACTCACATACACATTCACTGAGATGACTACCTTATAAATCTCTCCCCACCGACTCACATTCCCACATTCAGTCTCTCTCTCTCTGTCTCTCTCTCTCTCTCTCTTGCATTGAACATGTGACTAGTTGCATGTTTAACTCACTGTTGGTATTAAAATGAAATTCCTTTTGGAGTAAGAATCCTTCTGTCAGCGTTATTAGCATTGTGTGTGTGTGTGTGTGTGTTTGTGTGTGTGTGTGTGTGTGTGTGTGTGTGTGTGTGTGTGTGTGTGTGTGTGTGACATGTATTACCTGTGTTGTGAGGTCATAAATCTGTTTGCACAGTCACATTGTGACGACTCACCTTCCTTTTGGGGACAAAACACAGGTCCTCATAAAGTAATTCATCAAATGTTTGGGTGAAGACTACGTTAAGGTGTGTGTGCGTGTGCATTTTTGTCATTGGGACCTTTTGCTGTATAAACACTCCTACCTTGTCAGGACCAGTAGCCTTCACAGTGACCGAGGCCTGGTCCTTTTCAGGTCCTGGTTAAAGTGTGAATTGAGGTTAGGTTAAGCTGTCCAGATAGATGGAAGTCAATACAGTATCCTAACAAGGATAGCTGCTCTATTCTGTGTGTGTGTGTGTGTGTGTGTGTGTGTGTGTGCGCACCACCTTTCAACAGATGAGACCAAAATCAATTTCATTACGGATCATGAGTACAATGAGGAGCTGCCCTCTCACACACGCACACACCCCGCCACAGATTTCATTAAGGAAATGCCTTTTCCCCCTCCCTCCGTTCCCTCCATCATCAAACAGCTTCTTGAACATTTAGGACCGCTGCTTAATTACTCGTCCTCGTCTCACATTTGTAACACTGGTCTCAGTGAGAAATGCTAACAAGGTTAACAAGCGGCTCCGATCTTCCTCACTTTTCCCCTCTGTGCTTCCTTCCCTCCTCCTCGTCATCGTCCCTCCCTTTGTCCAGCCGTGTAATTAACTAGATGTTTAACAGCTGAGGTTGGACAGGGCACTGCTGTGTCTGGACACACATGCGCGAGCAGACGCACACACACAGCCGGAGAAAGAGGTCTGTGTCTGTGAGAGAGAAAGGACAAGGGGGAGGTCTTGGAGAGGACGGAGGAGGAAAGGAGGACGGAAGGGAGAAGAGGGAAAGGAAAGAAAGGGAAACATGAGGGATAACATGAAATGAAAATGTGAAGGAGGAAATAACTGGAAAGAGGAAGTAAATGAAGGAAAAGGCAGGTGAGACATAATGAGGAAGTGGAATGATGAAAAAAAAAAAAAAATCAATGCATTATATAACATTTCATAGATATAAAAGGAAAGAAGGAAAGGGGAAAGGAAAAAAGAATCAAGGACAGTTTTAAAAAATGACGACGACTCAGAGAAAATGATGGAATGCGGTTTACCTGACCCAAAGGTGTGACCGGTGGTTGAACCCAGCGTGGTATTAATCACTGCAGCACTCAAGCCAAAGCTCATTACTCCCCTTTGTTCTCTTTTATTACCTCGTCCTCCTCTGCTCACTCCCGACACACTTCTGCGCACAGACGCTGAGCATCCTTCTCTCCCTCCGTCCACCACCTCCCACCTTCATCCCACCTCATCTGTCTCCACCGTCATTATCAACTTTCATCCAGACCCAACTTGACTCCATCTGCTGCAAACCAATCCTGCACGTCGGCTTTTCACTAAATGCTGCTAAAACATTTTTTATGTCAAGATGGTAGCAGTACTGTTTAAGATAGAGCATCCACATATACAACATCATGTAAACCTTGACGTCTTTACCAGGACTCAAGGGAGGTTTATATCTTGAGTCCAGTTCATTAGTTTCAGAATACGAGTTGATGTTTGATCACTACGTGATGTTGAACGTTCAAGAGCAGCACTGTTGGGTTGCGTTGAGGGTTTCGTTTGATACTTGAATACTTTTTTTGGAGTAACTCACCTGTGATATGATGCTTCACCTCTTCGTCTCTCCTGCTGACTCCTCTTTAATTCTCTTGTGCTCTTGAAAACTGCTGCCATGGCGGCTGCATTGAAGGTGTCCTCACGAGAGAAGTGACAGTGAAACATTGTTTGTTGAAAAGCCTTGTTGTTCAGTTTGGAGAACTTGTTGGCACATTTGTGTGAGTGTGTGTACTTAACCATGCATTTGTGTCTACACTTGTGGAGTTCATTGTGTGTATGTGTGTGTGTGAGGGTTATAGTGTCCTTGGTAATATCAGCGTTGGTTTGGTAATGAGCCTAATCCCGGGAGGATAAAGGAGACAGAGAGGTCCGAGGGAGGGACACACAGGAAGGTAAAGAAGGGGAAAAAGAGGGGATGTAACTCCAAAGTCAGAGCATGGGCTGCAAACTCATTAGGAAAAGTCACCTTTAACTTTCTTCCTGATCTCAACTCTCTCACAGCGTTGTCACCGCAGAGAGACCGTACTTCAACTGAAAGGTCAAAGACATGATGCATGTCTCATTGGCCTGTCCTTAAGCAAGACACGCAACCTGTTCCGGCTTCCTCAATGTACATCACCCCGGAAAAGAGCATCGGCTTAAACGCCTGGAATATAAATGGAGGATTCAGTAATCACGCGCAGCTCAGCATCGCGGCTCTTCTGCAGAAGTGACTGAATTGATATGTCATTTTAGCTCGCATACACTCCAAATAAGCATTGTGTTTTGGAACTAATTTATTGGTGGATAATTTGAATGCAAATAGCAGCAATTAATGTTGGGCGCACTCATTGGAGAGTGGCACTGCTGAGCAAGATAAAATACGTATGATTGTCTTGCGCCGAAGAGGTAAACTAATCAGTGTGAAAAAAACAGAATACTTTAATGACTCATAAGCTGTCAGTAACATCAAAGTGGGAACCTTTATGGGTTTTTTTTGTCTAATCATCCTGGGAGCAGCTATAAAAGCATATTTAATAAGCGCCTTTTAAAACAGGTAGACACTGCTTTTGTAGCACAGTCTCTTTCATCTTACAGCCGGGGCTCTCTGCTAATAAGTTCCAGAAAGTGAGAAACTGGACAAATGGAAACATAAAAAAGTTCCAGATGCCCCACTGTCGCCCTTTTTTCACTTTTATGGCTTTGAATTTGGTGAGCACTGACTACACACAGAGAAGAAGTGGGATTTATGAAGCTGGTCCCTGCAGGTATTTCAGCTCGGTAAACATATGACATCTATTTGAAATTCTTATAATATAATGCTGCTTGTTGTGGCTCTGGATTGTGGAAGCTTCCCACTCGGCGTGATTGCACAGTCTGCAATATCTCAGTGTAGATTTTAAGAAAAGCAAATGAAAAAAAGTGGATTATTGGAGGGGTTAATCAAAGTTTCTCAACCTTAAGTGCTGCCACTTCCTCAGCAAAAAGTCTGTTTGGAGACACCAACTTCCAGAGTGCAGAGGTCGCAGAAGGAGAGCAGAAACCTGCAGGCGAGTAGACGAGATGAGAATCTCCAGTCACCTGCTCCAGTCTGCCGTCCCCTCTGTGCCAGCTGACCTGAATCCCACTCCAACTGCCCTCTGCCCCGAGCTGTAGGGCAGTGCACGCTCCCTGCTCCTATTCCCCCCTCGCTCACACTCCTTCGCTCATCACAAGCGATACGGCGGCCCAGGCCACGGAGCGGTTTTAGAATAAAGTGTTGTGCGAGTTGTGTGAGTGTGAGTGCTCCTGAGCTGAGAGAGAGACACATCATCAGAACCAGAACTACAGGGGACAAAAGGTCGCACTCACATCAATAAAAGTTTCAGTGTGTGTTTGTGTTCACGTGGGAGTAACATAAGGGACTGCTGAAACAAATTACCTTTGGACAGTAACAACTAGGATACACCTTCTTCACCTTCATCTTGAAAGTCAGGAAAAGTAATTTGCAACTTTTCAGACACAAACAGAAACATGTAGATGCTGTAAATCATACAAGTTCATGCAAAATCAGATGTAAGTAGTGTCAGGTTTTCAAACAGTACTCGGCCCTTTCTGCTGAAAACAAACCTCACATTCACCCGAAGTGCGTGAAGGAGAGATATCGTAGGTCTTTTCTTCCTGCATGCCAGTATATTTACTTCTATTTCCATTCACTGTGCAATATTTCATTCAATTCAATTCTCGTGTAAATTTGTTAATACTTTATTTTTAGCCTGTTTAAAGTGTTAATAATTATTGTGTTCTTTAGTACAATTATTAATGCTTTAACTGTAGCCAAGTTGTTCATACTTTTTAAACCTCTCTGTTTATATTGTTTATGACTATTTAACTGCTTCTGTCCTCTTTGCTGCTGTGCAAGGTGAATTTCCCCACTGTGGGACGAATAAAGTTACTTTACGTTTAAGATATCTTACATTTAAGATAAGATAAGATATTCATTTATTAGTTCCTAGGACTAGGAAATGTCCAGTGTACAGCAGCAAAAGCAGAATAGAAAGGAGCATCAGTAAAGTAGCAGTAAATAAATAGTTAATAAGCAACATAAACAAGAGAAGTATAAAAAGTATTAACAATTTAACTAGAGGAAATATGAAAGCATTAACAATTTAAGCAAGGCTAAAAAGTATTAACAAGTTAAAAAGAGAAACATAAAACTATGGGAATAATATATACACTATAGTCAGTTGAATTAAAGAAGGGATGAAATGAAATATCGAATGAAATAATCACGTAGCAACTTGACCTTTCAGTGTAAAATTCAGAGGTTCAAACTCTCAACGTCCCACTGAGAAACTCCTCCGAGCTGATTTGTCAAAGCGCTCGACTTTTAACCAACAGCCGCTTCCCCCTCTTAAGCAACAAAAGCAGAAAAAGCGACGACAGCCTGTCCGTTAATGAACCTTCTGTTCGGAAAGAAAGATTAAGGAAACTCTGGTGGTGATTTGGCAGATAATAACCGCAGAGACTGTTGAGACTGACGAGAAAAAGAAGAGGAGAGAGATGACGGAGTGAGTCTCGGCGACGGAAAAACAGAAAAGTTTTCACAGACTAAACTGCTGTCAGGTGATGGATGAGCAGATGGAGGTCGGGAAATTAGAAAGAGAAAGATCCAGACAACAAAGTACAGAGGGAAGGAGAAAACGATTTACTTGCTGGTACACAGGGAGTGGTCCTCATAACTCTGTAATTTCGTCAGTAAACTTAACACTATAAGCACCAACAAAAGAGCCATCATTTAGCTGCGGACTGTAGTTCGACCCTCGACAACGTGGCACCGCAGCCAACTGCTACCATTTTGAGTGTCAGCGTAAATTGAGAAGCAGATGAAAGTGCTGATTTTGTCATCTGTCACCCCGGTAGCTGTTTTTCAGCTGATGGCAACATTTAGAGTAAATTTTTTAATGGTACACCAGATGAAATGGGAATTGGCTGCTTTTACAAGAGGTGGAAGTGAACTTTAATTTTCTGTAACACCAACTGCTGTAGCTCAGAAGAGACGTTTGCACTTAAGATGGAATGACTCTTCAGTATTTTTTTTTATTATTGTTCTCAGTACAGTGGCCAATTGATGTCTGAGGATAATAACAAAGAAATGCACATGGGAATATTAAAATATACCAAATAACGGTGCATTAAAGACGGGACAGACAGCATATAAAAAGGTTATCAGACAAATCAAAAATATAATGTACATCAATGAATAATTGTTAGTTAACTAAGAAATGTAAAGCTTGGTTGTTCCAGTTTGATGAAACACTAATCGATGCTAATTACAACATGCACCAGCTTTTGACTGTACCTATCCTTCAGCATAAAACCAGTCAACCAGCACTAACACGACTTGGAAGTTGACACACATCTATCTATCTTCATCACATTATCCTCATCTTCAAGTATCGTCATCAAGCACCACAATGGAAAGTTCATCCTGTTTTCATGGTGAACCTTCGGTAGAAAGTAGTTCCAGTGAAATCTGCTCAATCTTCTTTTGTTATTCATGCTTTTGTTAAACAATCATTTTCCTCTCTCCTCTTCCAGATCCTGGTGAACTCCATCGTCCAGCCTGCCTTGCTGTATGAGAATGTGGCGGTGAGCAACGGGAGCCCCATCCTGAGAGATCTGCTCTTCAGCCCAGATCATCAGTACTTATATGCCCTCACGGACAAACAGGTCTGAAAGCACACACGAACACTCAAAGTACAATGATCTACAGCCAGGCAAGGTTAGCAGTACAGCCCATAATGCAGCCTGCAGTCGCTGCTGACACCCCTGAGGAAATGATGACTAAATATCAATAGTCATTTATCTGTCTGGTGATTTTAGGGATGGGTCCAGTGATACGTGACAGCCTGTGGCATACAAACACACGCACACCTAGCTCAGTGTGTGTGTTGTAAAGTGTATGTTTGTTTGCGAGGATGTACACACACTGCTTCCACACTCAGACGCCTTCATACACTGTCACACACACGTTCATAAATATGCATTACTTGCTGAGTGTTCACGCACACACACGCACACACACACACACACCTCCTCGCTACTGACGATAGATAGAGTGAAGGTTAGAAAATAAAGTCGGCAGAATAGCACCATGAAGGCTTCATGAGGAAACTTTAAAACATACACCGGGGGAGCAATCAAGCTAATTACATACGTGCAGTCCCCCATACAGCGCCTGAACACATGTGCAGCTCCAGCAATATTACACACACACACACACACACACAAACATAGAGTCATAAGTGCTAATTAATATCATGAATAATAAAACGTGTCATATATAGGATCTATACTTCCGTTCCACCAGGGATACAGTATGCATGCATATTAATTGACGTGAGATAGATTTATTTTTAAAGTAGTTTCACGAGAACATTACGTTTGAAGACCTTTTATTATTGTAGCTAATAATTTCAGTGTTTTAGTTTCTACCATTTTCACTTTAAAGGCCATTTTAAACAGCAACATTTTGCAGCAGCATTAAAGAACTGTGCTGATCTTTGGGGGTACGGAGAGCCGGAGAGTCCAAAATGGAGGAAGCTATCAAAGCTTTTCAACTGTGCTGCATCATCCACTTTTATTTAACCTCCTCTGTCAGAGTATAAACTGCTCCACAAAAGAAGCGTGTTTATGAGACAGACAGTTATGAGACGGGAGTCGGTTGTACGAACGTCTTTTGAATAGACTTTGAGGCTTAAAGTATATAGTGCACAGTATTTCTTTTATGAATAAGAGATGGTTTTCAGCCAAACTAGCTTCTGAAAAGCACGAACAAGCAACAAAGGAATAGAATAATTTAGTCATAAAGCAACTAAATTTGCAGAACATCATCGCAAAATCTTTTTGACAACAGCAAATTATGCTCTGCGTTATTATATTATATAAGTTTTTCGTTTTAAATTGCTTTGTCTGATTGATTTCTCGTTCCCCATAGTGACCTCAATGCAGAGTAATATGTACAATATAATCCCGCAGTCCTGCCATGTAGCTGTTGTTATCTCCAAATGACTTCATTCATAAGAGTTTGATACGGCAGTTTGCAGAGTTCAGCTCTTCTCTTTCGTTTACCTGCACGACTCTCTTATCTCATAACGCTTAATGACTGCGATGTGATAACCTTCGACGAGACTTCCCCGGTATACGTAGACAGTAACTGCCATGTGAGTGCTGTGTAATTTACCAGCAATTAGACTCAATTGACTTCCATGTGTCTGAGTAAGCGCAGAGAGGAAGTGGAGTGTAATTGATAGCAATGGACGGCCTCTGTGTTGATGTGACAGGGGAAATAAGGCCCTTTGATCACAGCAGCCCAGGAAGCTGAATGTGCCATACAGGGATATATAGGCCAAATGTTGTAGAGGGAGTCCACCCCCACAAACATATACAAACAGACGGAAACATCATGGATGCGTGCATCGAAAGAAAAAGTCGATTCAGAATGGGATTTAATTCTTTTCAATTTGGTTCAATTGCAACATTAACAAGATTAGAAGGAGTCAAAGATGTGTGAGCTCCTAGATTCACGACATGGAGACAGAACAATAAGTCTGATTTTTTTACATCAGCAATAACAGAAAAACTAGATATAATAAGACTATCAATATTGTATAGAACCAGTGGCAAGAAGGTCAAAAGTCTGAGCAAAGGTAGTCATTGAAACTCTTTGTTCAGAAGAGAAGTCATTGATTTGCTGTTGTATGGATGTTGTCAACAAGGACTATGAAATTGAAACAATGATATTGATTAGACTGATAATCTGATCATTGGTCCTGTGTTCGACAAGAATCTCTGTTTCAGCCAGCAGTGCTCAGCAGAACGAGCAAAGCTGAAAGTCCATGCTGGGAGCGTTCTCACATTTTGACCTTTTAACTCCTGTCGTCTGCATTAAAGATGACTGCCATCGCCACCAGAAAGTCTTTTTTCAATTATTAAAGCCGGCGTTTTATTTTTGATGAGCGCTGATATGTCCACTACATATCTGCGGTGTAGTGACTGCAGGGAGGTCAAGCGCCAGGAGAGAAGGCTCGCAGACACAATGCTTCCTCTTTGAGATGATCCGAGGTGATGATGTTATATTTTTATAAATGTCGCCAGTAAAGAAATGCACACATACTGTGCAGACTGTTTTTGGGGATTCGTCTTCATGGAGAG
Source organism: Holacanthus passer (assembly GCA_025331565.1). NCBI lineage: Eukaryota > Metazoa > Chordata > Actinopteri > Pomacanthidae > Holacanthus > Holacanthus passer. The sequence goes on from JAFREQ010000105.1 coordinate 677,574, forward strand.
TAGATTGATTCAGGCTGCAATTGATCCAGCTGAAGGGTTGAATAGTTCAGCATTTCGGGAAATGTTCTTATTCACTTTTTGCAGAGTGTGTGATGATAATAATCGATACCACTCTCATGTCTGTCCATTAAATATGAAGCTACGGCTTAAAATCTGCCTATTCAGTTACCATTAAGTATTGTTTTAAAAAGAGGATGTTTGCAAGTTGGTGGATTCATATGATGGTAACAGTGATGTTTTTGGCCTCAGATCTGCGCGACGTCAACTTCAGAAACGCACTAATTGGCAGCGTGGATGAGACGGAATGACCATTTCTTTGTAATGCAGTAATGGTGTTTCACTCGCAGAGCTTCAACACTGGCCAAATTCACAGTCCAGTCAGAGAGCGAAATGGAAAAAGGAGAGAGAGGTGGTGAGAGCTGAGGAGGTGGGAAAATATAATTGGTTTGCAGGATATGGTCTGTTCCTTTCTGCGACTCTTGCTGCCTCATCTTTTCAATATTCTTCGGGGTCCTCACTTCTGTCTCTCTCAGATGGAGTGGGTTTGTGGAGTAACTGCTCTCCCAGTAGCGCCTTCAGACAGCATAGAATAGAATAAGGATCTTCCCTCTGCTGCAGAATGTGAACTTGTGTACCAGACAGTACAGGACCAGAGTGTGTGCGCAGCCTCCCTGGCCTACTGATGAGGAGCGTCTTCCTAGCCAGAGGCTGTCTGGACTAGAGATAATGTATCGTGGTTTAAGGTCGCTGGCCAAGCCCAGGGGTGTATAAACTTCTGCTGTTTTCAAGCCAAAAAAGTATGCATAAGAAAAACTCGAGCTGCTGTCTCTGGACTCGTTTAGTTACATTCACAGATCCAGTATGAAACACATTTGATGACTGAGACAGCAGAAGTTTAGAAATGTGGCCTCTCTGCCTCCAAAATGGCCACAGGGTCCGACTGTGACCCCAGATCCCTTTTGCTCAGGATGAGAAGGCTGTTGCTATTCTGTCATTCTAATGAAGCAGATGCAGTTATGAGCTCATCCTTTTATTAAAGACATTTCCAACTAACAAGAGTGTTAGGAAGTTGTGAATTTAGTCTTTGGTCCAACTTCATGCTGAACTCATGGTTGCCAGTGTTAGTCAGATGCTGATGAAGATGAACTTTTTGTCAAGTTTTGTTTGATCGTTTTCTTATCTCGAGCAAAAAGACATCACTAAAATCAAGCACTGTCATCCCAAGACAACTTTATATTATCATGATCTGTAAAACAATATAACCCAGTTGTTATCATACAGACTAACATCATGCAACATCTTCTATTCAATTAGTCAATTTAGTTGAGTGTCGCTTTCACACCAAACTCAATACAAAAAAACCATATATTTAGCCAGCTTTTTTTGGAGTTGGTCCCAGCTTTAAACAACATTAAAGCAGCATTGCCTTTTTCTTGAGGAAAGCAAAACACTGATAAATTATCACTTTATAAAGTTGTTATGGTGAACAAGTTGCCTCTTTACAGCTACATTCATTTGGGGTTATTTTTTGTGGCGACATGGTGAAAGTAAGTTTATCATAAATTCTAATCTGAACTTTTTGGTCTGACTTTTTAGCTGCTACATGCTCCACTATCAAGTAGTTGCAAACACTGTCACTGTCTTTTTTTGCTAGTTTGAGCCGAAACAGTAAAGTTCAGCCCATCAAACCAAAACGGTGTGTGATGAAGGAAGTAATGCGTGGAGTCCTCAGCGAGGTGTGCATTAAGGCTCGTCTCAGCATGCAGCTTGAAAGCTTGTTATATACATCCTCTCTCTGATGATCACTTTCAGAAGAAGCTATACCTTCACCCTGTTTGTCCTCTTCCTCTCCACTCCTCCTCCTCTTCATCCCTCCATTTCTCTCCTTGTTGAATAATAGAAATGCCAAGTGATGAGACCTCGAACATCAAAAAGCCCATTTCCCAGCTTGACAGAGCAATTTACCTTTTCCCATATTCACTCACACACATAATTAAAAGTGGTGGATTGGACTGCAGCGTATAGGCTGCGTATCTGTACAGCAGCCCTGACTCACATATAAGCATGCACCCACACAAAGTGCGAAAACATAAAACTGTCCGATTCGCCGCGAGAGGAGAGTTTTCGATTAGCGAGCGACGGATTTATACACGGCTCTCTTTGTGTCTCTTCTTCACACACACACACACTCGCGCAGACAGTCTCTCCATGTCCTCTCACTCTGTACGTAGACTATCTCTGCCTGCCTCTGGCTTCAGGTCCGTCTCTTTCTGTTCGGTCGTATCACATCATTTTTGGGCTCATAAAAATGAACAATGGCACTAAATCAATTTTATCATTGCCGTTGTTTCCTCGTTACGTGGTCAAATTGTCCCGATCTAATAAAAACAGCGGGGGAAGAGAGATTTTTCATCCTGTCATCAGCCTCTGTTGTGGACGTCGCCGAGACAGAAATATTTCTCGTGTCCTGCAGGTCCCTATGGATGACATCACCTAATTGCTTTAAAGTAAATGACTAAGTGGATTACAGCTCGTAGTCTATTGATTTCTGCTGTACCTTTGTACCAAATTACTCACTTATCATATGATTACCCGTCTCGCTACTACTATGCAACTATGAGCTCAAGCTTTCTATTCACCTATTTCCCATTATAATACGTTAGACTTAGACTGACTTGCATTTGATGTTTTTGTTTCCATTTAATGTCTTGATGTACATTAGCCCAGTCTCTGATCTTTCCTCCGCCGTAACATCATCGCCACATTTCCACTGAACTCGCAGGGCAAGGTCAAGCCTCTCCGCCTGTAAAACAGCTTCCTAAGGTGACCTGTTGGCAGCCAAAGCCTTGGGCCCTGCCTCCGCGAGACCGCTCAGACGGTGGCATAATGGTGCGATGATGTACCTCCGTGTATCGATTTAGCTACAGTACAGAAATGTACTTAGCCGTACTGTACTGCACAGTGGAGAAACCCAACCCCTGGCACCACATCAGAGAGGGTTCATATTCAATTCACTCAGCATTTACTGCACTTGGAGGTCAGGGAGAAAAGACTGCCGTGCACTCCCTTTTTTAAGCAGTTTCTTTGGTGTTTGTCCAACTTTTAAGTTGCTAAAAAAAATGTTAGTGAAGGCAGGGACAGGGAGAGTAATGAGGAGAGGATGGAGAAATCTAGTGGAAGTGCCCTTGGCCCTGTCAGCTTAATTGGTGAATCGAGTTTTGGAACATGTCTGAGCAGTTGTTTTACGTGGGCAAGTTGAAATTAGTGGCGGGCTGGTTAAGACTATCGCTTAAAGACACTGTCATTTCAAGCAGAAGACAACTATGAATATCATTTTGAACTCTCTGAGGAAGACGTTGAAGTCCTTCAGGGCTGCCGCTCGTCCATAGCTCAAGTTTAATGCTTGACTTTCACTGACCACTGAACCTCTTGTGGTTAAATCCACAAGCGGTACAAGTGGCGTTAATAAACAGAGTTTACTTTAAAAAAAAAAAATTCTTGCATAATCAAAAATGAGTGGTGGCTCAAAGGAGATGTAAACAGCCACTATGAGGGGGGGAAAAGTGCTGCGTCTGGCTTTTCCTGAGGCACAGAAAAGCTGTTTAAGTTGACAACAGTAGAGGAAGTGCTGCCAGAAGTGTTGATAGCAGTTGCTCCTGCGCTCAATAACAGTCTGTGTGGAGCCCATTGATGTGCTGTGGGGTTTTCTGGTGAGGGTTCAAGAGCAAACCGCCTCAGCTCAAAGTGTATTTCAGGCAATTAATGTGGAATTTCCAAACAATTTCATATGTATATTTTAACTATATTATGATGTGTCCTAGCATGACAGAGTTAACTGACTCATAATGGCTTTTTAAATGTCATATTTCATTGTGTTGTGTTATTATATTAATCCCAAATTTGTGCTGCCAAAACTCAAAGAAATGACCTTTAACAACGGTGCGATACGCTTGAATTTAGTATCGCACAAACATATCTGCTAAAGCCCTGCCTTACTGACACACAAACAAACACACACACTTTAGCTGTCAGCAGCGTGTCAAGGCGGAGAGATGAGTGATCGGCTGATCAGAATGTGATTTGTGAGACGGCCGAAGAGACAGACAGCGCGGGAGACGTCTTAATGTGGCTGAGAGGAACGGCGTGACTTGAGTCTGAACAAGGAAATTGGCTAAAGTTGATTTGCGAAGGAACTAAACTGATTGACTGCGAGCGTGTGAGTGCGTGTGATAAAGAGTGTGAGAGAATCGACGGCTCATGCGTGCTAGTCTATATGTTTGAACGCATGTGCAGCTTTTAGAAGCCAACTGTCGTGGACAAGGACAATTTTGTAAGTCACTGTAATGGAATAGTTTTAGGAATAAATTAGAGGAATGGATCAGTCTGCTTTCTTACCAAGATATTTAGATTAATGCTGCTCGTATACAGTCATATAAACTCCACCTACCAGCACCTGTAAAACTCACTAATCATCCCATTGTGTCTTGTTTGTTTAATCTGTAAAAAAAATTGACCTTGTTGTCATCAAGACTCATAAGGCCCATAATCCCCAGTAACACTGCGATACATTGGCAAGAAAGCAAAGAGGCAGACTTTCCCAAAACTATTCCTTTAATGTCACTTCAGGTGAGCAGAGAATAAAGATAATACTATTTTGATAGTGTGACTCTGGACTCCTTTTCTGTTGTCACTAATATTAAAGGTGTGTGTTTACATCAAGCCATGCCCAGAGCGGTTTTAAACTGTAGGTTGTCCACTGTAATCTTAGCTGATCCAGACAATACAGGACAGTAATGAGTAACACAAAAGAGAAACGTGTCAAAGAGAAACACGTTGAGGAGGTTAAACTTTCCCCTCGTGCGCTTTTTCGTCGGGCTAATACCCGCTGCAGCCTGGGGAGCTCATGAAAACCAGAATGTACTTTTAAAGGATAATGATGGAGAGATCGTCTCTTTACCAAGCTCTGTGTTTTTCCTCTGTTTTCTCTTCTCTCCGTCTGTTTCCTCCAAGGTTTGTGTCTGTCGACGTCTGCTTGTGATCTATGGCCTCATTTGCTGTGTTTTTCTGTGTGTCCAGCCAAATTCATGACAGATGAGAGCGTAACAGAAAGACAAAGGGGCAGAGAGAGGCGGCGAAAGGAAGGAAATTGGACGGACGAACGGATAAATAAATAAAATAAAAAACGCCTGTGACAGAAAATTAAGAGTTTATTTTAGATCCTGCTATTATTTATTATGTGTGTGTATATATATGTGTACCTGCATGACATCCACATGTTAGAGTTCATATAGTTTATTAACTCATGTGCACACCATCTCGTGCAAATACTTTACGCGCACGCTGCAAATTGCATATCAGCGTGCACTTTGTTGCTGGTTACACGTGTGTTTGCGATGTTGGTCCTAAAATCTGTCCGGCTGGCAGAAGAAGCCATCCATCAGCCTATTGTGTGCTGATGGCGCCTTATATTGTCCCACATATTATACAGATGGGACAATTACAGCTGGGCCTATAGCTGCGGCTAGCTGGGACCGCACGGGCCCCCATATGTGGAATGAAACATCAGTCGCAATTACATTTGTGTGTCTTTCTCATCCATCCTTCCTCGCATCCCTCATCCCCGACTCCCTCCTTCCATCCTCTACCCCCCCCTCCTCTCCTCTGCCACCAGGCAAATTAAGAGCCTCTCTATCATGACCCAAATGAGAGAGGCTCATTTGTAGCTGTTATTTATTTGTAATAACCCCCCCCCCTCCTCCTTCCCCACCTCCCCCATTTCCTCCTCTGCTCTCCCTCTTTCCTTCCAGAAACATGACAAAAACCAAATAAAAAGCATCTGAACCCCACTGGACTAGTTTTCTTTTTCGTCACAAATGCCGTCCATTATCAGTTCGAAAGCTATTACGACTGGTCAAAATGGACGTTTTTCCATCGTGATCTCATTCTTTCTACCTTCTTCTACCTCATTTCCTAATTCTCCTGTCCTTCCTCCACCCACCCCGCCTCCCTCCACTGTCCACAGATGAATGTGTTTCCCTCTGCAGCAGCAAATAGGCCAGGGATGAAAATGCCATATTTAATATAAATAGGTGGTTCTCACTTACTTACTGTCACACACACACACACACACACACACACACTCCTTAGCCGCCTCAGTAAGACAAAGAGTCTTTGGCCGAGCATCTCCCGTTTCCCATCCCATTATCTGTTTTCTAAAACTCAATAATTGAACTGTTCCATTGGAATACATCATCCGCCCCGCTACCACAAAGCCCCATTGAATAAACTTCTCTCCCCGGCTGTTGTGCTCGAGCGCGACATGTTTTTTTTTTTTTTTTCTCTCCTCCCTCCATCAGATAGGCTGTATCACTAGCGCTGTATTTGTTCAGGAGCAAGTAATGACTACAATTTGCTGCTATTTGGTGTCCTGTAAGAGGCTTGTGCCTGGTGAAATGGCGGCATTATAATAGTTATCAGACACAGGTTACTATTATCATACTATGAATGTGCCATAAGCTATTGTGTCCAACTGTACATCAGAGTGACATCGAAGGAGGAGATGTACAGTCTGAGGATAATGTGCAGGGAATAGTGGCATCTAGTTCACAGATGTGTTGTGATGAAAGATGTCGAGGGAAGTGACTTTATAAATATCATATGAGGAACATGCATATCCATCCCACAAGAGGCAAAAGAAACATGAAGGAGATTTCTTTACACTTTTACGTCAATGAATGTTTGCACCAAGCTGTTGAGACAGTTCAATAAAAAAAAAAAAAAAAATATGTCAACCTCATGGTGGAGGAGGAAAAGTCAGGGGATCAACAGAGTCATTAGGATTCATCCTCTGGGGAACATGAATGTACCAAATCATGGAAATCTATTTAACAGTTGTTGAGATATTTTGAGGTAGGAGAATAAAATAAAAGCGCATTTATTTGAGTTTTTAAATTCTTGATTTAGACTTTAAAGATATGAACTGCAACATGTGTACTTATACATCCACGCACCAATTAATTATACATCAATACAGTTTCTCGGTTTGCAAATATTGTGTGCTGTCCATGTTTTTTATTCCTAAGATTTTGTGATTGGATGTTGGGCTTATCCTAAAGCTGCTAAATCTTACGTGTCAGAAGAGAAGCTTGACTGTGACCCCAAGAAAACTACTCCAACCGTTTCATCACACCACAAATTGAGTGCGAAACGCTGTCTTGAATGTTAAGTTTTCATGCAGACTCAGAGACTCATTTGCTCACACGAGTCACGACCGGAGCAGGTCCTAGCGGAGCGAGCGACAGAGAGAACGAGGAAGATGAATTTTCAGAATTCAAAAAGGTGCGACGCTCAGTTCAAAACTGACGCACTGATTGGATGAGTGAGAAATAAAGGGCAGGATGGAGAATGGACATATTTGAAGTGCAGTGACATGAAAACCAACATATGCATTTGTGACTGATTAATTGTGCAGCAGTTGTTCAGGCAAAAGACATGAAAAGGGCCTGATGTCCTGTTTGAAGGTAGAGAAGTTAGAAAAAAAAATGGTGCATAAAGGTAGAGTTTCCTCTTTGAAGGTTTCTCCACTGCTGTGCCTGCAGCTGCCATTAGAATTCACCCTCACCACCTTCCAGCTCACCTGATGAGCCCCCTGCCTTTGCAGTGTTATTGATGTCGTACTTCACCTGACTGAAGCAGCTGGAGGTGTGTGTGCGTGCGTGGGCTCGTGCACGTGAACGTGTCTTGGGTGGTCAGTGTGATGTATTTAACAACTGCCCCAGAAAACTTGTCTCAAACTCTCAGTTTGGTGCAAATAACTAACTTTCTCACCGGTGTGTTTGTGTGTGAGTGTGAGTGTGTGAGTGCCTGAGGCAGTTTCCTGTCTGCCAGTTCGTCTGTCACCGGCGCACCGCATCCAGCAAGTTGAGATACAACACATGGATGCGGATGCACTGGTGATTTTGGAGATTTAAGAGAGAACAGAGTAGAGCGTGCACAGGTATGATTAAAGCGTTTCAAAATATCTCCTCAAAGGATCATTCCTCAACTTTATGTTATTCTACAACCTGGGTGAGATTCAAGGTAACTCTCTCTGATAATCGTGCAGACAGATGGTGGATGGTGAAAATGCAGGCGGCAGCAGAAAACATGTCTGTTCAACGATAAGTGCAAAGACAACCATGTGTGGAAATGGACTTCTTCAATGATAATTCCTCTCTGTATCACTCTCTCCCCTGATGTTCGGCTACTTCTTCGGTTGCAGTTTGAGAGGCAGGTATATTTGGACAGCATTGTTTGATGTCCTTGTTAATACCCAAGTTCTCCGATTTCCCCAAAGAGATCATTAAACTCTCATCTTATCTTAGTCATGCAGACACACAGATGGCAGCCGGTAGAGATTTAGCGGACAAAGGGAGTAAATCCTTGATGTTTATCTCGGTGGTGTTAAGTACAACAGCATATTCTTTGCAAGTAACTTGCTCCTCTTATGTTCTGATGAGGGCTCATGCAGAAATCTGTCCGGCAAGTGTAAAATTCAGTGTTAAAAAAAACAACAAAAAAAAACAAAAGTGAATGAAGATCGAGTATTTCTATTTGAGTAAACTCCCATTTTAACACTATTTTGAAGCGTTGTTGTTCTTGACAGCATGAAGGTTATGTAGAGAACATATGTTCTTATTTATCTATAATTAAAAGTCTGATGGCGTATGTTTTGGAGTGTGTGCTAGTGAAATCAAGGCCAAAGCCAAACCTGAGAATTTAAATGAAAAATTTAATTGCACTTTGATAAATTTGGGGGACGTGCAAGTGACATGTTAAGGAAAGAATAGTCAAACTTGATGCAGCAGATTCCAAGATAGCCTGACTTTTAGTCCTGAGTATGGGTTTGGCTCCACAACTGTTGGATCCTACACCTCCCATGATGCAACTTGATCTTCTCTTGTCATTGTTACACCCTCCCTGCCTGGTAAATGCTGTCAGATGCCCATTTGTGACACAGGCTTTTAATTAACAAGACTCTACAGCCGTGCCTCGTGGCTCTGAGAGACTGGACTTAGACTTTGAGCGAAACAAAAAGTTAATTAATCGCCAAACTTTTTATAATTCACCCTCTGAGGAACAAGATGCAATGGGAATTTGTCAATATGCATCCCAGGAGAACAATAAGATGATACAGTAGGAATTGTGCCATTGATCAATTTACAGATAATGGAACGTAAATCAAGTTTTTCAGTTTTTCAAGTTTTCATTATAATATAAATCACAGTTTATGCTGTTTTATTTTTTGTAAGGTCAAAATACTCTTTAAATATGTCGTTTCCTTAATCTATAATTTTTTTCTTTTACAATTTGAGTGTGATACATTACACAGAAACTCAGTCAGTTAAGTGAATTTGGGATCCTTGTACCATTTTGCATCTTCGCAACACAAGAGGCGTTTGCTTTTAGCCTGTGGCCAAACATTAAGTTTCAGCTTCGGCCCTCCAAGGATAAAAGTTTGGGCCCCCCTGTTCTTGCTCCAGGGGACAGTTATGAGCTATTTACTCTCCCAGGTTGTGTTTAGCATCTCTTGAAGTAAACTGCGTGCTTGCGTCAGTGTTTTCTGATGCACTGGAGAACTGTGGGCGGTACACAGTATATTACAGAGAGATGTTTGTCAGACGGTGTAATCTTAACCCATCTGTGTGTTTACATGTGTTTAAACCTCTACTTCTTCCCCTCCAGCGAGCCTTGTATTCAGCAGTTGTAAGCAGCACCTCCAGAGCTGTTTATCTCTGATAGTCACAGTGGGCTTGTTCCTTTAATCTCATGTTCCAGGCCCAGGACACCTCCGGTACATCCTGTGTACATCCGGCCTGTATGGTATAAGCTGTTTGAAGGTTTTGTGTACAACATTAACCAGGTGTGTGTGTTCCTGTGTGTGTGTTTTATTTGCAGGTGACCCGGGTGCCCGTGGAGAGCTGTGAGCAGTACACGTCCTGTGGAGCCTGTCTGGGATCAGGAGACCCTCACTGCGGCTGGTGTGTGCTGCATAATGTGTAAGTGCAGCTCACTGTGTCGTATCCGAGCAGTAATTTCAGAGCTTATGTTAAATGGGAGACCCTGCAGTTAATTATAATGTGGACAGATTTGTGGAAAATGTAGAATTTGTGATCATGGTTTTACAAATATGATCATTAATATATGACTTTTTATGATAACTCTGCTTACTTTGCTTGTCCACTTGTATGATCGGCTGCAGCCTGTGACTTGTTGCTTGGTCTTAAGACCCAAGTAGGCTAAGTACAACATGTTGTGAGGTCATATCTGAAGGCAAATGTATTTATAGCTGTTCAGAGTCATAGAGAGGGGCTTGACGCTAACACAGCGAGGTTGACTGTGTTCGTACATATGAAAAAATATGAAAACAGAAAAATAGAATTTGAGAGAGAATTTCAAACTTTGCTTTTTGGGTTGCCAGTTTTGTGACGTTGCAAAATTAGCACATCTTCATCGCAATGATGTTGGGGGAGTGGGCTTCAGCTGCTGTTTGACGATCTGACGAGCACATCATTTTACTCATACCAACCTTGTTAAAATTCTGCAAGAAGTTGACCAATTCAAATGTCCTATTGATGTGATCGGTGCTCAGGAAATAGTTTTCCTTCTGTTCAGTTCCATAAGCCTGTTCTGCTAATTCAGTCTGAGACACTTGTGTCAACGAATTGACCGTTTGCAGCAAATAAGATAAGATAAGATAAACCTTTATTCGTCCCACAGTGGGGAAATTTGCAGATGATAGAAATGATAGAAAAGGCTCCGCTCTGCGTGGGAGCTCTCAAGGAATCATGTCGTTGGAGTAATAGTGAGAAGTGTCGGGCTTGAAAGGCCACCGTGTTCACCTGTGCTGATACCAGGCGGCTGATGAATGAGCCGCTGATGGTGGAGCGTGAATGAGCAGCTGGTGCCAATCAGCTAATGCAAGGGCGACTTCAGAGCGCTCCTCCTGGGCGAACACTGTGTCCCATTGGTTTTTCGCTCTGCTTGTTTGTTGAGCTCCATGTTTGACAGTTCTCATAATGAATGACAGCCTCAAAAAAGTGCTCTTAAACCTTGATGAATAATAGATTAACTCTGAATACACAACCCCTGGTTACATAATATACAAGCACACATACGTATTGTTGTCAGTTCCCATTGTGTTAAGCACTTTAACTGTTCATATGCACCTCCTTAATCTACTCCGATACATCCATACACCCACTAATAAACAGCCACTCTGCCTGAAACCCAGCAAACTAAATGTACTTTCAGCTAAACAAGGACAACAGTGTGGATTCAATATATGAATCAGAATGAAATCAAGGTTTCTGAACTGAGATGCGACTGATGTTTATCCTCCTGCTCCAGATGTTCGAGGAAAGATCGGTGTGAGCGAGCGGAGGAGCCTCAGCGTTTCACCACCCGGCTGGAGCAGTGCGTCCGACTGTCCGTCCAGCCCGACACCGTCTCCGTCACCATGTCAGAAGTGCAGGTAGGATGTGCTGCTGTGTGTGCTTAGATGTGTGTGTGTGTGTGTGTGTGTGTTGTTTGTGTGACGGGAAGAAGTGGAAGGAAGGAAGATGTGGGATGAGACGAAATAAAGCTCGTTCCTGTGTCATCATGTGTCCATCATTTTGAGTGTGAGCTGAAAAGGGAGTTTTCAGCCACAGTAGATGTTTTGTTTATTGCATCACTAATGAAGTCTATGGATTTTAAATTCACGTTGTCCCTCACCTTTCTCCTTTCAGCTGGTGCTTCAGACACAGAATGTCCCCAGTCTGTCTGCAGGAGTCAACTGCTCCTTCGAGGATTACGTGGAGACAGAAGGACGCATCTACGGTGGACGGATCTTCTGCCTGTCCCCCTCTACGAAAGAGGTGGCCCCCATCACACGAAACCAGGGTAAACATTCATCTCCCAGCAAAAATGTTTCCAGTCTCTCAATATGTTTATATATTGAATCCTGGACACTTTTGTGATTCACATATCCGTCGCTGTAACTATTGCCACCACATTTGTCAACCTGGACGTCCTCTGTTAGATTCACACGGTGTCTGCAAGTTACGCTCTCTGAAAAAATAATTCACAAAGTTTGCTGACATTTTGGACACTTAGCAAACTTTTGTTTTGCAGAAGAGATGACTCCACTTCGTTCTGGGCTTTTTTCGGTTGAGCAGTTTTGTTTGATGCTGCACAAACTTACATTTTTTTTTTTTTTTTGCTTCAATCAGCCTGTTCATTCAACTGTGCGAAACACAAGTCACTCTGCTCTTTAACTGCACCCATTTCTTTGTGATTATCAAAATAAGAAACTGCTGATTCACAGACTTACTGCACAAAGCCCATAAATGCATATGGACAGTTGAATGTTTCCTCCACCGAGTAACTTCTCCACCACTTCTATTGATTCGGCTCCAGGCTCCAGACTGTGGCTCCCAAATGTCAGCTACACAGGAATTGACAAGTAACACCTAAAATGAGGCTGTTAACATTTCAGAATACATTGGTCGGGCTCGGGCATGATCCCGGGTTCAAGAAATATTCCCCATACGCTGAGTGTATACGAGAATATCAGTCGTTCTCTATAGAAGGAAAGAAAAAAGAAGCAGTGGTAATAAGGTGTTTGTGTCTCCTTGTAGGTGACCAACGTGTAATAAAGTTGTATTTGAAGTCGAAGGAGACGGGGAAGAAGTTCGCCAGCGTGGACTTGGTCTTCTACAACTGCAGCGTCCACCAATCGTAAGTTTCAGGCAGTTTGAAAATAAAGAGTTTCTTGCTCAGTATGAAAAGGAATTAGAAGCGAAAGGAAGGAGCGAGAAAAAAAAATCTCTTTCCATATGCCATGTTATCTAAGTTAAATAGTCTGAATGTTGTTTCTAATGCGCAGTGATGTCACATGCGAAGCAAGATGCAGACTGGTGGAAAGCGATCAATAAAAAGGTGATCGCGGTTCTTTACCAAAAGCAATAATGCTAAAATATTGGCCTGCAAATAGCTCCTATAATGGAGAAAGGAGAGATCAGCGTGCAACCTTTGCTAATTCATTATTCAATGTATTCAAGCTTTTTTACAAATCAATTAGTTAATTAAATCTCGAGCAATGAAGGGACTACTGGTGAGTGAAATAATAAATCGATTCCTAACCATGCAAGACCTGGAAGGGCAGCCAAGCTCGGGGGGGTAAAACACGTCAGTCGTGTTTCTTGGAAATGAATTATCCCTAATTTAAGTATAGGAATACTGACTGGCTTTTCAGCGCTGGTGTGTGAGCAGGTTTTGTTTTTATATACATGGCTGAGTCTGTTATTGAAGATAGAAGAACAGGTATGGAGAGAGTACATGCACAGTCTTTATATACACTAATTTGGTGAAGCAAGAAATTAATTTAAATTGTAATGAATGGTACTTAATCATAGCCTATAGTCTCTGTTAACATCAGCTGATGAAATATTGTTTGTGTTTCAGTTATAGCTGAACAATGAATATCAAATTTGCAGTTTGTAAGGCTACAATTTTCTAATTGCAAGAGCTCTGACTTTAATAAAACTTACAGTGTGGTATCTTAAAGAGGTGCAGAGATGAAAGTTGTTTTAATTGTTGACTGTCAGTGTTGTTGGCTGCAAAGACAAATCTCGGCTGTAGCTCATTAACCTTAATTACCTGAGGTGGGCAGACTATAAAGTGAGACTGCTCTTATCTGCTCACTGCATGCTGGTGCTGTGCCAAAGATGTTTGTTTTTTTATTTTTAATTTAGTTTTTTGTCGTAGTTTTTGTTGTAGTTTTGCTGTGTCTGTGATGTCTGAAAAGTTGGAGAGTGAGCTGAGGGAAACAGTCATAACTAGCCTGGTAGTTTTTGAGTTCAAGTGACCAACAGCTGGTGGGTTTTGACATTAGTCAGAATCCTACAGATTAGAACATCAGATCATTGTTTTGGTTTATCATCTTAAGACTTAGAAATAGGGCATCTAGGATCCAGGACTATGAAGCAATCTGCCAACAGTATCAGTCAGATATCAAAAGCTGTGAAGGTAGGTACATTCTCCAAAGTCATTTCTTAGCAGACATTAATCAGTGTACACTTTATAATCAAGTGTATAACTACATAGATGTTTGGTACATTTTCCATCCTCGCTTCTGAGTGACTGAGTGGTTTGAAATAGAGAACTCTGGCAGCATCTCAACAAAAGCAGCAACATCATTTTATCTTATTCTTTTCATGTAGATTTAAGACACACTTGTGATTTAGTTTGATTCAAACTTATCTTGTCTAAGACCACAAAATAGAGGACTGAAGTTTAAAGGAAGGAAAGGAAAAAAAAAAAATTGTTCTAAAAAATATTTGCAAAAATTGTTCAGCTTTAATGGTGGTTTAGTCTTTTAATGCCAGAGAAGATTTTCAGCTGAGCGTCCACAAAGAGAGGAGGGGGAGAGGAGAGAGAGGAGCCGAGCAGAGAGCGAGATTGGCCTGATAATGAATGAAGAATGTGTTCTTAATTGACCTGCCTTGTTAAATAAAGGTTAAATGAAAATAAATAAAATGTCATTCTCTAAATGACTCCTGGCTGCTCCTCTGAAGTCGCTGAGTGGGACCCACTGCTCAGAGTCACGCTCTCTCTCTCTCTCTCTCTCTCTCTCGCTCGAGTGTCCTCCACCTGGCACAGACTCACATCTCACATTTAGGTATCTGCTCTTTGTGTCAATACACCTGAAATGAAAATGCATCTGTGGCATACTCAAAGTGGATTTCTCTTTCTCTTGCCAAGCGGAGATTGATGACAGCATTACTTCCTCCCCTAATGTTTACATCATTTAAAATATCCTCTTACTCTGTCCACTTTTCGCTTTTCTTCTGTTTTTTTTTTCCTGTGAAAGAAAAGAACAGCAAAAGGGAAAAGTGAGTCAGAAGGAGAAGGAGAAAGGCGTCTTTTAAGCCAAATAGTAACAGAAACTAAGGATTCTGTGTTTGCATATTTAACGCACATGAAGAACCATGAAGATCAATAGACCCATATTATTTTAGACTTATTTTAGACTTTGGTTCATTCCCATGCCAAAACACTGAAGAGTTAAAAAGTCAAAAGTAGGAATTATGACACTAACCTCCAATTCCTGAATCAGACCTTACAAGCAACTAGTAATGAGGTGTGTAAAGTGCACTTGTCTTGCTTTCGTTCTCTTTCACTCCTCCGTCCCTGCAGCCCTCCGGCCCTCTTTTCCTTTCCCGCCTTCCCACCTTCCTCTTGTCTGCCGATTACTTTCTCTTCTCCCCATCCCACTCTCTCCCTCCCCTGGCCTCGACCCCTCTTAGCCCCCCCCTCCCTTTTTTTCTTGCCCCTCTCTCGTTCATCAAGCCCATTTATTGCCTGTGCTCTGCTCTTGGCCCCGCATATATCTGCATAGTAATAGGACGTTAATTAGCTCGAGCCGGGGTGCCGGTGTGGAGATCGTCATAATGGAGTGGGCTTGGAGAGACAGCTCACCTGGGCCACTTCTCAGGGCCTCCAGGCCTGGTTCAATGGCTTTGATTCATTTTGTGAATGTGTTTGAACGTGTGTGTGTGTGTGTGTGTGTGTATGTGTGTGTGTGCAGTTTTCTCTTTATTCCCTTTGAGTGAAACAGTGTATAGGATGTGTCAGTGTAGCTGCACTGTAGTGTTTATTCATGCATATTTCTGTGCATGCAGGAAGTGTGTTCTCACTTGTGTGTGTGTGTGTTTATGCTTCGTGCTCATGACTAACCAGCCCACCTAGCCCTCCTCTTTTTGCTGCATAAACAGGCGTGCTGCTGTTTAGGCCTTTGATGTCAGCTTCTCTGGCCCCCTCAGGACTCTGCAGGACTGTAAAACTACAGTGCAGTTATTACCGCTGCAGCTGTAACATAAACCCACATATTATACACCACTCCCCCTCCGCCGTCACCTTTCACCTCTGAACCTTTGACCCCGCCTGTCAGAAGGTGCAGGAGCCGTGCTGTTCAGCAGTAGATAATGGAGTTCCTGCTCGCAGGCGGTGCGCGGGTTGAAAGTGTAGCTCAGACGCGCAGCAGACGTGCAGTATCAGCACAGATGCACGAGCAGAGCGGCCTGCAGGCGAGCGCCCAGACGGGCTCGTGTGCTACTTCACGCAGCCTCGCTCAACACGCTCAAAGGTTGATGCACCAGCCTTTCACATTCTCATACAAACACACATAAACAGGTGCAGGCACAGTCAGAAGGAGCACGCAGAGACAGAAGGCTCAGACTTGGAACAGCAAATTGCGCTTCCAGCTATTTACATACGCTGTTACAATATTAGAAATTTGCATTAAAAAAGAGGTTTGGAATAGTTTAATTGAGCATGCGGGAGGAGGAATAATGCATCTTTAAAGAGAGGAAGGGAAACAAATGGGAGGGAGAGCGCTGGAGGGAAGAGTGGGACAAGGAAGAAAACTCACGCTCCCCGAGAGCCGGTGAGGGAAAAGACAAGTGAGAAGGAGGCATGAAGAGGGGAAGAGAGATGTAAAGCAGAGCGTTAGCGAACGAGACAGAGATTGTGCCCATTGTGTCAGGAATAATGCTTCCCACACAGCGAAAAGGTTAGCGCCGCAGCCTCGGGCCACCGTGACCATTACAATATGAAAGGGCTGAAAATCTATGCAGTGAAAAGAAGCACTCAAGGGAGGGGGGCGGCCCACGCTCCGGCCCTGAGGAGGGGCTCTCATGCAGGCCGACCGGTCGCCTTCGCCTGCTGCCCAGAGATCAGCTGCATGTCACAGCCACATTACCTGCTGGCAACTTTCAGCGCCGTCTTGTTGGAATTTAGAGTTAAACTTTCCTGTAATTACATCGTCGTTAGTAGATGTTGATTTTTGTGGCAACAGTCTTTGGTGTGACCTGTTTTAATTAAACTGAGGGTTGAGACGCGCTGCTTTTGGACATCGCCGTGACAAGATGCAATAATATCTTATAATGAGCCCGAGTCCCCTGTTGAGAGTCTAAACTTCTCATTTGGTTCCTGTGCTTTGTAACTTAATGATGTATGCATCGTTTTTATTGCCGCTCACTTTGGAGCTTTATTGGATAAAACACAAAGAGGCCTATTTATAGATCACATAGCGCGGGCAGTCTTATCTCACTTCTAAACTCCATCCACATGAAAGATATCTGGGTGATATGGAGGATGTCAAACCAATCAGAGGCTTTAATCAGAACCACAACGCGCCTCTAGTTGCTTCCTGATTCATCCATTAAAGCTTTGTGCCTCAAAATGGGTCGCTGGCCTACTTCGCTCGGGTCGGCACTTGTTGACATGTTGTGGTGAGCTCTAGATAAAAAGACCAACCTCCTAATTAGGAAAGAATTGCAAGTTATATGTGTGACTTTCTCCACCATTGACCAGAATTAAATGAGCGTATGATTGTTCGCTCCTTTCATATACGTTTGCGCGGGGCCATTGCTCGCATATCAACAGCTTTGTTCCATCGATCCAGCCTCGCTAGAACAAAAGCTCGGAGAAGATGAAAAGGCGTTTGACCCGGCTCTGTTGCTGGGCCTTGTTAAATAGCAGGGGATTTTATTGACTACATTGCAGCAGCGCAGCCACTTACCCAAGCCAGTCGTCCAGGCATTGACAGCTCTACTTGGACGAGTCTCCACCGGCCAGGTGACCCAGAGGAATGCCACGATGTCGACTTGGGCGACAGCTTGTGTGCATAAGTGCGTCTCAGCCCGTGTGTGTTATTGCAGACATGGGCATGCATACACACACACCAACTTGTGGATGTGTGCACACGCGTCTCTGCAACAAGAAATCGATAAACCCTGGGGTTAATAGTGAGGAGGAACTGGCTCACCAGCTCTACTAACAAACATCAGACTGTTAGCATAACCTTAGTCCACCCCTCTCCCCATGGAAATCCACTGGCATTGATTATAAGCCTCACACTGCAGTTCAGCCTCGTCTCACTAGCTTATTGCCGGCTGTATGAAGCCCCCATCGCTCTGTCACTCCGATACAGGCGATTTAGGTTTTAACCCTCCAAAGTCTGAATAAACCGAGGACAGAGGGACAAAGACGGAGCAAGGATTAGACTGAAGTACAATTCGAAGTCGGCCTTTTCCTCCAGCAGGGCGGCATTGTGAGCCGAGCATTTGTCCTTCAGTTTGGAGGATCCCGTTTTAAACCCCTGTGGTGCCTCATTACTGTGGTGTTTTTGCACCAGACTTGGCCGAGATCGCTTGTCAGTCAAATGAGCAAAGTTGGATTTGTGATTTATTTTTCCTTTGGCTTTACTGTTAATAAGTTTGCATTTCTTTAAGGTGGAGCTCTTTTCAAGGTGAAACCACTCTTTTCTGAGCAAAGATCAGATGGCGACAGGACGGCATTCATGAACTGGACTGAATGTGTGTGTTGTATCTGTCTGTCATTTACAGAGAAATGTCATGCAACTTCAAAAGTGATTCCATTTTTGGCCTCTTGGGGGCAGAAAATCTGAAACACATTGGGTGTTTACCATTTTTCACTTGTTTTTGTACGTGTACACAAATGTTATATGTCGTGTTTATTTGTGAGCTTTAGCAGTGTTGCCTTTATGCTAAGCTAAGCTAACAGCCAGCTAACTGTAGCTTCATATTCAGACATGTGAGGGTTATTGATCTTCTCATCTAACTCTCGACAAGAAAAATAAAAGTATTTCTCAAAATGTCACATGCACAGAGAACCACACGCACAAAGAATGAGCGTGACAAAGTACAATATTAACATGGCAGCAGCGAAATGCAGCAGTGTGAAAATACATCTGGAGACTGATAACCGGATGATGGATTTGTACTACAATGGACCCCACAGGTTCCCAGTCGGTTCCTCGGGCGGATGCGAGTTGGCGGCGGCGACGGTGGGCGTGTGGGGGTTGAGTTGGAGGAAGCCTGATTGAGTACCGTGACAGCATATGAGGAGAGAGGACTGACGTAACATGTAATTAGAGCTCACTCTTCTTAAGCCAGTTAAGTGAAATTTAGTTCAGAAGTGCTGTAGAGACGACAAAGCCAGGCCTGGTTGAAAGAGGCTTTGTAGAAGAACTCAACAACTCGGTTTCTTTCAGATTCTGCCGTTATTGTTTAATTTATTGTTTAACATCTTTTCGTCATTTTGCAAACTTTACAGCTGAAAATGAAGCAAGCAAAGACCTTTTGCTTTCAAATGACAAGAACATGACAATAAAGATCAGAGTGAGTGTCAGTTAACTGGCAGAAAGCAATTTCATTTAAAACAGCGCTGCCATGAAAACACTTGATTAAATTACCATCAAGTCAAGACTTAGAACAAAAAGAAAGTTAAAGTCCTACTGACATGCTGAGAAGAATGAGCTTATATGTGAACTTGTTTTCATCATGAAAACAAAGCTTTAATTAACAACTGTTAATTAAACTTCTCATATTAAATGTAAAGTAAATATGTAAACTAACCTTTTGTACAACCTTCCCTTCCATTGTTTTTTTTTCGTAGCCATGATAGCCTTGTTTTTGTGCAGTAATCCATGTTTGAATGTGCATATATTCATTTTGCTTCCTCAACTCTGAAGAAGGAAAAAAAAAAAAAAAAAAAAAAAAACAAGTGTTATATAAAAACAGGCTTATCTTGGTCTGCCAGCTTAGTTCACTGTAAGCCTCCAAGCATGGAGAATAAGAAGCGAGGAGTGGATCGCCAAGGATTCTCTCCTGCTCTCTCTCCGCTGTTTTCGGCGTCCGCCTTGGCCTCGCTGACAGCTGGAATAAAGTCTTAATGCACAAGGCCACAGTTACACTTGTCATTCCAACGTGATTTTGGGAGATTTGGCCATAAACATTTGATGTTGTGCGACTGTGTTGATGCGTGTCCACGCTGGGCCTGTCAGCGTGTGATACGCGTCCCCTGTTGAAAGGTTTCCTTTTGATCTGTGTTTCCGCTCTTCCTGTGTTTCGCTCGGCAACAGTTCAGCCTGAGTATATTGTTCCTAATCTCCGATGAATTCAGGTCATAGTAGCTGTGTTTCCATCAGTGTATTTTTATGCTAATTATAATGAGCAGTTTAGAAGTTATGAATGAAAACAGTGATGAAGCGTAGAATCTTCTAAACTTTACATCAACGTTTGACTCCAAGCTTTTTTAAACAAATTTATTCTTGATAATGTCTTTGTCTCCTAGATGTTGCTACACGTGACATTTTGTTCTTAGAAGCATTAAGTGTGGTTGACATTAAAGAGTAAAGATGTCCAATACATGGATGTTTTCTGATGCAGCTTCGTGCTGCATTACGGAAATGTATTTAGTTTGAGGAGTAAACTGAGCAAAATTACAGCTCAAATGTGAGAAGAATGGGATGATGTTGCTCTTTATGTGTGTGTTTGAGAGTTTTAACGGCAAAAGTGAATTATTTCAAATATTTCCAGATGTCATGAACGCTTATATGGACTTGTAGTTGTGGGCATTTGATATATTGTAGTTTTATTGTTGTTTCTTTTTATTGGATTTTTGAGGCCAACGCTGATACCAAGAAAGATAAGATAAGATATTGCTTTATTTGTCCCACAACGGGGACATTTCCCAGAAAAAAGAAATCAAGAAAATAATAAAGAAATCTAATAATGATATAATGACTGGATGATGGGAGTTTATCACTTTCTTAATTTAAATTTTGCAAACAAAACACATAAGATAAACAATCTTGATGTGGATAGTGTCAAGATATAAGATCAAGACACATACTGAGAATGAAATATTACTGTTAAGAAATAACCTTGTCTCTGTTCTTTTGTGGACAAACTTGTTGACAGCTCTTCTTACCCTCTAGCAAATTCTTGCTACTTACCGCTGTCATATACACAGATATGGATATATCTGCAAGGCTGATATCGATTGATCTGTCTGCCTCTGCTTTCTTTGGAATAAAAGGAAAAACAGGGTAGTTAGCATGAGCGGCTATACACAGTAGCACAGTAACAAAATAAAATTTCTGGACTACAAATAGATATGATGTTTAAAATGACGTTTGGTGATTATTGCTTACAAAACATTAACCCCACTTCCTTTCTCTCCTCCGTCTCTCACATTCTCACCTCCACCAGGTGCCTGTCCTGTGTCAACGGAAACTTCCCCTGTCACTGGTGCAAATACCGCCACATGTGCACGCAGGACGCCAGCGACTGCTCCTTCCAGGAGGGCCGAGTCAACACGTCAGAGGTGAGGGTTCGAGCGTGCACGCGCACAAAACGCACAAAGGCACACACACAAACGTTGACGAGCACATGAAGTCCAACACGGCCGCACAAACACTCACGCACAAAGAAACGCAGATTCAGAAGCAACACAGGAATACATTTGCAGCTATTTATGCAAGTGCACACACTCACACACAGCACGGATACTGGCATAGTAAGGGTAGCATAGCGAGGGTGCAGCTGGGACCTGTACACCATTTGAGTGTGAGTATGTGCGTGTATGAATGAATGGTGCTCTGAGTGGCCCAGCAGCAGCTGTTGTACTCCAAGCAGCGCTGGATTTATTCACTTATAAACAAGTCGGGGTGAATGAGTATGCAAATGGCAGCGCACAGTACCGTCCCAAATGTTATATTTGCATGAAAACCCTCATCTATCCATGAGCTGACTGGCTTTCACAGTCCCTCTGTCTCCATCTAAGTCTCTAATTCTCTCACAGTCTCTCACACAAACAAAGATATTCACGCTGACAAACACAAATAAACTTTTGGGGTTTTCAGGAAGTTGCCCTTAACACCCAGCCACCTTCACTTCAGCTTTTTTTTCCCTGTTTGACGCAGAAGTTTGAAATCGCTTTTATGTGCATTTAAGGTGATAGAAGACATTTTTCCTCTTTCATTTCTCGCTCCTTTTGGTCGTCTTTCCTCTCCTTTTTTCTGTCCTCTGATAGCACAGGGAAAAAATCTTATTTTATCCTATCAGATTAACGTGGTGTGTGTTGCACACAAATGCAAGCTGTCCCTCTTCCTCTCCTCTCACCCGCCCCTTTTGTTGCCTGTACTTTCCTGTTACTTTCTCAGTCTTTCACTCGCTCATCTTTCTTTGTAGAAAGCCTGCAATGCTGAAACTATACAATTAGAAAAACATACAGCTCAGAGAACACCCAGAGTGTGGGTGGGCACAAAGGAGGTGTTTGTGTATGTCTGTGTTTGTGCAAGCGTGTCTGCATGTTTATATGGTGGTGTCTATTTATATTTGTGTGTGTTTGTGTGTCTCTGCCTCTGTGGTCATGCATGCATGTGTGTATGGGTGTCTATCAAAAATGCCAAAGCAGTGAGGTATATGTGTATTAGAATATCTGGTCAGGTGTACAAATGGGGCAGCAATTTCAAAGCATTGTCTATGAGTGTGTGTTTGTGTGTGTGTGTGTGGAGGGTGGAGGTGGTGGGTTGAGAGAGAAAAGGGGGAGGGAGGGGGGATAACACTTGACTCCACACACCCTTTCATCACATGTTACACCCCTCCTGTAAACACAGCAGGCCCAACATCCATCCTCATCTCGTTTTGGAGAGCCACACTTTAATTCAGCCTTTTATTTTTTTTTTTTTGTTCTTTCCTGTTTTCTTCTTCTGATGCACTCTGTCATTTTTGGTGCAGGCGTTGCCATGGTTACCAAGATACTTTGAATGTCGGGGGGTTGCTGAATTTTGATAGACTCACACAAACACAGCGAGAGAGAGAGACACCAGTGTGAACATTACATGCTTACATGGATTATTGTTATTAACACAGGAGACGGTGAAGTGACAGCTTTGGGCTTTTGTGACAGATGCGTGTGTTTTGATGCGTCCTTACGTTCGCTGTCTGTCATTGAATAGGTAACATTTTAAAGCAATGCATATGAGTCAACAGCAGTAGTTTTGTCGTCACACATTTATCTCCTCTAGCCTTGATTTTGTTCCAATTTGCCAGTTCGTAGCCCCTGCTGAAACCAATATTGCCCATCTCCGCTGCCTGCAAAAGTTTCCCCCTGTGTCATTAGCAGTAGGTTGCCTTCAAGTGATTGAATTCACACTACACTGGTTATCTTCCCAAAGGCATTTGTCATATTTCTTGAGGCTGACTTCACTTCATATCAGATCAAATTCATGGCATCTGTGAATCTGTTCCACAGGTACGTCACAAAAATACACTTTTTCCCTCTGTAAACAGATAAACACTAATGTATAATTTTTGCCCTCTTAAAGTAAATATAATTCTCTCTTGTCACACCCTGGATATGTAAATATATATAAATCAGCTGTGTTGTGACAGCAGATAAACAGAGAGGCATATTAGGGGCGACCAGGCAGAAAATTGCCAGAGTCGGAGAAACACTTGAGAAGGCCATGAACAGAAATGTGTATAAACACAAACAATGAGAGAAACAAACACCAGGACAAACAAACACAGAGACAAACAAATTTGCTCTGCTCCAATGAATCCCAGCATTGGGCTGGCAGAGCCGACGCTGGGCCTGGGGGTTGGTTCAAATGACTTCAAATAGGAAAAATAAGACAATAATAAAAACCAACAGAAGAAGTAATAGAAAAACAGGTTTGTTTACATTTGTTTTCCTGTTGACAAGCTTTCCCGCTCATTCATTTATTGATTGCAATTGGCTCACTTGTTAATTAAGTCGTTCATTCATTTTGCATGGGGCTGCCTTTTGCAAGGAATATTTCATGTCCCGCAAATGAATTAATGCAGTGTGTGATTGACAGCAGAAACAAAATGGCGGCCAAGGAGCAGGCCCAGATGGGAGCTTTGACAGGAGGTGACTTATTTGTCTTTTTTGTGTGTGTGTGTGTATAAAGCGCTACAACTCCATACACCAACAGTTTGGTCATTCGTCATGACCTGAGCCTCTGGTTATTGATGATATTCTAATACTGCCTTCTCGTACTGATGAAAGTATCACATACTGATGCTGCCAAAAACACGAGAGGCTCATACAGTAAACGTATGTGTCTTCGGTCAGTGTTGTCAAAGCATAAGGCTGCATGAAAAAACACACACCCCTCATTCATTTGAGAGACTACTGAGTTTGCAGAGTGGACGTGCTGATGCAGACGGCTCGAGCAAACACAACACAGCGTCGACTGGCACATTTTTTGCGACAACTCAGTGAAATTTCATCCACAAACTCACCCACCGGTCAAATTTGTACAAGCACACATCCCTGGTAGATTACAGTGTAACATGAATGACGTATTTTTATTGTTAAGCCTACGATTTCACTCTAGATTATGTTCAGTAGTCTGATGCCAACATTTTTAAAATTTTACTTTCGACATATGCACACGTCAACCACAGGGGAGATTGCAATCATGGGAATAAAATGATTAGATCACAATAAGGGTTAGATAACTAGCAGTTGTTGAGGTTAGGGAAACATCTAGACTCTCCTGGTTTGTGACGTGACACAAAATTAATTTTCCTGCACGAAAGTTCGACGTGTACTAGGCCGATCCGCCATCCCAACTACCACACCCTGATGCAGGACACAACACCATTTTCAGCATTGCCACTGCATCACTTTGTTCCTTTAGTACCAGCAATGAAGACCGTTGAGGTGTGAGATATGTAGTGTTGGTTATAGATTTATTTATTCATGTTTTAAGAAAGTGTAGCTTCTAGTGGGTATTTATTTAGGGATGATGTATTCATTAAGACGCTGCCTGAGTGAAGTCATCTGAATCTGTCAAAAGAAGTGCTCATTATGAGCCACTGCTTGTTCTGCATCAGCCGCTCTGAAACAGTTTATTTAACTATTGAGGCACTGACCTTTTCAGTATGTGAGGCTGCAACTCTCCAGCTCCGACTGTTCTCACTGTGATCTTTTTTCTTTCCTCCTTCCTTCAGTTCCTTTCCTTTCCTTCTTTCTGTTCTTGCTTCCTTTCTTCCTTCCTACATTCCCCTCACTTCTTCCTCTTTTCATTCCTCCCCCTTTTCTTCCATTCTGCCACATTCATCCTGTATCTTTCCTTTCTTCCCTTCCTCCTCCTTTCCGCTCTCTCCCCCTTCCTAGTGGCCTGACCTCCTTACACTCTGTGAAATACAGCAGGTCCATGATGTATTGCTGCTGCACAGGGGATTGAACCGGTGGCTTTGGAGCCTAGCCTCATTGATAATCATTAGCAGGCAGTGTTAGGCTCCAGATGAACAGAAGGTGAATATAGATATGTGGATCAGCGTTAGCCTTCGTGCTGCTAATTAGAGGATGAATCACCGTGATGAGTGAGTTGGTTAGATGCTCATATGTGTCTGTCATGTCACCTCGCTGCTGCGGAAAACACAAAGGCAGGCGCGCTGGAACGCATGTTTGCTCGCACACACATAACATCAGCTGCAAGCCAACCTTTCCACACATGTACTCCCACAGTATCACTACTCAGAGCATGACATGCACCTCCAGCCATCTCCATCCGGGTTTCCCTTTTTGATCTCTCGCCCTATGAGATCTTTCCTCTTGTTCGCCCGCTCCCTCATTCCTTCAACAAGTCAATTAGCAGGAGCCAGACACCCCCTCTTTTTGTCTCTCAGCTCAGGGTGTCACAGTCACAGCTGTCTTTCCATTGTTGCTGGTTGCTGGAGCTCAGGCTGGTGCACCGCTCTGAGTTGCCCAGCTCAGAGGCTCTGGGGCTGGCATGGAGCAAGCTTCCCTTCTCCCTCTGGGTCTCTCTGGCTGGGGGAGCTGCCTGCCACTGATAGACTCAGCTGTGTATGTGTGTGTGTGTGTGTGTGTGTGTGTGTGTGTGTGTGTGTGCACGTTTGTTAATTATTCAAAGTGTATTAAAGCTTAAAGATGCATCTCCAGATGCCTCTCTGATCGTTGGTGTGTTTAATGGAGAGAGACAGATGAGATGAGAAGCGAAAGGTGGAGCATCCACAATACAAAGTGAGGGGAGGAATGTGGCAGTGGCCTAGTTGTTGGAGAAGAAGCAAGCTTGCAAAAACAACCAGGGGCTTCATTTATGAAACTATGTGCACACTGCACATAAATAATTAGGAAAAAATGCCTTCTGCAAAAAAAAAACAATTCATAACTATGAGTGCACTTTTCATCATGCATGTTTCTCTTTAACAAATTTGAGTCAGCTTGCAATTTTGCACACAAGCCGTACATTCCTTTAGTTCCATGGTTAACAATACATAGTTTATTAAATGCATATAAATCTGATACTACCTCTGATAATGCCTCTGAAAGTTGTGTTCTAATATCCCTAAAGCTTAAGTCTAATAAACAGAATCTAAATGCCTTGATGTTGCTCTTATCTCTCTCCAGAGAAAGGCCAGGGGTCACATTAAGATGCCTCTTATTAAATTTGTGATGGCAGATTGGACAATATGTCAACAAGCGTTGTGGGGGGATATGGTAAAGGAGGAATGAGCTAGACAAAGCAAGGAGGCTGGTAAAGTGAGAAGACTTCAGCATAAGAGAAAGACATCAGAGTTGGAGGGAGCAACATCAACAGCAGCACTGGACAGAAGGAGAGGAAGGAGTGAGCAAACTGATGAAAGGGGGAGAAGGATGGAGGCGTGGGAGGAGGATGCGAGAGATGTTTAACAATTCAGGAGATGAAAGGATACTTGAGGGTCGTGACACCACCCGTGTCTCATGTCTCCTTTGCATCTGCTTAATAATTCCATGTCATTTAGTTAATGCTCTCTGCTCCACTTTTTTTTCTTTCCTGAAAGCTCGGCTGCTGAAACCATTTCATTGCATCATATGTTTGTCTTTAAGATTACAGAACTTACTTTTGTCTGCGGAACACAAATAGGAAATATTCAAATGTCACTGATGATTAAGGCGCCGAGGACTCAAAGCCACTTTTACATCTTTGTTCATTGCCTTGTTCCTGGATTCCAGTCATAGCTTCTCCTGTATATACATGGCTGCATATTGTATAGACAGCAAGGCAGATTTAATATTTCTGTGTGTTGAATGTATGAAAATATTACGTGTGATCAGTGTATGTTATATTTCATCTCACTTCTCATCCCCACGAAAGGCTTAATAAACATCACTCCACTGTTGCTCCGAAAGCACATGAGTGATCATATGTGGGAAATCAGTTTTGAAAGAGTTTCAATGGCGCTCAGTGTCTCGGTGGATAAATTTAATGGCCATCAAACTGTTGAATGGTGCACTGAGGAGGAGGGACGGGGGAATTAAGCAGTATCAGTGCTCTTCAGTCCATTGTTCTTTGCTAACAGGCTGTATCAACCACATGTAAATATAAGGACGAGATTTGGGTTTTTTCGCTTCTAAAGTACCTTTGTTAAGAATCAATGTGCAGGAAAAAGGTTGTGGCGGTTGACTATGTGGCTTGTGCAGTTGTTTTTTCGTTCTTCCTTCTTCTTTTTGAAGTTTACTTGTCACACTGTCGCTGACAACTCAGATTCAACCAGTTTAAAGCATAATCATTGCGACTGTGTCATTGGTGGTATAATTCAGACATTCAATCTGATTGGTCTAAGGATAGAAAGCCCCCTTGTGACTGTGGGCTATATGAATCAAATTGACTTTTCCAAGTCGACTGCATCACTCAGCTAATACAGAAGGAGTAAAAAAAAATGGAGGATGACCATTGTTCTACTCTGGATGTAAACCCATTTTGTTCCATGCATCTTTATTCAAGTGCAAAAAGTGCAAGATACCAGCAGCCATTTTGAGATTTCCTGTTTAACACGTTGTCATAGCTCCATTTTCTACAATGTTATTAAAGTTGACTAGCAGTGTAAATTCCTATGAGTTTGTGAGACAAGGCCTATGAAGGTTGTACAAGTTTGCTCAAGTTTTCAAAAGTATTGTAGGTCAAACTGATGAATTTTTCTGTGACTTCCGATCAAGCCGTGATAATGTCAAGTAATTGTTTATGTTCATACTCGTGTCAGAATCTCAGTTCATAACAGTGTGAACTCATTCTGTGTTTTATCTTTACGGCATCACCAGCCTCGCTCTATATCCCCTATAGTACAGGGCTGGGAAGAGTGGGTGGACACTCCAAAAGCCTTCTAACACAGTTCAAAGTGTCTTTCATTGAACAGAAGAGCTCCTAGTTTGGTGCCATGGGGTTCCTGCACTCCTTCCACCTGAGACTACGACTGAGGAACTCGGGTCATTTGAGCAAAAGAGATGAAAAGTTTTTTTTTTCCGTTGAAATGAAGCACAGGGGATGAATCACAAATGTAGACTAAAAGATGAAACAGGCCTCGCAAAAAGAGAAGCGATCGCTTTCAAAAGTTCTTTGCATACTAGATACTGCGATGTCTTTTGTTGTGAAGTTGGCTGCGATGTGTGTTGCTTAAACTTTCCTGACCCAGACCCTTGGGAACGAGAAACTCATTCACTTGTCCCAAGACTAACGGAGGAAATAAACCTCAATACATGAAGGCGGATGATAGTGAAGTCTGTACATCTCTCATGGGTTTTTATACTGACCTTGAAAGGTTGGCTGATACTTAGGTGGGTCACAGAAATCTCTTATTATTCACTGGGTCATGGTCTAAAATGGGTTGCCAGTCTGTTTTTGGTTCCCACATGACAAGGAGCACTGTGTCATTTTCCTCTCACAAGAAGAAACAAAATTCATCACATTTTGATCCTGCGGGCTGAACAAAAAAAAAAAAAAAAAAAAGAGAACAGTGCTGTATTTAGTGAGGCCATCCTGAATAGCTTCTCGTTATCTGTCATGTATCTACTGTGTCGCCCTCGGAAATACTCACACACACACACACACACACACACACACACACACACACACTCACAAACGGATTGTGTATTTTTAGAGGCTCCTATCGATCCACTAGCTGATGCTTATCGGCTACATCCTCCTCTTTGACCATCCAGACCTGATAGCATCCAGATAGACACACAATCACACTTGGTCATCAGAGATAGCGCGCAGGGCAATGCTATTATAATGGAGACATGTGTGATGAAGAGCTCTGTGGAGTCAATGGAGTGGGGGGGTCTTTTCCCAGGAGGCACTGTATATTTTCTGTAGCTTGATAGCTTCTTACAAAGTTTAACTGTGAGTTGTATGCATCAAATTGTTTTAGTTTTTTTTTTCTGTGTTTAAGTTGGTAGGTGTTTCAATTTTTATGGCCAGATGGTCAAATTTCAGTGACTTACATGGTGAAAAACAGACATGAAGTAGGTGTAAAGTAACAAAACAAAACATCAGTCTCTTCCTTTAAAGCCGTAATAATCAATATTTTTTCACTGTCCACAACTATTTAACTGCTCTGTCGTCTTTTCTGCTGGACAAGTGAATTTCCCCACTGAAGGACGAATAAAGGAATTTCTTATCTTATATTTTTATAATAACAATGTTTTACAAAATAATGTAAAACCATGTCATAATGTGAAAAGCGCTGCTCATTGTGAGGGATCTACAAAGAATTATTAGATGTATCTGCAGCTCCCCTCAGCTTTACGAAGATTTATATAAGGTTTTATATAAGGAAAAAGTTATAAAAAGCCACTGTATCCTACCTAACAACAAACAGCAGACAGACACAATTAGCAACTACCTTGAGAATATAGTGAAGCATTTAGAAGCTAAATAGCCAGACATTTCCTTCAGAGGTTGGTGGAGACCAAAAACAGAGCTGAATATTATATTGGTCCAAATGAATGTATCTGCTGGATGCGTGAATAAACAACTGCTTGCTAAATATCAACCTAAAAGGTGACGATGTGTCTGTTTCTGCCTAAGTTTTGGCATCTGGGAAATAACGAAAAACATAATGCTGTACTTTTCTGCTTGTTACTATCTTTCATTTTCTTTTAAATACCACCTTCAGGAGCTTCATGCAGGTTCATGCAGTGAATGATTCATCCACTTCTTGAACACATTTGCTAAACACTCTTGTTCCAGGCGTGTGATTTCTAAGAACAGGGATGCATTTTAATGTTTGTGGTTTTTTTTGAATACCAGAACAAGAACAGAAGTTCGAATGAGTGATGATGGGCAGAATATGTGAACAAGGGAAAGACCCGATTCACCGAAACGTCAGTGTTTGATTTACAAGCCGTGTCTCAGAGGTGCAGTTTAAAATCACCATTGCAATGACCATTTAGCATCAAAGCTACATGAAAATATAATCATTGTATAATCTAACTCAGAGCTGTTCTAAGCACACTGTTATTTAATCAATATGTGGACATGAGAGAGTTTTATTCAGTTAGCCTTTGGTCGCAGGGCTGCAAAAGGCCAAGAGGATCTCTGACAAAGGAGCAACAGTGCAGCACATACTCATGTACATAGTAAACAAGTCTCGGAGTCGGACACAATCCACACATCAAACATTATTATTCTGCAGCAGCAGGGCCCACAAGAGTATCGTAGCACAACCCGGCTGCTGTGCTGATGGATATCAGTTTATGTCTGGCCTTTGTTTGACCTCTCTTCTTTTTTTTTTGCATAAAGAGATCCAGAGCATACAGCACATAAGCAACCACCAGGGAGGCTGTCTTATCGTACAGTATGAGATCGGAGCGTACAGGAAATATAAGCATCTCATGTCTCTCTCTCTCAATTGTGGGTTGATAGAGCTCTCTCCCTTTTGACTTGTCTTTTACTGTTTTCTATGGGGTTTCAAGAGACACTGAGAGATAAGAAAAAGTTGTTATTGAGGAGCGAGAGAAATAGACTCAGAAGGAAAGATGTGTCTGAATAGGAGGATATGTTTGGGATCTATACAGATACAGACTCATGACCTGTCTGTGTGTCGATTGATTAGAGAGATCTATAGGGATTACTAGCATGACCCATTGCAGGTTGTTGTGGTATTCACTGGTGTGTGTGTGTATGCAAGTGTGTGTGTGTTACTCTCTGTTAGGTTTATTCTGTAAGGGTGTAACTTTATTAGTGTCTAAAACTGAGACATTGCTCAACAGATGACTCTTACTCTCTTCTGGGAGATGTGGTCATCATATCAGGTCCTTTTTCTTTCTTTCTCTCTGTGTGTGTGTGTGTGTGTGTAACAGCGCTGGTCGATGGGGTCTCGCCCCCTCCTTTCTGAAATGGTTCATTGGACTGTAACGCTAATCCGTGGGGACGCTCTACACTGTGGTGACCCCCCTGACACTCACACACATAGACAAACACACACCGACTCCCTCATCCATCATACTCCGGGGTTGTCAGCGCCTCTCGGAGGTGGCCTCATGGGTGACAGCCGGCAGCCAATCGGTGCTCTCGCCTCATCTCTGACATCACTGTAAATGTGATGTCTCCATCCTGATAGGAAGTAATTAGAAGTGAGGGTAAGAAAGTAAATAGATAAGACGATGACTTAAGGTGTGTCACAGTTAGATATGAGTTAGGTAAATGTCATTTTTTTTTTTCTGAACACACCAGCGCCTCCACGTGTGAGTTTAATGTGTGTTTCTCCTTCTTTCACTCTCATTGTCCTCTGTTTGTTTTGATGCCTTAAAGTCCTCTAAGCAAAGCACCAACAAAGAGTGAAGGATGTAAGGAAGAGGAGGCTTTGGAGGAGAAGAACAGTGAATTTGAGAGCCGGTAAAAACTGGAGGGAGGGAGGATCGGATGAGAGAGGTTAGGAAGACGAAACAGAGATGTGTGTTTTGGATGAATGAGAAAGTTCTCCATGGTGTATTATCTGTGGATGAGTTATAGGAAACGGACATGAGCTAGGACAAAACTATAAGTTGCATTAGAACTAACTACTATTATAGGTGGACATTGAGAATCACTGATGGCTCGTTTGAACTATTTCTTTCACTTCAGGTTAAAGCATTGTCACTGACTGTGTAAATTTCTAAGCCAAGCGATTGCATCACAGTCCAAATGTGATTCATTATGTACATCAGAAGTAAGTTCAACCTGTTGCTGGTTCAAACAGCATCACTGAGTTCAATACAAAATTAGGGCTAATGATGTCGTGATAATGGGCCAGTCACACACAATACCTGGACCCTGGAACTGATAGATCATTATTGTTAGTAATTGCAGCTATGCTTTTCCTACTATGACACTTGAAAATGTCTGCTATGAGACAGGCCTAATGTGGGACAGAAAGGCTCAACAACACCATAATCAAAGCTCATGTATACTGTTGGTTAATACGCATATAGCACACATCAGTTTTTCCAATTCAACATGGCCACCGAAGAAAATAAACACATCGGGAATTATCAATCAGTTCCCAAAAATGTGGCCTCGGGGTTCTGTCCAGTAAAGGCCTCCAGATGCTAGAAGCAGCTGACAGAGACCTAATAGAGATTTGTCATTGGTTGTATGGAAGCCTAATTTTTTTTTTTTCTGAAGGCTTACCTTACCGCCTTTGATCGCAGTGTCTGTGTATTTGGCCCCAAGGCTACTGTAAAACACTCCACAGGCCTAAGACTGCACTAGCTTACTGCTCAGAGCCAGAGGGCAAGATTTAGCCTTTGATCGGTGTGTGTGTAGTAGTGAGTGTCGGTTGTGTGTGAGTGTAAATGTGTATGTGTTTGGCTTGTGTATTATGTGCATTTTGGGTGTATCTAGATGTAATAGTTTGTGTGATCTTTATAGTTTGTGTGTGTGTGTGTGTGTGTATTGCCGGTTTGGGAAATAGTTTGGGTATATATAAGCGGTGTGTATGACTCCCATGTTGCGCTCCACCCCTTCCTCGCTCTGTTGGGAACTTGACCTCCTCGACTCTCACCCCCCACTTTAATAAGCGAGTGTATGGCTCCCAAGACCTCGCCTCGCCTCCTCACCTCCTCCCCTCCTTCCCTCCTCGCTTCACCTCTCCTCACCCTTTCTTATCCGACGGTTTATCTCTGCTCATCCACTGCATCGCTGTTCATCCCCCGACTTACACGGCAGTAAATTTATATCTCAACAAGGCGGTTTTTGTAGATGATGTGTGCTGGTGGTTGTACTGGGAAGGTTCCAGCGGCCATAACTGGGAAGCAACACAGGTATCAGATGGAAGTCGTTTCTGGAAAAGAGGAGGCCGCTCCATTCAATCTTCTCCCTGGATATAATGAAGGCTGTAAAACGACAATAAGAGAGAATGAAGATAAAGAGAAAAGATCAAGTGTGAGTGAGAGAAAGAAAGAGAAAGAGAGGAGTGAAAGCGAGGGATTAGAAGAATCCCCCAGGTAAAGAGATTGTTGTGCCTCATTGTGTAGAAGTGCTCCGTTATCTGATGCAGACTCAGCCCTGACACCTGTCACCAATCCTAATGAATCATCTCCCACAATCCTCTGCTCCCAAATCTTTTGTTCACTCCCTCCCTCTTTTTGTGCGCGTGTGTGTTATCCTCTCTTTTCCCTTTATGCGTTTGCATGGTTGTGAGTCTTTGTACTGTACATGTGGCTTCTATGTGGGGAACGTCTTTGTACGTGTGTTCATGCATATGCCTGTTGTGCGTATTATCATGTTCCTCAGAGGAAAGAGACGCTTTTTATGCCGACTCTGATGCATCTGTAATAAGGAATGCACCTTAGGAGAATGTGGTGTGTGTGTGTGTGTGTGTGTGTGTGTGTGGTCTATATATTGCTCATGTTGTGGGGACATAAATCATGTTTACACAGACAGATTGTGGGGACTCGCCTCCCTTATGGGCACGAAACACAAGTCCCCATAACGTGAATTAAATTTTAGGGTGAAGACTTGGGTTAAGGTTTGGGTTAGGCAAGTAGTAGTTATGGTTAGTGTGAGTCTCCGGGACATGAATCTAAGTCAGTGCAATGTCCTTTGAAGTGATGGAAACACAACTGAGCGACTGTGTGTGTTTGTGTGTGTTGTTGAAGCAACAGAAACCAGAATGTGCAGCAGAGAGGCACAGATGTGAGGTGGTCTCAGTGTGTGTGTGTGTGTGTGTGTGTGTGTGTGTGTGTGTGTGTGTGTCGGTAGGTGTGTGGCTGCCATACAGGAATTCCATGCCACAATCGGAGCAGATGCTTGAGCCCAGTTCTTCCAACATTAACAGTGACTGCTGCTTCCGACAAGACAATCTTCCATCTAGTCAGAGGATTGAGTCACAAACACACACACACGCAGTTTTTCCCTTTTCCTTTCTGGGCTTCTTTAGTTCTGTTTTCCATTTTATTAGAGGCTAGAAGCAGTTCATTAGCGGTCTGTCGCCATCTGTGAATACTTTAAACTTTGACTGTCAGCCTCACTAATTGACAATCTGCTTCACTGGGCTCACTGGCATTGATTTGATCTCTTCTCTGTCTCTCTTTCCTCATTTCTTTCCTCCTCCTCCTCCTCCTTCCCTCTCACCACTACATCGCCACATTCATATCGTGTTAGATTCTCCGTCAGTACGAGCCGTCGACTTGTGAAAAAACCTGTTCGTCTCGGCCTCCTGCTGATAATTACGAGCAGGAGCTTTCACATTACCCAGCTGCGGTCCTAAAGTGGACCAGGACAGTTGGCAAACCTACCAATAAAGTTGCTGTTAGTAGAAGTCTCAGTTTTAATGACACTTATATGTCTAGTTATAAAAAAAAGCTGTGTTTGTTTTATTTAATTTATTGATAGTTTTAAAGCTGCAGGGATGTTTTTTCTCTTTTCTGTGTCTTTGCTCACTTGGGGGGCAGCACAACAAATTGAGCTATGCAAAACAACGATTATCCCTTTCCTCATTTGGCGTCCGGCTAGCATTCAGACGTTTCATCAGTGCAACGGCCAAAACAGTTCGCTTAAAGAAGCTAAAATCTCTGAACAACCTGTTGGATGATGTGCATTTGATGCTACAAGTTTTACATTACCCATAGTCATTTGATCCATTGTTAAACTAAAAAATATTGAGTGCAGCTTTAAGAGAACTTGACAAAATATGATGATTTCTAAATTTCTTTGAATAGAAACATTTCAACGACTCCAACATGACTTTTCCTCTTTATCTTATTTTCTGTAACACGAAGGTTCCCTGTTTGTTCTTATCTATTTTATCTCTTGTCTCTCTCCATCTCCGTATCCTTTTTGAGCTGCTGATATATTAAAACAAAGAGGAAAAACGCTCTTAAACCTGCTCCCTGTGCCATATAATCTTCAATTATTCGCATCTTTCCCACCCTTCACCTTCCCATTTGGCGTCGGTGTTGTCTGGCTGTGGGAGTGTGCTGTACAGCCGTGAAGGGAGCGGAGATGTCTCTTGTTGCCATTATGTCCAAACCTCTCTCTCCCCTCCGCATCCTCTCTGCCGTTCCCAGGCCAATCTGCAAGTCATTACCGATGCTCCATTAGACAGTACCTCCGCACAGAGCAAACTCATATCGACATTAGTCTGCAGAGTATGAGGCTGCTGGGGTGGTTTGACTTTAGGTATTTATTCCTGATTAAACAGAATGCAGTTCCCGCTGATTTATCATTGCAGATATAAACGTTTGCCGTCCGAATAGCAAAATTATAGTTTGCTTAATGGCACTTAAAGTAGAATACGACTTCATTTATAAAATTCCAGTTTGTCATTTTGTACGGCCTTTCCGACTGTTTATGGCATCTCCAGAGGAATAGCAAAACACGTATTAGAGAGTAAAACTTGTTCAGGGGTAATCACAGCCTTTATGATAGTGCAAAGGCGCTTTTTATCCACTTACCCTGCATAATATCGTCTCAATCAGTCAGGGCCTTTTAGTCAGACTTGTTTAAAAAAAATGAGAATTTTCAACAAATAATAACTTAGGCATCTTGGAACAATGACTAAAAAGCCTAACACCTATTATATTGTCAATAAAAAGGCACTGAAATCTCTTTAAAGTAGTTATTTGTACGAGTAATGAGTGAAATTCAAATGTTTTTACTTTATTTTAAAGAACAAAAATGTTAAAACATCATCTTCATTGTGTTTTGGAGGTGGATAGCTGTGGCACTTTTTAGTCTTGATGTAAATTCAGTACACTGACAGAGAGCATGCTATAGAGTTAAAGATTGTTGTATCAATGCCACACATGTCAAATAAAATCTCTTTTGTCAAACCAATGACAAATGCACTTTGAAATACAATTCAACAATGGATCATTAGCAGCGATGTCGTGTGGATCCCAGCTGACAGCTCAGTATTGGCTGAAGAAACACTTAGAGATTTCAGTTATTTTCCTTCAATGAATGTGGTGCGGAGCTACTGTTCTCGCCAATTTTTCATTGATTGAAGAGCAGCGAGAAACGGCTGAATGGAAGAGTTAACCCCTCAGTCATCTCCCTCTATAATCCGTCAGACTGTAGCTCTTTCACAGGACGGCTCGGTCGAATTAACATTGTCTGTCCTCCTAAGAGACGCCGCCTCGGGCTCTGATTTTTGTCCACGCAGAAAGAATTAGAATATCCTTTGGTGTGTTCATTTAGGCAAAAGCATTCCTAATATCCATAACAGCCTCATTAATACTGGGAAGGGTTTGATTCCAAAATGGCATGTACTCATTTTGACAAGTAACCGCCACATTCAATATTCAGAGGTTCATAAATAGGACAAGAGTTGATCCTCAAGAGTGTTGATAATTTGTAAGTGGAGGTTTTAGGCTGCAAACATTTTCCACCACGAGAACAAAGGATGCTGGGATGCATCTGGCATTATGTTGTTAGATGCTCTTAGAAAGAAGAAGAAAATGATTCATAGGTAATTATGGACATAAGGGAGTTCTATAATGTCATGGTGCCATTTCTTATACACAGGTAGTACTTGCCAATTAGAATAAATAGCCTGATCTGATTTTTTTTTTTCTGTCAGCAAAGAAGATGTCAGTCTTCTTTATTTCGTCTCTCCAGCAGCATGTCCAGAACATTCTGTCCACCCAGATCAGTATCCCGCTGAGATCGTCTGCTTTCTCTTCCTGTCACGTCTCAATTTCTTTATTCTTATTTCTCTCATCTCCAGGAGTGTCCCCAGATCCTGCCCTCCACCCAGATCTATATCCCTGCCGGAGTCATGAGGCCAATCACCCTGCTGGCTCAGAACCTGCCCCAGCCGCAGTCTGGACAGAAGAACTACGAGTGCATCTTCCACATCCAGGGCAACACGCACAGCGTCCCGGCCCTGAGGTTCAACAGCACCAGCATACAGTGTCAGAAGACCACGGTAAGACATTATAGAGCTTTGCAGTGAAATTACTGCAGCTTGCAGAGGTGAATCCCCGACAGTGTCTGCTGACCTGATAAATGTCCATTTATGTACAGGCTAAGACGCCTGTTA
Organism: Holacanthus passer; assembly: GCA_025331565.1. Classification (NCBI taxonomy): domain Eukaryota; kingdom Metazoa; phylum Chordata; class Actinopteri; family Pomacanthidae; genus Holacanthus; species Holacanthus passer. Next base: position 714,752 of record JAFREQ010000105.1, read on the forward strand.
TTGACTGATCACCATCTCAGCCAATCCTAATCAAGTATATCACCGCTCCAACCAATCCCAGCTCTTTAATCTGTCAGCAGGAGGGCCATTCAGGACAGCCATACTGATTTAACCATTTGAAGGTTTTACGGCTGGTTAACTGCAGTGTGAGACAGAGAGACCAGCAATAATATGCTATATAATAATATGCTGTGACTTGAAGCTGAGGTGTATGGCCACAGGGACCGAGTGTCGCAAAGCCACTCTCTCTTCATTCCCACTCCTCATTCCTGCCTCTTAGCCCTCAGTCAAACTGTCACCGCTAATAGGGAGCGACCATTTCAGCAATGTTAATTTCCTCAGCTCCAATCAGGGCATGAGGCAGAGGGGAGACATTTTAACGACACCAATTATGACTTACTTAACGAGACATATGATTAACATGCGAGCCGCACACCGCAGCACTCGCTCATGGTGATAGGTCCAATAGCGAGTCCTCGCAGTTAAAAGGCAGCAGGAGCCGGTGTGTGGCTTTGGCAGCTTCGCCGGCCGCCTTTTCTTCAGCCTGTCACACGCTTGTCAGGGGCTGCGGGTCATTTAGCCGACTGCCGCATTACCGCTGGGCTCGAACACATCGCTGATTTGCGGCCGCTCGCTGTTTTCCGAGCTCTACCCAGTCACCCACTTTCTCCCCACAAAGAGAAAGAATGAGCTTCAGCGTTGTGATCCTGCAAGTCGTTCTGCCTCTGATGTTGGATGGTGACATGAAAAATTGTTAAAGGGCGCATTATTAAAGTAGATTTCCAGATCGTAATGATGGCTCCAACAGTTCTTTTGTGTTTTGGAAAGGTAATTTGTGCATATTTAGTGGCTTGTGTCTCTGTAATTGCTTCATGGAAGTGAATGTTCTTTTAGATTTGACTTTTTGGTTGTTATTACAGGTTTTTGTCAGAGTTGTCCTTTGTGACCTGCCTGCTTGAAAGCCGATTGAATAGCGCAAAAAAAATGAGCTGCAAAAACAGTAATTGCTGTATATCAAGTTGAATATTTGAATAAATTGGTCAGAAACACTATTCTTTCCCTAAAGGAATTCTGACTTTTACTATGAAATTACTCCTATAGCTTCGGCATGGTGAGAGCCTGTTTAAGAAGTAAATCCAAACTTCCATCATAGCCAGTGATTTTAAAAATTGTTATGTAGTGAAAAAAAAACGACCACAGTTGCATGTTGGTTATTTTTGTCCCCCTTCTGTTAAAGTTTAAGTGTGTTCTGAAAGCCTCCCACTCCACCAAACACCAGCACTTATTGGTAGAAATAGCCGTGTGCAGTTTGCATCCCCCAGTGTTAGACTCTCATACATTCATTACTACACCAGTACTACTGCTGAGAGTTGCTGATGCTGGAGGACAGAGAACCTTCCTCAGCAAATCTCCGATTCACTGGCAAACTGAATGGATGCACACACACACACACACACACACACACACATTCACACACATGCACACACATGCACATGCATTCATTTCTTCATTCCTCCATGCACTTTAATGTTTTGCAAAATCTTCTTGTTCTTTTTGCAAGATGCAGGAAAAAACAGCAAATATACCAGCTGAAACACAACTTTGCAGCTGTTTATGAAGTATGTGAGTGTGAGTGGGTGTGTGTGTGTGTGTGTGTGTGCCCACATGAGCAGATCCATGTGGTGTTGCGAGTGAGTAAACATCCCTCTCCCACCCCCCGCCTCTCTGCTCGTCAGGTGGGACTGTGAGAGGATCCAATTAAGGTAGCTGTAGATAAAATGATGATGAATTGCAGTGGTGTGGCAGACTGACGGACACAAACACACACACACACACGCAAACACAGACACGCATACATGGGCCTGGCAAACCACTAAAATGGAAAAAGAGGGAAGCAGAAAGACAAAGAAAGAGAGAGCCAAGGAGGAGGTGAGGGAATTAGGAACAGACAATGACGCTGCAACGGAGAGCGTGATGGAGGAGGCAGAAAGAGGTAAGAGAGAATGAATAAAGAAATAAAAAACAGAAGAATAAAGAAGAATAAAGAAATACTAAGCTCAGCAAGCAGACGAGTGGAAACAAACAAATGAGGGAGAAACAGATGGAGAGTGAATGTATGTGGAATATAAAAGATGTGCATGTTTGAGCAAGTGAGGCTGAAAGAAAAGAAAATCATGATCCGTGCAAAAGTGAAACTGCTGAGATTAACTAGAACAGCAGAGGGTGGAAGGACAGTCGGGACAATAGAGATTGGTTGCGAAGTTGGTCGGCCGTGCAATGTTCAGTCCTGCAGTACAGGAGTCAGGCAAGTTAGTCATGCAATCTTGTCTCACATCCAGGGGCCTGATGGGAAAATCTGGTCAAAGGTCAAACAAACACAACAACCATGTTTCCTCTCAGCAACTATCGCACAGCCCTTCTAAATGATGGACCCATGCACGAAATCGCAGATAGATATTGTTGTTGCAGATATTTTCTCATGCAGGATGAACATCTGTTAGCACAGTTTTAAAACTTGCTTGTCCTGTTATCAATCACAGTGAGCAAACCGAATTCGAATTCTGCCTGTGTCACATTATTGTTGCCCGGTAATGCAGTTTGAGTGCAGATTAATTTGGAACGTCTGCATTGCATTACCTTCGCAACTTTGATAAAAATGAATGCTGACTTGATGCTCGCCGTGATGGATTGCACAAATCAAGCAAGTTTCCAGTCTGCTGTGTGAATTTCAGACCGTACAGGAAAGGGATAAATTTCACACATTAAGTTCAGTTACTGTAACTCATTATGAGAAGTGCTGCTCAGCATGTGTAAACAGTTGTGTAATATCTTCTCTGGCACTGGAGGGAACTTTGTAAAGTCTGAGACGTCGTTAGGGCTTGAGTTTAGAGCCTACAAGTTTAAAGCCTGCAATACAAAACTGGGGGTGTTGAGTATGAAAGACACTATTTATGGAGTATCTAATTTATCAAGCTGCATTGTGGGAAGTGTAGGATACAGTCTTTTAGGAGCTTGACCATAATAGGGACTAAAAATCAGGATAACTTGGATTACATTATTTTTTAAATCTGTCTCTTGTGAGCCCCCCAACTTTGTGAACGTGCAATCACATTTTAAAAATACGCCTATGCATCTGGAAAAGACACTGACAAGAGCAGTAAGAGTGAAAACAGTGAAGTAGTAGATCTTAAAGGCTGAAAGAAGCTAAAATGTTCCTTAGAGCTGAGAGAGCTGCAGCGTGAAAATATAAAATATAAAATATTTCTGTGTGTTTGTCGCTACTTCTTGTATATTACACAAATCCTTTGGACACAGTTTTTATAGTGAAATATTGATTAGTGCAGCTTTAAGAAGGTAAAACTTTGAAACACGGTCGTATGGCCTTTTAACTCGGGTGTAAATGTTTTTGCAGCCTTCATCTTATGAGCAACTGCATTCCTTCAATCAATAATACTTGTGTTCATAGGAAAAAATGAAGGAGTTAATACAAAGGATCAACACACAGAAGATCCATCTATGATTGAGAACCTGCATACTTGCTACCATTGTGTTCAGTATTCTCAGCGGGGACATGTGTGTATTTGTACCACAGCTGGCTGCGACTGGGACAGTAGAGTGTAATAAATCACAGAGAAAATTAGCCAGCAGTAGATGTACACTCATCCATTCAATCTTACTGTCTCTTTGTGCATTATTTAGCCCCTCGCCAAACACTGAAACATTGAACTTGCATACTCAAATACACCAGGGAGCCAAAGTATGCATGGATGGACTCTGGGACGATCACAGGAAAACACACGCTGGCGGGCGCACACGGGATGCATGCAAGCTGCGTGCTTACCTGCTGGTTCCTGGACAACACACACACACACACGCACACACACATATCCTCCCCAGGGGTTTGGAAGCCCAGTGTGAAGGAGACATATGGAGATTCTCCACATGATCCTCTTCCTAATCATGTGGAGCAGACGGAGACTGTAGCATCAGCAACAACCAGCAACCTGCTTTACATGATTTATTACACTGACACACACAGGCTATCAAACACTGCGTGTGTGTGTCTGTGTGTGTGAACTTCCCACTGTAAGTCCATACATCTGGCACTATTGTGAGCAGCATAGTCAATTTTAGGATGACAGACTGTGGTGTTTCTGTGCGTCCACAAATTGGTCTAGACTTTGCCTTTGTCTCAACCGTATAACGCGTGCAAGACACACAACACTGCCTCCTACAAAATACACTCATTAACCACTAATGTGCTTTGCCAAATACATTTTGGAGCAGAGGTAATTGGTAACTTACTGTACATTCATAGACTTTTTTTTCCCAGTCTAACATTAAGTTGGAACATTGGCTGTGTGACTGCATGAACTCAGATTTACACTTAGTTAAGGTAAAGGAAAGATGGAGGTTTAGGTTTAATCTTAAAAATATCAATGCCTACTGCGTGCTTCTAGATGACGACGACTTTTTTTCAGCGTTTCAGTGAGACAATGGTCTTTCTCTAACTCTAAGCACTTCTGTGTTGCCCAAACATAATCAGCAAAAAGCTTAATCATGCTTTATTTGCCACAAGCAAATAATATAGGAAAACAAATCAAATCTGCTGGCAGAGAAAAGTGACAGGTGATATGTCAGGAATTATTATTAATTATTCATTTTGTTTAATCATTTTTATTTATTTATGGACGAACAATATGTGTTTGTTTCTTTATTATACATAGAAATCACCCCATTGAACTGGAATGAATTGAACTGAAGTGAAAGGGCTTGTGTGTGTGTGTGTGCGCTTGCAGTGTATTTTTAACACACGCTCAGGTATCCTTCAACATGACTAATTACATGAGGGTGACCTGCACGTGGACGTGCACACATATGCACACACCTCTACCGTTTTTCTACCTTCGCCCCCTCCTTCACCAGCCAGCTGCTCTGTTTTGTTAACATCGGCAGTTTTCGGTCCCTCACACGCTCGAGCACGTACACACACACACACACACACACACACGGCGGCCATATCTATTCGTACAATCCACGGAGACACGCAATCCATGGAGACGATTCATGTAGCGGGAGAATAAACGAGTGCAGGAGCAGATAACGAATGAACCCGCGCCAGGCTGGTGTGTTACTGTAATGAGGCCAGGGACGGCTTTGTGCTCACCTTGTAGTTTTTACACCTCCTCCCCTCCCTCTCCTTTTTTCTCCACTTGTCACCACCTCCCCTCCCTCTCTCCCTTGTCCCCTCTCGTTGCCCCTCCTCCTCTCTGTGCCTCTCTCATCCCTTATCTCCTCCTTGTTTAAACTCTTACTGTCCCCTACTCTTGCATGTCCCATTTGCTCTTCCTCTTCCTATTTCCTTCCTCTCCTCTTGTTGTCACCCCTGCCCAGCTCTCACTGCCTCCTTTTCCCTCTGATCTCCTTTCCTTGTTTCCTAATTCCACTGCTCTCGCTTTCCCCTTATCTGCTCTTTAGCCGTCCTCCACTTGCATCCACCCAACTCACCTCCACCGTATCCTCTTCTTTTTCTCCTACCTTTCCTAACTTCCTCCTCTCCTCTCACATCCTCTCCTCTCTCTTCCCTGGGGGGGTCTGCACTATGAGTTGGCTCAGGTAGATTAATTACATGCAGTGACATGGAGAAGCTGGCCAGAGGCTTCAGTAATGAGTCTGATTACTCATCTCCAGCAGCTCCGGGCGCTCAGGGGAGGGAAGTCAGGACAGCAGGCCAGCAGAGAGGCCGCTCAGTGGGGGGAGAGCAACTTTACCTGCAGGCTTCCACCAGTGCAGACTTTTAAACAGCGCTGGTGCCACCACTTTTCAAAGCCGGACTGAGAGTTAGAGAAAATATTTCAACCAGAAACCAAACCTGACCACATATATGTTCATAGCTGCAATTAATAATTCAAACAAGCTGTGGGCCAGCGGGATAAAAATCCAAACATCTAATCACCAGTAGACCAGAGGAATGCCTAGTATGGAAGAAATCCTCAATGGAGGCCATGAGGTATCCCAGAGTGGGACTGCGAAGAGACAGAAACATAATTAAATGCAGGAAATGTGGAAAACATGAGCATGGATGATAAATCACAAACACAAAAGACAGCTGCAGTTTTTCAGTAGGCTTTGCTTTCAGCTTTCTTTTGCTTTCTTTTTTGGTCTGACATTTGACATTATCTTAGGAAATACATGCTCATTAGCTACAGTCAGATTACAACCCATTGCATGTCAGTATATGGGTTGAACCCTGCTTCTGTCCTCCCTCCAGAGATACAGGAAGTACAGTACAGTATCATACTGAACCATATTCACTTTCACACACATGGACAGAGAAATCCTCCGAGTAAAAGGTTGAGAATTGTAGATGGATTTAGATCAGTCTCATAAAGGATCAGTCTCATAAATGATTAACCATGGAGTTTGGTATTTTTATTCATAATTAAAATGATCAAAGTAAAGGGAAAAAAGTCCTAATTAATATGATAACATTATATTATATATTATAATATTATAACACCAATGAAACAACACTATAATGAAGGAAACAGGAACAGCCAATGACAGCTGCTTGTTGAAAGGTTTTATAAAAAAGCAATAACTATACAACCAATTATATTCAAGTATAACTATTCAGGTGTAACAAACACAAGGCATGAAATCACAAATCTCAATTAGTGGTGAGACAGATGTGTGCAGGTGTGTGTCTGGTGTGTAAGAGTTAAAAGGAGACAAAGGGAAGAAGTTGGACATGGACCTACAGAGGTCGGGGTGAGGTCATGTGGGTTTGAAGGTGAGTACACAAAGGATTTTTAGCACTAAGCAGGGAAATTAGAATTCTGTGTGAGTCTCCAAAATGAAACTTTTATATTTCTCGCTCTGAACATCGAAGTCAGAATACGAATGTAGGGATGTATGCTGCATGTCAGATATCAGCCTCAATCGAAGGTCGTGCTTGCAAGTGACCACATGTGTGTGAGCCAAAGAAATCTTCGTAGAGGTAATAGTTTCAGTAGAGTTCCATATTTAGATGTACTTTCATGCCACAGTTAATGTAATAAATCTGATGTCATCCTAATCTGATGTGAGTGTCTGTCATTTTCAAAAGGTCTAATTTTGGAATAATGGTCTGCATTTCTGTCTCAGTTAGACATCTGTCCATCAAAAGCTTAAAGCATACTTCCGCTGAGAAGATAGAATAATAGAACATGACAGTGACTCCTGACAAAATATCACCGTATTGCTGATAAGAGCTTTATTGGATTTGAGGATGAGCAGATGCGTTGTCCTTGTAAATTGAACCCTAAGTGCTTGCATCTAATATCAGGTGCCACCCATCCTTAGACCAATATCCCACCCATATCATTAAAGGATTTTAAAATTGAGTAGTGGAATAACTGCTGACTGATCAGTGTGATGAGTTATCAAAGTGTCAGCTGCTGTTTTTTCATTGAAATATCTCAATAATTGCTGGATGCATTGCCATGAAATTTGGTGCATACATTCATGGTCCCAGAGGATTTGGCCTGTTGACTTTAGTGATCCCCTTTTTCTCTAGCGTCACCATGTGGTTGACATTTCTGGTTGTGAGTGCAATGCGTTGACCTCTTTTGGACTGCTGATTACCAAACCATCAGAGTCTTCATCAAGCTCCATCCTCAAGTTCAAAATTCACTTTGTCATATACTTTGGTTTATGAGCAATTTGTCGTAAAAATAATGACTTGTCTCGTCAGCCTCAGCTGCACCTTGTGCTTCATGCTGACACTCAGATGGAACACTCAGAAAAGCCTCATGTAGCACAACTCTAGACTCTTGTTGACTTGTCTCTTTCAGAATGACAGAATTAACCAGGTGAAATTTGCATCTTCTGCTTCCCAGGTTCCATGTGACACCTGCTGTTTAAGCGGTAGTTTTGTTCTAAAGGTGCTTTCACTTTGCCCTGAACTCCCTCCTCTGTGACATCTTTCTCATTCTGCTGCTTTTCACTTTTAAATCAGCCAAAAAACTCTTGGTCTTTTACACCAAAGCGTCCCCCAGGAAGCGAGTTAGACAGCGGGTGATGCTCAGTGTGACTGGGGGCACGTAGTCGCGGTGTCACGGTGTGGTTTGTGTCGGCGTTTTAAACCATGTGACAGTATGAATAAAGCATGATGTGGCGGGCAGCGGGGTGGGCAGGGACTGACAAGAGAACAAGCTCACCCAGTGTTTTGGTGATGGCAGACAAGTCGAAACCCTTAAAGTTTAATGGGGGCCACGCCGCAGAGAGACGAGCGCTATGTGGGCACGTGTGTGTGTGTGGGTCCTGTGGTTTCACTGGGGATGGAAGCTGCCGCACGCTGGCCTTTAAACGGTGGGACGTAATGGTGATGCTAATAAAGTCAGCAGCCTACCTCATGTGTGATGGATCAGGGTCACACTGAACTAGTGGGAAGGGAATAAGACCAATCAGCCTTTCCTTTGTGGCTAAAGAGTGTTTTGGTTGAAAGCCTCGGCTCTGGAGCTGCTGACCTCCCAGAATCCTGTGGTTTCACTGCTCTGTCTTCCTCTCAGCTTCTTAACTGTCTCAATAGAGATCCAGATTTCCCACATTCCTTCTTCTTTGGCTGCTTACAATGTCTCCTTGTTTCTTATTCATCTTGTTTGGGTCCTGCTTTTTCTTCTGTTTGACCCTTTGCTTCATCTCCTTCTCCTCGAGGCTTCAGGCGAAACTGAAACCGCTATTGATCTGAAATAAAACTAACAGTGTTTTGCTTTTATAAAGGTTTCCTTGCTGGTATATATAAAACCCATGCAGCTCATTATTCTGAAGTTTCTTTTAGTTTCTTTACTAATTCCATGTCTGCAGATCTGTGTTACAGCCTCGTACATGAACCAATAAAGATTAATGCTACTGGTCCTGATGGCGTGTTCCAGGTGGCTGATTTCAGGCTGTGGTCCTTTAATGCAAGTCGTGCCCATTTCTTTCCCCTTGTTTCCTGCCTCGCCGTGTTCCTGTCCAGTAAAATCAAAAATGCAAAGATTAATGGTAGTGCCAGGAAGCCTTTGGTGATGTAGAGTACTGTGGGCACTCAGCACTTCAGGATGGAGCTGGATGAATTAGAGTGAACCAGATGATGTCACAGTATCCATGAATCTCTGCCATTATGAATTATTATTTGTAAAAACAAGAAATTTACCGGTGTGTTGAAGAAAATATGTTATTTTAGGAAACATAATTCCAGGTGCATGACATTTTTTATCAACATCACACTGAATGTTTAACCAAACCAAACTGTTGACTGCCAATGAACGTGACACCTTGTGGCCGTGCGAATAATCACAGTCGTCTCTGAGGAACAAAGGTGGCCATAGCACGATTTTTTTTAAAGCCACAAAAAACCTTTTCAAGAAGAGTTTGCAGTGGATGGTGGGGCTTGCAAAGTATTAAAAACCATGACCATGATCTTTCCCTAACCTTTACCAAGTCGTTTTGGTTGCTCAGACGTAACGAAAACCAAAAAGGTGGCAGATCAGATAATGGTCATACAGTTACATTTTTTTACGCAGGCATATGAGCATTGGACAACCCTAACAAGGACTATTATTGTGTTTATAGACTATCACAAGATCTGAAAATGTGCATATGAGTTCTACAATGTCAAATTCTTGTACTTTCCCATTTACTTCAACATCCACCCAGTGACTCCTATTCAATATGAGGTTGTTTATAACAAAGCAAAGTAATGCATTTGCTCAAAGACAGGTTTGTTAACCATTAATCATGGCAGCGAATCAGAGAAGAGTGGAGAAAAGTTTTGACTGTATCATTAGAAAGTGTGTGTGTGTGTGTTTGTGTGTGCGCGTGTGTGCGTGTGCGTGTGCGTGTGCGTGTGTGTTTCAGGCCCCATTGCCCATATTGGCTGGTCGAGTCCTGTCCATCAAATCCAGTGTGTCAGGGAGCAAATTGGAAATGCCAATTTCACTTTACACTGCTCCGTATCTTACCTCTCCCTTACCTTCATCCCACCACTTAGCTCATGCCTAAATGAATAAGGTCCTCTCACACATCCACCAGTGTCCGATTTCAGTCTGCTTTCACCTCTCTGGCCACGTCTCTTCCTTCTCCACGTCTTCTTTTCTCCATCCTTTACCCCCATTTTCCTCTCATCACCCGTCTTGTCTTCTCTCCCTCTGTCCCACCTCATCTCCTCTCCTCCCTTCCCATTCCTGTCTCCACCCTTCCCTGCCCATTCAACTGTGACCCATCTGTTATTTCTCTATGTGTAGTTATGAAATATGTCTGTTTTGGTAAATATGGATTTATGCATGTGTGCATGCTCGGGCCGTATCGCTGTCTGCAATGAACGAGCCAGGTCGAATCACTATGCAAATTAAACAATATCTCATACAATTCCCAATTTGCATGGAATCCATTATAAATCAACAGTTTCTCTCACACTCCTTGTCTCTCTGTTTCTCTGTTTGTCTCAGTATGACTACGAGGGCGGTGACATCAGTGACCTACCGGTCGACCTCTCCGTGGTGTGGAATGGCATCTTTGTCATTGACAACCCGTTCAACATCCAAGGTACAACATTTTCTTTTCTCTGTGCAACCTCCCCTATTCTCCGCTCTCACTTTACTGGACCATTGTTGCTTGGCACAGATTTGAATCAGTCCTGGTTGTTTATCTGCCTGTAATGATTTCCAGTGAAGCAACAACGCCGTGTGCAGTTTTTCCCCTTCATAAGAAATCTGTAATTTCATTTTTGACAGCCATCAGGGAGAAAGGTGAAAGTGTACCATCCCGTTTGGAAAAAAACACTATTCTTGTCTCAGGGATAAAAGAGGGGCAGAGGGAGTGATTGATGGATGGCGATGATAACAAACACACATCCAACACAGAAATTAATAGGGATGGATGTTAGAGAGGAAGATAAACAAATGGCGAAACCAATGGGCAGAAGAAAGGATGGAGGGGAAGAACGATTGGTGGGTGACAGGTTGATAAATGCAGCATGTAATGGCGGGGGGTAGATGAGAGTAAAGGGATTGATAAAGAAAAACAGAAAGTGACATGGAGGGATGGCATTTATTATTTTTAATCACTATTTGTGCATGAAGTGGAAAACAATTACCAATTCTAAATTCTTTATCAAGTGTAATATATTGGGTGGTGAGGGCTAATGATTTTAGACGTCCCATTACACAAGATAATATAAGTCTTGCTCTCAAGTGCGTCATACAGTCTTTTGCGGAAAAAAAAAAAAAATTGCATGTCTGGAGTCATATTAACTAACCCTTTCTGCTCTATTCTCTTCTATTTTTTTCTATTCTATTCACTCCAGTCTTTAGATGACACACATGCACATTTTAATCTCACATCCTTTGTGTTCCATCTGACCTCATTTTGATAAATGTCACACATGCAGTTCATTTTGCAGATTGCTTTTAAATTAGTTGCTTATCGGTCATGACCTAATTCTTCTGCCTGTGTTATTTTGTTTAAAATATGCTCCTCTAGGGTTTCAGTCTGTCTGTGCCGAAAGATCCTTTCTGGGGGATTAAACATCCTGAGTTCGACTTCGTGCTGAGGAGTCTTGTAGCTGCCATGACAAAATAAATAATCACACTTCTGTGTAATCAAGTAGATGGATCCTGTGCTGTAATTTCAAACTATAGATTTGATGACGTATCCTAAGCAGATAAAGTACGGACCTGTATTTGGTGAATAATCCACTTGGTGCTAGTATCAGCTTTTATTTAATGAGTCAAGTAATTCTTCACATTACGATTTGATTTTGATCAAACAAAAAGTAAATATATTATTTACTTGTAAATTTCCCCACTGTGGGACGAATAAAGGTTTGTCTTATCTTGCTGCTGTTAATACAGCTCTTATTAGTAAAATGACTTTTAGTTGCTTGCTGAGAAAACTGTGATTGACAATATTTTGTTGAGTAGTTCAGTTTAATTTCAGGTTAGTTTAGTCAAATTCTGAAATTCTGTTGCACTTTTGTTTTTTGAAATACTTATAATAATAATAATAATTTGGCTTCATGAGGTGCTGTGTTCAACTCAGGTGCATTTGTTTTTTTTGGTTTGTTTCATTTACATTTGTGTGAAAATTCTGCTCCAACTTCAAACAACCTGACAGAGATTGCTTGGGGTCTTTCTTCCAAGTGAACTCTTGTGCTGTTTGTTTGTGGTACAAAAGTATAAAGTACCAACTACTTGTTGCTGTTGATGTGATCTTTCAATCTTCTGCTGCACCATGTGACACCGACGATGCAGGATGACGGTCACCTAAACTGGCTGAAGCTACTTTTATTGTAAAGCAATAGAGAGAGAGAGCGAAAGATCTACATGCATAAATATGTTTTTCTTTATATCCAAGAGCAGAAGTGTTTTGAAGTAGAAGTCATAGCAGGCTTTTGACATCAGTCCGCGCTCCAGATAGGAGGTTTTATCCTGCGAACTCTTGAAACAGGCCCCAGGGATGTGTGCCACACCGAGCGCTTCGCATGTGACAGCAATGGTGTTGAGCTCTGAGAGTTTGGGAGTGTGAAATCAAATGATGTTAGGCGGCGTGTGCGAACTAGACAAGTAGCCTATGTTCCTGTTGTTGTGACTATGAGTAAGCAGCGCTTGCTACTTGACTTTCTAGGTGGCAGAGAATTTATGCAGGCGGCATCCAAGGCCGGTGGTGTATTCATCACAACAAGCCAAAGGCACACTTGTGAAACATGTGGCCACGTTATGGATGAGTAATGAATCAACAAGCCTATCAATCCCCCGTAGATATATTATGCTTATTGTGCTAAAGCCTCACAGAAAACCTATTAGGATTATGAGTTCAATGCGATGCTTAGTGTTAAAGGTCTGAGACTCTTTGAAAACATGCATTATAAAACTGTCCTCACTCATACAAATCTCATAAAGACCTTCTCCTTTTCTCCTCCCCCTTTCTCTCCATCCTCCATTAATCCCTCCTTGCTCCATCCCTGTCTTTTTCTTTCTGAATTGGAGCCGTATTATCCGAGTGTAGCACAGCCGCTCAGCCCTGGCCCGGCTTTGCCCCGGTGTAAAGTGGAGATGTTAATGTTAATTAAATCATTCATTTGGTTCAGATTAATTAGCGTCGCGCTACTTTTAAGCTGAGCCGTGGCTAATCAGATTAGGCCGAGCGGAGGGCCGAGGCGGGCAGATGGATACGAAAGCAGCTCGCTTTGAAGTCCAGCCGCCGTCTGTCTGCTGAGGAGGCGGAGGAGGAGGAGGAGGAGGAGGAGGAGGAGATTCCTCCATCCTCTGTTGCTTTTTTTTTTTCCTGTCTGTTTTCCCACTTGAGTTAATTTCAAATCTGTTTAACTGGTGTGACAGCAAACAAACCTGCCTGCAGGTTTTGCCATTGTAGCATCAGTGATGGATAATTATGATAGAGATTAACAGGTGACAAATGGCGACAAAACAAAAATCAAAACCCTCTCCACTCACCGGTGCTTATCCCTCTCTTGTTTGCATACGACTTTCTCTCCTCTATTAGTCTTTGCTTGTTTCTCTACTCGTGCAGATTCTCTCCTGGTCTCTCTCTCGCTCTTATTTATCTCTCAGCCTCTCTCACTCACTCCGGCTCGATCTGTTTCTCTGATGCTGTCGTCCTCGCGGGGCCTCACCATCTTTAAATTCATAGCAATTCTTGTTGCTGTTTTGTTAACAAGCGCAGCTAAAAATTTATCCTCCCCCTCCTCCGTGCTTCCTTTCATCTCCCTCTCCTCTCTCTTCTCAGGTGTTTGAGGTTTTAATTATTTATTTATCTATTTATTTATTCATTCATTTTTTACTTTTAATGACTTTTTCCACTCTGCAGAGTTGAGGGAATGTTTTTTTTTACACAGCAAATTATCAACTCCCTATTGGCGTCAGAAGACATTACCTGTCGAATTAATTTCTGTAATATCCCTGTAGGTCGCTTGTTCGGTTTTTTTTCTCTATTTATCTGTGGAAACAGTTATTTTCTCATCGTCACAGCCTCCGAGTGATCACCTACTGAAGGTTTTAGGTGTTACGCAGGTGATTAACATTCATTTATGCTGTTCCCGCTCTCTCTCAGACTCAACACACACACATATATTCCTGATTACTTTTTGGACTTTTTTCTTGCCACTGTTTCTTTCTTTTAAATGAACAACTCACAGAACTCTCCGTTCATCAGAAATATTTCTCAGGCTGAATATGAAAAAGTAAAGTTTCCAAAATAAAGCAACTTCATGCATTCAAATGATATTCCTGTTTAAATGTGAACTCCAGCCTGCTGCAGGAAATGGAAGAAAAGTTTGTACAACTGTACTTGCAATTGTTCAACATTGTGTTAAATATATGGTATAAAGTATTATATACTTTCATACTCTGTTAAATGAGGAGATCTATGTCGGAGAAAGAGCTCACTGGCTGTGTTCGTAGGTAAAAAAAAAAGAAAATAGATGAATAAAATCTACCTGCACTGCTAGAGAGTTCCCTCTGGCTCTATAAATTTATGCAAGGTGAGATAAATGTCAAGTTATTTTTTTGGGTGGTAACCAACGAAGCTAGTAGAGTAGAGTCAAGTAGAGTAGCTCATAATTTACCTGTGACTGCGGGCAGAAAACTCCAACATTGGGTCTCAGCTTCTCAGACTATTTAAAACCAGGCACAAAGAAAAACACATGGGTGAAGAAAACGGTAGCGGAGCAGGTGAAGTCCAGAGGTGGGACAGAACGTCAATGTGTTATTAACATTAAAAAGTTAATGAGTTGTTTCTTGAGTATTTTCATATAGAGGATTCTTTCATGGCTCTTTCTGAAAGGTTAAAACATGGAATAATTGGATGTGATTTTCACTATAGTCTAAAATTGTCTCAGTGAAATCTAGTGCTGTGGTCAGACATAAATGAATGTCGCTGCTGTTTGTGTTCATTCATGCATTGACCAGAGGCAACATTAACATTGTAGATTGAAAGTTGAAGGAATGTTTCTGTGACTGCAACTTCTGTCATATCAAATCTGTCCCGCTCTCTCCGTCTCTACCAGCCCACCTGTACAAGTGCAGAGCTCTGCGGGACAGCTGTGGCATGTGCCTGAAGGCCGACCCCAGGTTCGAATGCGGCTGGTGCGTCCAGGACAGGAAGTGCTCCCTCAGGCAGGAGTGCACCAGCGGAGGAAATTCCCACCTCCCGCTGCAGCTGGCTGAAGGCGGAGGGTGGATGCACGCCACCTCTGGAAACAGCCGCTGCACCCACCCCAAGATCACGAAGGTTAGTGAGTGTGTGTTTCCTGATATGACTGAGAGAGCACTGATGCCATATATTACTGATATCAGTTTCTGAAACGCTCTGTGCTTTCATAGAATCAGAATCAGGTTTATTGGCAAGTCGGTTTTCACATACAAGGAATTTGACTTAGACTATGTACACTTACATTTAAAGTACTTTTTTTTAAGTTTCTCCCACACAAATGCACAAAATCAAACAGTACACACACACACACACACACACACACACACACTCTCACAGCCTGTTCCATTGGTTAATGGGGAGCGGTTGCCAGTTCGACGGAAAGAGGCTGCTGGCTTCTTTTCAGACAGAACAGTGTGTGTTCCAAACCACAGAAAAGTTTGTCGAGGAAATCACGTGACAGTGTTTTTCATGCGCCAGCGCTGAAAACATGGAGTCTGATGCTACATTGGCAGTTGACAAAAACCAGCATGTGCTCCGACCTCTTGTGTGACGTCGTGTGGAGTGTGGTTCCAAATAAAACATTAAAGGCCCGATCAGTAGTTTTTAGTATAATTGAAATAAGGCCTGTTTTAATTATACTAAACTGACTCCTGACCACTGATTTCTCAACAACACCATCAAAAAAAAGGGAAGCATCTTTAAACTGCTTTAGTTGTTGTCTACTGCTAGTCGAGCCCATCAATCAGTTTGGGATTGAATGTCGCTTTGGTTTGCTCAAAAATTGTGCTCTTAAATGGTCGACTGTTTTCTTTGTTATGTTCCAGTTGCTATTGAATCATTATCTATTGCTTGTTGTCTTTTAATTATCAAAAATGACTTTGTAGTACTTTGTTAGTACTGTAATAAAACACAACAGCTAAAATTCTCCTGATTTACTCTTACAAACACGACATAATTATAAATGAAACAGGCTGAGGCAACAACTAAGAAATGTTTCTCCATGAACTGCTGATTGAAAATAAAAATGATCCCAAATCAAAACCTTCTGTGGGAAAAATATTTGAAATCTTGGTCGACTGTCTGAAGTCTGCTGAAAACAGCTTTTGTATTTCTGCAAGTGCAAACCTTGACAACAAAACTGACTTTTGTCAAACTGACTTTTATCATGATGTTGAAAAGATTATCCCAAATTTTGCAATTATAGGTGCAAATACTTTTCTGTTCTCCTTCTTTAATGAAGCAGAAGGAACTGTGTTTTCTCGCCGTCATTTTGGGATGAACAACATTTATCTGCTCTGCTGTATCAATTCTTTGCTAATGCTCGTTTTAGAATATTAACAACTTCTGCTAAACGTAACTTGTGAGACATTTTGAAATGTAAGTAACCATATGCAAACATATGTAAATACTTTTGAAGCTGCAAAGTGAAGTGAACATGACCATTGGTGGGAAAGAAAAAAACAACAACATAAAAAAAAAACATCCGCCATCCACAGTCGGCAACAACCAAAAGAAACACTTCTAATCAAAACTCCCTCCGACGTTACAGTTCTAACATCACCTGCGAAGAAAAGCAGCGCGGCTTCTTTGAGCGCCACATCATAATCTCGTCAAGTCGTGTAGAGTGTAAAGTCACCTGCGGAGATCCAAGGCTGCTAAACCTTGATAGGGCATTGCGTCAGCTCTCTTACTTGAAGCCCCCGTGGTCACGAAAGCCCTACGTGTCCTGAACCGAGAATGAAAGCTGCTCTATTTTAATGTGTTCCCATGTTGGGACCTTGTGCCTGCCCTTGGCACAGAAATGGTATTATTACTCACTGTTACATCAAACCGGTACTCCGGAGACGGAGGCACGTAGAGGTTTGTTTGGTTTTGATTTTTTTTTTTTTTTTTTTAACTCTCTTTTAGGCATGTTCATTTTTGTCTGGCACCGTCACCCTGTGTATTGATGCGTTTGGAAGGATGTGAGGGTCTAAATCCAGCTTTGGTCAGATGGATTTTTAGATTCATTCATGTCTGTTTCTGTTCTTTATGTTTTGTTTGTGGATGGTTTCCTGCCTGCCTTTATTTCCGTCTTCACCTTCAGTGGGCATTAGTCGAAGGAGGAAGAAAAGCAGCCTTTCTTAGTCCTCTGTTATAAAATCAAAATCACAGGAATGATAATGTCCAAACACATCAATCCCATAGCAGGTACAAAATCTGTGAATAAGATGAGATATTTACTCTGGATTCCACCTTAAATGAACATTTAATGAATCAGATGATTATCTGGAAATTAATGGTGTAATCGGTGTCACTTCAGGATATTCTCACTCGCTCTTATCTATTCTCATTCGTTTAAAGAGTCTCATTTAAGCTTCAATTCTTGATCAAGACTTACAGTTTTCTCTCTTTCATTTGTCTGTTTTAAACTTATTAATTTAATATCATGAGAGAGTGACTGTTTATATCAATCTTTTGACCATATCTCAGGATATTGGAGGGTTTTTAAAGTCGTGCATTTGACGTGTGATTCTGAGTTTCTGACTTATGACACTGTGCCACTGACGTAATGTAGTATTAAAGTCTTTACCATTACTTCCTTACTACCACTATGTGTAATGTTTAAATGATAAGGTGAGGGCAAACAGAAAAGACACATGAGGAGGATTTCTGTTCAGTTCTTCTGGTTTGATTCTCCCACAACATTTCTGTTCCTGTTTGTCTCTGATTTTTTTCTGACGCCCCAAAACCTGAATTACCCATCATGCTGTGACCATCCATGTGAATATGTATTTGTAAATGCAGGCATTAAACATTCATTCACAAATTGAAAAACAAATGCACCCACTTTTATGAACAAAGGGGTGTTTACCTGTTTAGCTTTGCTCGTACGTTCGTGCGGGTGTGTGTTTCTGCGAGGACACAAGGGCACGACAAGGAGACGGGAGAGTTATGCGTTTTTATGTTATGATAATAGTACAAGTGGAGTGAGACTGGGAGTAATAAATGTTGAAAGAGTTA
The DNA here is from genome assembly GCA_025331565.1 of Holacanthus passer. Classification (NCBI taxonomy): domain Eukaryota; kingdom Metazoa; phylum Chordata; class Actinopteri; family Pomacanthidae; genus Holacanthus; species Holacanthus passer. Next base: position 732,947 of record JAFREQ010000105.1, read on the forward strand.
TGAAAGCAAAAAAAAGTCAAAGACATGTTGATACCCAGGGGATGTCTCTCTTCTCCTGATTTATGGGTTCATTTACATCTCGGATTCAGAACCGATACAGGCACTGTTCAGTCTCTGCTGTTGCCCTGAACTGGCTAATTAGAATAATTACACTACAATTAGCTACATGGGTTATTTTTCTCTAGTTAAACCATCCACTGCTGATTATGAGATCATCTGATGGGTTCATTTCTCCATCAGATCTGACTATGTGAACAGATCGATTGGGCATCCAGCACCAATTAGACCATCAGAGGTTAGTTACTTCATTAGGTGGAGAGTTAGAGTGAGGTCATAATTATTTAAGATGAACCAGGTTTATTAGTCGCGCGCACACACACACACACACACACACACACACACACACACACACACACACTGACTGCCCTGTGTGTGTGTGTTCTTGTTAATCACATATTGCCTGCAGTGGTGGAAGAAGTATTCAGAGCAATATCACACTGTGAAAACACTGTGAAAAGTCCTGCATTTGATGCCTTAGTTAAGTAAATGTATTATCAGCAAAATGCATTTAAAGTAACAAAAGTAAAAGTACTCATTGTGCAGTAAAATATTTCCTGTTTGGTAGTTTGATCTGCAGCAATGCATCATATTCTATAAAACCATCATATGTTGATATGTTGATTATGATGATACATTTTCCAAGTGATACAACTATCGACTATGGTTTAAATAGTTCATTTAGCCAAAGAAGTAAGAGAAATGTCTCAGCCCATGGAGAAAAACTTTATCCTTTAGTCTATCACAAACATTCACATTCGAAATCACCAAATTTGGAGATACAGGATTTTCACTGTGCAGCAAAGGAATGAAAATTGTAATCTGAAAAGCCACTTAGGAATAACTAAAGCTGTCAGAAATCTGAGCAGTAGTAGTCGAGTAAAAAGTACAGTACTTGCGTCTGAGATGTGGTGGTGTAGAAGTATAAAGTTAAATGTAAATACTTCAGTAAAGTACAAGCACCTTGAATTTGTGCTGAAGTACAGCACTTGAGTAAATGTACTTAGTTACATTTCACCAATGCTGGCAGTCAGCCCAAATGGAAAGAAAGAGCATACGATCAGCCGGGTCTCTGAGTCTGTCGAGTTGATCATACAGAAAACAAGAGTCCCTTCATGAGAATATAGTCTCCAAACAACTAAAACCAACTGTTAAGGAAAAGATATTCTCACTTCAGTTTTCCCAGGATTTTCAGATATTTCAACATAACAACAATCGTAGATCATTTTTGAGGCATTAATCCCAAGAAAGAAAAAAAACACCCGATGCAAATTGAATTTCCCGTACTCCCTGTTTGCTGAGAATGCCTCTGCAGAATTCCCAAACTCTTTTCTGACCACATAAACAACTTTCCCAGTTTTTAACAGCTGCCGGCCTGCCATGGCTCATGTGCTATTGGTTACCGCTCAGACCACACCAAGATTACTGTGTTACAGAACACACACACACACACACACACACCATGTTGGATGACAGACTACGAGGAAACCACTGCTGTAATATTGATGATTTGATGTGGCTACCATGTGGTTAGGGCTGCAGTAGAAAGGCCACGCCGCCGCAGAGCGATGCCACAGTACTTTACCTCCCGGTCAGTTGTGTTCAACTGGCCAAACACAGGGGGAAAAATATGGCAAAGATAAAAAGATTAATTGGATTTTTTGCCACTTCCGAACCTGTGAACAGCAGTAATATAAATCCAAACTCTTCTCCAGCTTTGAGATGTCTCAATGACATATGACATGATGAAAGGACCTCCTCTTTTCATCATCCAGCTCAATTTCAACTGCTGTTCTCTGCAAAGTCTCTTAAATTATCAAGGTCAAAGGTCAACGCGTTTATTGTCATGTGCACAGTTAAAAGAGACAATAGAATTTACAAAAAAAGAGAGAACAAAATCAGAATTGAAAAGATGTGTACAGGATATGGTAAGTAACCTCCATAAGTCATTAGTGATTGGTTTGAGCAAAATCAAATCCTCCTCCCAAACAAAACAGCTAACAAGGAATGCAGCGTCAGGCTGACTAAAGGAGGAGGAACAAAATTGCCACGCTGTCTGAATATCAAGCTATTAGCTGACCAGCTCCAGCCCAGGGTTCGGTGGTTAGCGGCGAGCAGCTGGCCGAGACCGCGTTATCTAGCATGCATCCACAAGCATTTGTGGTCCCTGGGTCATTTGAGTCCTCGATCATTTTGGCTGCTTGCGAGGAACAATTATATCTGTGATCCTTGTGCAGCCGAGTCCTACGGCTTGTTAGTTAGTGCTCGAGTGTGGTCGTGTTGCATGAGATCGCCGTCCTCCCAAAAACCGCCCGAGGTCCGCTTTCAGCTTCAGAGCGTCTGTACTCCGCGTCCCCCGGAGAGTCGGTGGTGGTTATGTGCTTGAATGTAGTAGTGTTGTGTCAAATCACTGCAACATGAGTCCAAAGCTGCTTGAGGTCCCATTTCCACACTGTGGCGTCTGCCTGCATGCCCGCAGGCTCAGTGAGCGCTGCTTATCTTGTTATGTGGTGCCGTACTTTTATACTTTCAAGAGTTTCTGAGGTCGCAATGGAAATCCAGCCCTTCGATATCACAGGAATAATATGATGGTACACAACCATTACATTCTATTAGTAGTTAGGAGGTGAAGTGGTCTGGCTCCATCTTCTGCACCACAACGATCGTGTTTCAGATGCATAGCTCAGGATCACGATGGGGTTTATTAGAGGCAATGTTATTGCTTACTTAAGTCTCCTTGTTCCACGAAGTATGAAAGGCATCTGCGTTTAGTTTGCCAAATTGCAACCAGGACTCGCATTTTCTCCTCACTGCTTCCCCCCAGAAATCTTTTGAGGGATGTTGAGATTTCCTCTTCCACTTTGGGGTCCATGGTGGTATTACTGCTGAATGCATGAGGTGGCAAAATATGCTCCAGCCACCCGACCGCGACCTCACCTACCTCCTCACAAATACAGACGAGGAGTGACACATGGTCATAGAGCGACCACAAGCACCAAAGCTTTAGTTTGGTTTAGTGGATGTGGTATCACTACTCTAGGCAACAACTAGTATCGCTTTCATCTAAGGTATTCTACAGGACTTGGAAACCTGATTTTTTTTTTGTATTGTATGTGATGGTGTATCGTCCAACCCTGTCAATTCCCAAGCCATATTAACAAAGCTACAGAACCACATGTGAAAGTAGACAACCACATTTATGTAGTATGTGAATATCCAGATATAATTACATGGGTGTGTTCTGTGGAGGACGAATTGCCCCTCAGGGATAAATAAAGTTTTTTTGAATTGAGTTGAATTGAATTACTTGGCCTCGTATGTACTGTTTAGAATTGGTCCACAAGCTAAACAGCTACAATTGGCTTTACTTTTATTTGTCCAATACTGAGAATTGTAGCTCCACCTTAACTGTAACCTTAAACATATAAAAGCTCAAACAGACCTCCAAGCAGATACTGTGAAGACATGGCCAGTTAAAAATACAGTTTCATGCAGGATTGTATGATAGTATGTTTTGCTCCTGTGATTTTCTCTGAAATGCTCGGTGAAAATAACTCAGCATCAACACTGTTCCATATAAAATATGTGTAGGATGAGCACAACGTGACCTCAGACATGTTTTGCCACAGTCTAGTGACTATTGTGTGTGTTTACATTGTGATCGTATATGTTCCCATAGTCTTCATTGCTCCATTTCTCAATGCCCCCCTCAGTTGATGGTGGTAATCCCTTTTAACAGCGCTCTTCTTTCTCTTTCTCTGTTGCCTGTCTGTCTGTGACTCTGCCAGTGTTTATATCCCAGGGCTTGGTGGCTTGCTGATATTGTGTTTTGTGGTATCATAGCTCCATTCTTCCAAAACCATCTGAAGCCCTATTTCCACACCCTGACATCTGTTGTCCATATCGTACCCTAGAGCTTGATGGCTACTCGCTCTGGTCAGTGTTTACCAGCTATTGTGTTTGTGGAACCAAAGTGCCGAGGCTCTGCTGGCGCCTGAGGTTCCAGGGTGAGTCTGCTTCCAAATAGTGGGCAGCGTTATCCGGCCAGACTGCTCTCGCTCTGCCCTCCCTCTCCGTCCCTGAATTCACTACAGCGACTATTTTATTTTATCCATTGTTTTCTACATGTCGGGAATTCATTTATAAACCCAACACCTAACTCATGATCATCACATTACACTTGAAACTCTTTCTCCTGAGCACATGCAGTCGCAAACACCGCCTGCTTCAAGTTGTATAGCTCTTGTAAAGGTTTGTCTTTTTCATATGTGCAGTAGCATGATGCTGCCAGAGGTATTATATTTTTGCTCCTAACATGCAAGAGCTTCCAGAAAAGGCTTTGCCTGGCAGTCTGTCATACTATTATTTGGTAGCTTGTTGGCAAGATAAATGTTTTGTTCATTTAAAAGAGTCCTTTGGTGCCTGATATATTAAATTTTCATTGTCTCCGTGTGTGTATTTTTAATGTGATTATATCATCTTTTAAATAATTCTGTTGGCATAAGTTTTTGTTTGTAGGAATATGAGATGATTCTGGGTATCAACCACTGGGAGATGCCAGAGTCAGATATACTCAAATTTTACTCAGAGAGGCTTGAACTTTTTTAAAAATCTTTTACATGATTCACAGAGTTTGTTTCTATTGGCTTTCAGGCAAAGCTTTTAATTTGTGCATTTATATTTAAGCTTTTCAATTTTTTCCATTTTCATTTTTATTAAATATACATTTTCTTTTCAATTTAGTCTCTTACATTTAAGCTTTCGGTTTGATTGTTTTCATTTCGACTTTTCCACAGTTCAATTTCCTGTTTTAATGTTCTCTCTTTTCCCTTTTTAATTGTTTCTCTGGATAAAATTATCCTCCATATGTTTGACGGTGCATTAGACTAAAGGTTGCATATGGAAACCCGGGACCATCTGCTTACCTTTTTGTGGAGGAAGTCAACGATTATTGCTCTTGCCTTTATCAGTGACGACAGATGAGGTGCCCTTGAGCAAGGCATTTTAACATCCAGCCGCACTGGTGCATTGGCCAAGCAGATCAACCTTTGCTTCTGAAGCAGGACGCAGAAAAATCTTTGACTTTCTCTGCATAAAAGTTTGAATCTCATGTGTCTGGCAAGACAAATTCATTCCCCAAACTAGTCCACACAGTTGAAATCACCATTTGTCAAGGTCTGTTGTTTGGTGCTATCTGTGGTGTAATAATAGCACTATGCCTCCATACTGTCGAGCGCCTGAGTTTGCATTTCCACCCTGCGCTGTCTGCTCAGCGAGGCACTGCAGGAGAACAGGGCAATGGACAGATTACACATAATTACCTCATGATGCTTGCAAGGGATTAGGTTTACGCGTGCATGTCGGCGCTGTAGCGCATGTGTGCGTGTTTGTGACAGCCACCGTCCATCAGTCACCATATTTGTTTTGTCACACCACACCTGTCCCTGCTACGTGCCATAATCTGGCCAGATAAATCACATTATGGTTCGGCGGCGCGACTGAGCGTTACGCCGCCGCGGCCCCGCCAACGAAGCCAAGCCAGCGTAATAAGTTTCAATTAAACCCTCGAGATGATGCCGGTTTGGTCCTTTATGTCAGCGCAAGTTGTTTTTTCGCACTCTCTTTATCTCATTTTCATTGTTTTTCAAAGCCAAGAGGGTGATTTTTCTTCATTAAAACTTGGATCACCTGATACAGGCAATTCTGAATGCTGTGAGCTCTGTGTGTTTGTGTGTGTGTGTCATGTTTGAGAGACTTTAAACCAGCTGAATGTGAACACTATCTCAAACTGTGGATACATATTGCGTCCTACATGTGTGTGAATGTGTCTCACCACAGTGGTCAAAGAGGCACTAAATATGGATTCTTTATTATCCCTTTCCTTCATCTTCCTGTTCTTTCTCTCCTCCTCCACCCATTCTGACCTCCATCCTCCATCATCTTGTCGGTCCAGTTGTTCCCCGAGACGGGCCCTCGCCAAGGAGGGACCAGGGTGACCATCCTGGGGGAGAACCTTGGTCTGCAGTTCAGAGACATCCAGATGGGCGTGAGGCTGGGCAAGGTGCCCTGTGTGCCCGTTGAAGAGGAGTATGTGAGTGCAGAGAGGTAAGGGACAGAGGACACACCCATGCAAGCACACACACCGCTACTCGAACGCACAGCCACATGCTCGGAAAGGCATTCGCAAACTGTGAAAATGGCACAGAGGCATGTATGTATGCTCAGCAAGCGCAGAAACACAGATGAATGCATCTGCAGACACACACACAGGCTGCAATTGTCTCTCTCACCAACACACACACACACACTCACACACTCGCAGATCTGAGGCAGCAGCAGCATCTCTCTCATCCTGACCAATCAAACGACAGAAAAAAATGTCAACCGGAACATGTGTTTTTTTGTGTGTGTGTGTGTGTGTGTGTGCATCCGTATCCAGCAGCAGAAAAGATAGTGACATCAGGGTTTTTTTGTGTGTGTGTGTGTGTGTCTGTAAATTCCATCTGTTGTTCCCCTCCATTACTCCCTACACATGCTCTTTCCTTTATTTTTCTCATCCCTCCATCCTGACATTTACTCCTCTGCAGGGTCCTACACGGCTGAGGAATTGAGTTCACGCAGATCAAACAATTTCTCTGTAGTGCAGTTAGTTGGGAAATGATGCATGTTGAGATATAGGGCATCTCTATTCAAATATTACACACACACACACACGAGTTATTTCACACATTACTCCTGACATGTCCGGGATGTATTTTTTTATATTTTCCCTCCTTCCTAGTCATCCGATTGTCTTTATTCTGCTTGTCATCCATCCTGAAACACAGATTCACATGTATTGTGTCACGTATATTTGGTGCTGTGTACAATTCGTACAGAGCCGACTGTGGTCATATGATTGAATGACTCCATCCTGTGATTCTAAAACACAAACTACTAAATAAGCATCAGTTTGAAGCAACATTTGATAAGATGGTAGAGATTTTGTGTTAAAGCTTTTAATGTCATTTTTACTTGCAGCTGTTACTGAAGATAATAAAAAGTAGAATTTAAAAAAAGTTGAAATGTGAAAGATTGACTAGACTCTTTTTCTCCATGATTCCCTTCAACTCTCCATCCGCAGAATCGTGTGTCTGCTGAACGACGCCACCAGCTACAGGGTCCAGGAGGCTCAGGTGGAGGTGTGTGTGAGGGACTGCGTCAACGACTACAGAGCCCTGTCGCCCCGGCCGTTCACCTTTGTGGTGAGGACAATATAAGTCACAGACAAATTGTTTCATATGGACTCAAAAAAAAAGATTCTGCTTTGATGAAACATCTCCAACAGTTAAATTTGAAAATGTTTTTTTCCTTTGTGACTTTGCTACCAATTAAAAATAACTTATTATTTCTGCTACAGATTTGTTTTCATGTTCTCTCTGGACTTTTTTTTGCATATATCTCCCTTGTGTAGCATATGATTTAAATTTTCTTGTGTTTTCATCACTGCTTTCCATTTAAAAATTACAAATGTCAGTGGGTGTATTGAAATCGCAGATCAAATCAAGATGACCTCAGTTTCTAAGAAATAATATATAAATAGTTTTTTGGATTGAATGCTGTTTTCCTTGTCTCCTTGATTCTTTTTTCTTCTTAAATTTACGAGAATGATGCCTCTGTAATACTGTTTATATTCTAATCTCTTCTCCAGACTCCATACTTCACCCGTATCCAGCCGTCCCAGGGGCCCATTTCTGGCGGCACCCGGGTCACCATCGAGGGAAGCTACCTCAACGCAGGAAGCTATGTGTCTGTCAGCATTGGACCGCAGCCCTGCTACTTTAAGAAGTAAGGAGCAATGTTTTGGTTTTTTTCCTATCTAAATTAAATAGTAATTATCCCTGAGGGGAAATTGGACCGATCACAGCAGAGGAGAATAGGATTTAGAGAAGAATACGACAAAGAAAGAATCCTTAAGATAGTAAAGCAAATTCATAATTATGTCTTAAGGTGCTGTAGATAATTAATAAATAAAGAAATAATGTACATAGATAAACATGCTCTAAATTAAAGATGTGTGTGCATTGAAAAAAAAAAGCGTTATCATAAAGATATTACATGCACATGTAAGTATGTAATCTGTGTGTCAGGTTATGTGTGTGTGTGTGTGTGGTATCATGCGTTTAAGTGTGTGTGCATGCTTGTTGCTTGCAGACACACAGCATCTCTTTGTCTGCGCTCACACAAGCTTTCCCTAATCTAGTGCATGAAAAAAAAAAACGATCACCACACTTGCTTGCATGTCAAATGCATGGATTAGCCTCTCATAGCTAATCTCCATTGAAGCCACTGTATGCTAGCTTTGATGTCACAGCAGTCACTTCGCTGCTGCCGTAATCCAGCAGATTCCACTTCGCCACAACTGTTGGCTCACCTCAACTCCGTCTTTATCTGTCACACCCTAACTACGCGACTGTGTTGTGACATCTTGTGAAGGTTGCTCTGGCTTGTGTTCCTTGTGAATGGGGTTGCCATGGTTACAGGACGAGGGAGAGTGGATGTTGTAGATTCTCTCCCCCCCCCACACACACTCTCTGCCTCTCTGTGCGACTGCCATGGTGTATAGAGGCACAATAGGATGTGCAACACTACATTAAAGTGTACACACACACACACACACACACACACACACACACACACACACACACACATTGCTCCTGTGAAGTCATGGCCCAGAAAAGCAGCCACCACTCAACTGTGCTAAATACATATTAGATAATGTAGCTACTGGGGACTGCACTCAAGACTGCAATTGAAAATGTTATTTTGCCTATGGGACATGCAAGCATGGACACACACACACACACATATATATATATATATATATATATACACACACACACACACACACACGCAAGCTCTTTCCATCCCTCCCCCAGTGTTTGTGACTGGTGGCATTGATCCCTGTCAGTGCACCAATCAGAGCAGGTTGTGTTAACTTCACTTCTCTGTTTTTGTTTCTTCATCCTTCTCTTCCTCCCGACACTAAACACATCACATTTCTTCTTCATGTCTTCATATAAAAGACATACTATATATAATGTATATATTGTTATTTTACATCCTTCGCGAATGTGGATATATACTATAAACGTCTTTGTTTTTTGTAATTCCTCTTTACAATTGTCCTTTTCACTTCATTACAATTTGTTTTGTGCTTTACAAGTTGAATTTAAAATTTAAAAAAAAAAACAAGATTTGTCGGTGGATAAATATCCGACACAGCCTAACATATAGACCCCATTTCCACCATGTCATCTGATTCACACCAGTTTCGCATGTGGTCTGGTTTGCATTGTGACTCGATCTCAGCCAGGTCTAAATACAATCCGTCCAGCATTGCAAGTTTAAAGGTCACTTAACTCTGTCTCCTTCCTGCTAATTTAAGCAAACCTGGCAAAGTTGCAGAGCAGCTAGCAAATCTTCCTAAAAAAAAAAAAAGGGGGGATTTAAAAAAGACTGATACCTGAGACGTGCTGTGTTTTAAGTCTGCCAGCCTAACTCATTTGCATATTGAGATCTGATCACAATGCAGGCAGAGACAAGATAAAGGGAACACTTGCAGTATTAATACCAGGTGTAAATGCATAGGCCTGTGGATCAAATGACATTATCCAATGGATCCAAATACAGATCACATGTTAATACCTGCTATGAGTGTGGCTGCAGACAGTACAATGCACACACTATGTGCATTGTTGTTAATGGCTCACACTGCTGTATTTGAAAGCTCTCACTGTGGTTTCTGTGATCCAGCCGGCCAGGAGAGCGTTCACTTCGCAGGACTCGACCGCCCTCCTGACTGAAGTGCATTTGGTCACAACTGGAATTATCTAATGAAATTAGCGTGTCACAATATGGTTTTAAGAGAATGAGACTAATTGGCTTTGCAGGCTGGACACTGGTAATTACAAGCACAATGAGCAAGTCATTAATATGTCAATGCCTCAGCTTGGACTTTAGTATTTAAGAAATGCCATGGCACGGAAAGTAATCATCGCCTCTTTATTATTCTAATTCTGTTTGTAGAGTGATCAGACTCTGCCAGGCAGCTTCTTTGTGGGATATTGCCGAGGGCCTCCCTCAGTTGTTCTCTCTGTTGAACTGTGGATTGTTTATTTCTCCAAAATAATTTCACTTCACTTTCATTCTCTCTACATCCTTGTATGCATTTGTATCCTCTCTGTTTATTTGAAAATCCTGTGAGAGAGCAGAACCTCAATATCTTTCAAATATCAGTTCACAACAGTTTCTTATGAGATTGTCTTTTAGCTTGCGGTGTGCCGCAGGGCTTTGTCTGAGTTGACACTGATTTGGGCCGCCATGTAAAATTAGCTGTCTGTCTAATGTACAACCTTTTCTCCGTCTGTCCATCCAGGAGGAACGCCCATGAGATAGTGTGTGTTACACCAGCTGGAATAGCACCGGGCAGTGCATCAGTGTTGGTGGACATCGACGACGCTGAGCTCAGAAACCCAGAGGTCAAGTTTAACTACACTGACGACCCCACTGTCCTGAGGATCGAACCTGACTGGAGCATTGCCAGGTATGATACTGTGTTGTTCTATCATTTCATCATTAAGAACCAGAGCTTCCAGACAAACTGACATGACTCAGTATCTTGTTTTTGGGCAACTTACCATCTCACCACACAGTATTTGGTTAAGAGAGGGAATTTGCATAGTTATAGAACAAATGGCAGTTGTTCCTAAAACGGATTCAAGCAGCAGAGAGTTCAATAAATACAAGGAATCAAAAATGAGTGCAGGGTTGATATTCTGAGAGGTTAGTGGCTTGAGGATCAGGTTCGGACCTTGACGTCAACACTACCGCTTGTGATGCAGCAGCACTAACGGGACAAATTTGAGGAAGCATTCTTGAAGCAGTCTTAAATGCTGGATGAGCTGACAGCGGGTTTGGATGGAGGTAAATTGACAGTGCCTCGGGAGACTTCTCATCTGGCTCGTGCAAGACATATTTTTTTAGCGGAGGAAATCATCAGCAGTAGCAGCGGCTGTGGTGATCGGAAACGGGGAGCGTGGGCTTGTCGGGTTATACAGCCCATTGATTGTTTGAATGTTAAACTAATACTGATCAGCTGATGTGTGCAAGACTAAAGATCCCCGTCTGAAGTAATGCAACTGTCAGTCCGATGCTGAGCTTTGCCGCAGCCTGTCGTACAGGACTGTATATCCCCAGCTAAATAAATAAAGAGCCTGAGCTGCTCTGGACATGACAGGAGCATCACTGGGGAGCACACACACAACCAGAAGACAACCGCAAGACTTTGACATTAAAGTACATTTACTGGTAAGGAGGGCGTGCGCATGTGTCTTGATGACGGAGACTTGGGTCTGAAGCCTCATCCTGCCTGGGTTCGATGACATATGTATATCAATTTTGGGAGGTTCAGTTATTTTAATATTGCTTGGACTAATCAGTGATTTTCATCCTTCTGGGCTGCATATGTGTTTGATCTCCCTCCAACTATGCCCTCTGATTATTGGCACCTGCTGGTCCACTTTTAATTTTGGATGTTAACGTGCATCTGTAAGAGCTGGACGCCGACAGATTCCTTATTACAGACCAACTCCTATGATGTGGCAGTGCCTAAAATTCTGTGCAGATTAATGAGTTCACACTTTAAGATACCCACCTGAACACTTTTCGATTTTCTCGCTGCATTTTTTAAATTCACCGTCCTCTTAATTTATTCCAAGACACTGAAACACTCTCGCCCTGTTTCCCCTCATTTTACCTCCTTCCCTCCTGCTCCTTTCTGTCCTTCTCAGTGTTGCTTTCTTCCCTGTGGTGACTCATCAGTAGATAGTAGCAGATAGATGCAGAGCTTGTTAGAGGAGAGTGTTGATGAATCCTGCCCTGTTCCTTTTTGCCCAGGCCGAGCAGCAGCTGAGGCCCAATCACTGCCCTGCACACCCACTGTGAGGGTGTTTTTCTATGTGTGTGTGTGTGTGTGTGTGTGTGTGTGTGTGTGGAGCTCTAAACTGGGGTTCTACTTCAGGAAGCTCACCCAGGGGTGATGATCCCGCATGAAAGAAGACACATGCACACACACACACCCCACTGATTCCCAGAGTCCCTGATGTTTGGCCCCAAATCCCTCCTCCATCTGGCTGAGAAAACCACCAAACAACACACACACCTCACAAACAGCGAAAAAACCTGTGATAGACAAAGCGTGTGTGTGTGTGTGTGAGTGTGTGTGTCGCTTCCAGCTCGTGAAAGCTTTCATTTAGCTGATGCATTTCGGTGCCCTCTCTCGCAGCGTCACACGTTGGCTCGGGCAGAAAGTACAGCGAACCAGTCAGATGTGATATCGTATTGGTGCACATCTGACTCACAAAAGGTAGACACGCCTGCAGAGCATTATCAATGTGCATGGGTGACGATAGCAAGAGCGGATGAAAGAGGAGGTGAGAAGAGAAGGTGGAGGGGCATTATCATCGTGCTTGGCTGATGATATTCCATTTAGGAAGAAGACAGAGCACTTCAAAAATAAATCAATGAGGAGTGCTCATCTGGGAGACCGAGGGAAGATATTTTGGCAGCAGCAGAGGTTAGAGAAGCAATTTCTCAATATTCAAATCTTCTCCCAAACTGGCAGGGCGTATAGAGCGGATGAGTATGGGGTTTGCAACTCCTTAAACAAAGGCAAGGTGCCCTTAAGCAAGGCACTGAATATCCCTGCTACTCCTGTGCACCTTGCTCCTTTTGTTGAACATCTTATACCCCAACAGGGGTTTAATAAAACATTTACACAGCTACAGTATGATATGGCTTTGACTGCTTCCTCCATTTTGGATTCTGGGTGGCACAGATTTGCGTGTCAAATTTCACCAAAAATGAACTGCAAGCAAAAGATTCATGCAAATGTCTTCACCCCCCATGATTGAATTCACTGATTCCATTCACTGACCTGATTTTACCACAGAATTTAACCATTTTTTAATGCTGATGTGACCGAGCCTTATGCACATATTTCATCTATGCGAGCTATTATTAATTATTAATGTTTGAATTTGACAATGTCTAGCTAATCGTCCCCCTTTTGATATAATGCAAACTGATGTTTTGACTCGAGGCGGCGTTACAGTCAACTTACAGGGAAGCTTTTAAGCAGTAGAAAAAAATGTATCTGGAATATTTGACACTTGGTGAGAGGAGGATTAGACCGAAGAGAGGGTGAGAAGAAGGAAAACAGAGAGAGTAGAAAAACAGAGGGAGGACTGAGATGGCGAGAGAGAGGGAGGGAGAGCAGACAGAGAGAAACACTAACAACAGTGGTTGGATTTTCCCAGCTATCCCTGAGAGTTTATCCTGATTGTCTTGTTGTCTGTTCCCTGAAGCATGTACCTGAGCTAAAGAGACTCACTTAGACAAAGAGAGGAGCAACAGGGACAGAGGGACTCAGCACAAATATACATCAAGCTGAGGAGGAGAGGGGAGGGGAGCAGGAGCAGGAGCAGGAGGAGGCAGAGGACAAGCAGTTGTATAAGTGCAGTCTGCCTGGTCCCATGATGCACTTGTGGCAATGGCATAAACATCTTATTAAAAATCAGTTTGTTGAATATGGCCTCTGCTCCGTTGCTCCTTTGTTAATCAGCACTTCTCTTATAAAGAGCACAGTTATAAAAGGCTGCGTTATCATCTCATCGCTATCATCATGCAGTGTATGTGCAAACAGGATATAACATACACGCATCAACGTATTGATTATGGAAGGATATGTGGTGCTTTGTAACTTCAGCTCAACATTTGAATATATTTATTATTGTTGTTGTTTTTATTATATAAACCTGCTGAATAAATCATGGCAACAGTCCAGACTAATAGATGAAGAATCCAAGAGTGCATACCCTTGCTGTGACACATCAGAAAACTCATTTGCATTCAAAGTGGAGTGAGATTAAAAAATCATTAGAGTTTAGATGGAAGTTACAATGCGCAGTGTTACAACTTAAACTTCTTAACACTAATTAGACACTTCTCGACAGAGCAGACTTGATTTGTACAAAATTAATTTCACCACGTCATGGCAGAGCTTCGTGGCACTCAGCCACAGTGAATTGAAGCGTCTCACTTCCAGTTGCTTAAGATGAATGTGGCTCTTGAAGATTACAGCGCTGGAGTGGGAACGACAAGAATGCGGCATCACGAAAAGTCAATGTGAATAGCAAACAGAGAAATACCGTATCGAACACCTACGTCAGCTGACTTCACGCCCCATAACATCTACAATCACGTCTTCCTCTGTTACCCAAAAAAACTCAGGATGAATGGGAGCCATTTTCTTTAGCCAGTAATGGGCACCATGCCAAAAGATAAAAAACCTCTCCCTGAGAAGAATAGCTTTTTTTCCCCTTTTGTCTACCAACAATACAAGAGATGTTATATCTACCTTTATTATTAACCCCTTTCTCTTCTTATCATTGCTGTTTGCTGGACTTTAAAGTCTTACTAGATGAGAGTGAGAGTTGAATGTCCAAGATATTAAGAGGCTCTGCTTTGTGTCACCATTGATCTTGTGATTGAACTATGTCGCTCAGGTGTCACATCAGTGTCAACAATGGAAAGACACCTACATATTGCAGGAATTATTGGTATGATATGTCTGGATTAGTTACATGATCTTGCAGAGAGCTGGAGAATTTCCCCTGACAGTAGCAATGACGACTACAGGGAAGTCCTACCTTCTTTGTCAGGGAAGCAGAACTCAACATACTTTGCCCTTAAGCTTGACTGGTGTCGAGACAGAAAAGGTTGTCAGCTTTAACCGTCACATCATGATCCCTACAATTTAGAAGCGGAGGGTAATTGATGGAGTCACCGCTCATCCACTTGCGGCTGCAAAAGGTAGAAGTGGTGAAAATACTCCTGACGTTTGTGTCAAATCCAAGTCCAAGACGTACTTTGTGTGGCAGGTCCATCACTTTCACATAGAGGCAATACAGACTTATTACTTATTACGAATCCTGGAAGAATGGTGGACAAGAAAAAGGGATCACGGGATAAAGAACCACCATTTTATCGGGCCAGCTCTCGTCAATGTTTTGACATGATCGTCGATATAGACAGTTCAGGTCTGCAAAGATGATCAAGATATACCAATGTGTCTGTTTTTCAAATGTTTGACTAATACTTTGGTTTTAAGCTCCACAAAAGGAGCAATGCAGTCGGAGACAAGTGGTGAGTCAGTCTGCAGAACAGAGCCTTCAGTAGTTAAATAGCCATGGCAGTGGCAATGGGCCATTCCCTACCTTGAACGTATCCCCCTGCAGAGAGCTGTTACCACCGAAGATACCTGAGCAACAAAGGGAGTAAATCTTAAAAACGCTCGTCTCTAAGGGATTTCAGAGCAGAGTATAAGGTGCATTATGCTCCACATCCAGCCCATAAGATGTCTGCGGGGAGAAGAGATTCCTTTTTTAAGTGAAATATCACGACCGCAGGTGTTGGCCATGGGCGAGCTACAAACCTTACCAAGGCCCAAAATACCTATTGAATGCCCATTGCATGTTTTTAAAAAATGCTTTGGCGTCCAACATGCAGTAAGGGAGCCGCACATTGTTTATGACTTTTTCAAGATGCAAGGTTTTATGTCAGCCTTTTATTTCAGACAGCTGTGTGAAAGACTACAGTATACCCCCCTCCAGGCAGCGAGAAAACCCACAGAAACACACACTATAGGGAATCTTATAAACTATATTTTTCAGAGGCACAGATTGCATTGGAAGCAGTGAAAGGTAGAAAACAGAGTAGAGTGCTCAGAGTTTGGAAGTGCTGCTGTAAAACAAAGCCAGCATCAAGAAGGTAGCGTTCATGAAAACCTCGTAAATCCAATTTCAGTGCAACCAGTGAAAAGGACGGACGAGCTCCATTGTCTTTATGTGTCGTCCTATGATAAAGATATTATTTTTCTCATGATCCTTCCTCTGCATTAGTTATCTTGCGTTGTGGGAGGTCATCAAAGGAAACAAGTCCACCAATCATTCTGGTTCAGAAACCGCTGAGGAGGCTGAAGGGATTTTCCCAAAACTTGCATCACAAACCCCAAAACTCTTTCCAATTTGACCGGCGGAATTTGCAAACCAATCAACCAGTGTTTGAACTACACAAACATTTGCAGTCATGGAGAAAATAGCGAGATCTTTTAAGAACCGATGCAACCAAGTAAACATTTCTACACCAGGCGGGTGTGAGTCTGCCTTCACACACTGCTCACCAACAAAATGAAGCTTGGGGCTTCAGCCAAGTTCTGCCATCATTATTTAGTGGATTCAGTCCAGTGACCTTCAACGACTCCAGGCAAACAGATATTTACTGCGTATAGAGTTGTGAATAAAATAAGTCGAGTATCTCTGTGGATCTTTGTTTCTCACTCAGTTTCTTACTCTCACTCTCCTTTTTCTCTTTGACTTTCACGAACACATCTGCTCCCTCGTGTTCTCATTCTCTACTTACTTTCTCTGTAAACTCCATTATAAAAGGTTCATCTCTAATCCCTACCCGATGCCCAAGGCTCCACTAGACACTTGGAGTCAAACTTTTTTTTTTTCTCTCTAAATTAGTCAGACTATTCTCTTATAAACTTTTTAATAACAGCTGCCCACATGGAACGACACGGTTTTATTTTTTGCAACTGCACATTGTTTTTCATGTTACTCTCACTAATTTGCAAAAACTGGGTTTGTGTTTCCTCTTAACGTTAATTGGAAATGCTGTTAATTAGTGCACCTTTAATTAATACTGTAGTGATGAAGTCAGTAACTGTCCTCTGCCGATGTATTTCATCTGTTTTGTGCAGCCACTCTTGCAAAACATAGCACCTACAGCATCATAAAGCTTTTTTTATGTTTATATTTAGACACAGTAAAGAACGTTCATGACCTTGGTGTGAGAAAATATGTGACTTGAAGCACGATGCTGGATGTGTTAATTAGCATTTATATGAAACCACAATCTTAACCAAAGACCTTTTGTTGCCTAAACCGAGCCACATGCGGTGAACCCTGACAGCCGCCCTATGACTCCTTTGTATAACATAAATGCACTTGAAAAAAAAGCATTGCCTGCTAAGATAAACCAGGCAGCAATTATGTTTGAGACCACATGTTAATTGGTAAAACAAATTGGTCGTATATAAATGTAACTTAGCTGCGCAAATGTTGCTGCAAGTTGGGGCTTATCTCAGCATATTATTTGCAATAAACTCTTTATTATGAGCACAATATAACATGTATGTTTCTTCCTTATTGCAACTTGATGGTCCCTAATTTCAATGTTGTAATCAGATATTGTTTTCTGACACTTTGGCAAAAACAGAAAAGACTGTTTTTCATTTTTCCTCTGGGACATTTGTTACACCACTTCCTGCAGATGCAAGCTGCAGTAATGTCCATTTTGCACGTCCACTGTGCTGCTGCCAATCAGAAACGTCTTCTTCTTCTTCTCATACTCTCTTCCTCTGCGTCCCTACAGCGGAGGGACTCTGCTGACAGTGAGCGGGACCAACCTCGCAACCATCCGAGAACCAAAGATCAGGGCCAAGTATGGGCAGGCAGAATCCTTTCATGTGAGTATTGATGTGAACGCACACACCACATAAACACACACACACACATAAACACACACAGCACAAGCACACGGACTAACCAACATGTTCACATTCACAGTGCAGAATGCAGCAGCGTGCACAAACTCGTATGCACAGTGTAAATTCACAGACGCTACACATACATAATTCAGATTTACACACACGTGCAGTCCATACATTAACCGACAAATATATTCCGATATACCGTGCACATCTGCAGACGACTCCGTCTGTCGTGCTGCTGAAGGTGGCAGACACTCTGTCTCTGTGTGTTGCTCACGTCTTCTCTCTCCGCAGCTACAGCTTCAGACATCTGACGCTACCTCAGGCCACATAGCTTTTCAAATGTCACCGCACCACATGAGTGTTTGTGTCACAGAAAGAAAGAGACAACATGAGAGAGACTGTGTGTGTGTGTGTGAGTGAAAGAAAAAGAGAGAGAGAGACAGAGAATATTTTTGGGGGGAATGAAGACGAAAAAAAAAAAATCTGTGCAAAACCTGGAGTTCCATTTGAAGAGTTGAAGCGTTTCATCAATTCTATAGATAATGTTCACAAAGCACTTTGGTGATTGTCACCGTGAGCTGAAGCGCTTTAGTTGTCAGGGTTAAGAACTAAACTTCAAACAATGCGAAGGCACTTCACCCTGCAGATTTACTGAGGCAAACAGCCGACATGATGCATCCCACACAGCCCTTTATCAGAGTGCTGCTTTACACTTAAAGGACCAGACTGATGTTTTTTAATGTTGCCTCCCATTTACTACAAATCATCAACACTTAACTGACAGCCATTTTCCAAAGCATGCTATAGTGTTTTACATTTTTTCAATGCATTTTTTTAACCTTCCCGAAAGCCTTTATTTATTCTCTGTGACAGCCAGCTTGCACAGACTTGCTCGAGACAGGTAATTCATCACAGTGAGCATCATCATGTGTTGAGAGTAAGACTTGCCTTGATGGAATACAAGTTTGGTATGTTAGAAAATAGGATATGAAGGCAAACAATAAGATTTTGTTTATTTGACAATCACATTTGCTTCTTCTCAGTGTTGGTGTACAAACAAGGGTGTGTCTTGCCACAGGTTATACGAAGTTTTTTTTATTCGCTGTACTTATTTCTATGCATGTCTCGTTGTCCAAATCAATAAAGCAGTTATTCATAAGCTTCTCTTCTTTATGCAAAAATGTATTTTCCTGTAAAATACATGTGTGTAAATGGTCTGAAACACGCACGCATCCATCCAAGCTGTCCTGTAAATTGAAGCAACACGGCCATGACATCATGTATTCATGTATTCTCCGGGGCGATGATGCAAAATACTCTTAGGTACAAACAGCGGCACACAGCACATTGCCCATTATTAACAGTTGATCATAAATTTGCAACCAATTTACATTTCCAATAGGTTTAACAGCGTCGCAGTTTCACAGGGCATTGACTTACAAAAAGGACAGGTTATTATACCCAACAGATCTCTTTTAAAAATTATAGCCTCCAGATTATTCTCACTATTTGAAAATGAGGCTCGACTGCCTTTTTATACTTTACCTGATATTCTCTTTTAAACAGAACTATAAGTGGATTATGATGAAAAGTATTTGTTTTTCTTGCTCATTTATCAGAGACTCTCCCACCCACTGAAAACACAAGTCATGAATCCTCTCTTCTCGTCTTCAGAACTGCACAGTGTATAACAACTCCATCATGGTGTGCCTGGCTCCGTCGGTGGCCGATTCGGAGCTGGGTTTCTCCGACACCGGCACCGGCCCGGACGAGATCGGCTTCTACATGGACAACGTGAATGCTCTGGTGGTGGTTAACGAGACGTTCAGCTACTACCCCGACCCCGTGTTCGAACCGCTGAGTCCCTCTGGGATCCTGGAGCTCAAACCCACGTCGCCGCTCATACTCAAGGTCAGAGAGGCAGAAGTTTTATTTTCTCTTTTCTCTACCTGCCTGTACATTTCAGGTTATTTCATCAGTGCTCTGATCTTTTATCTTTTTATCTGATCTGAGTTTTTACCTTGCAAACAGCTTTGGCTAGTACCACTGAGCTGTGTAAACACTTTTTAACTTGTCAGGGACTTGTTCTACAATGCAGCTGTGAAGATGAAGAGTCTTAAGTGCACTGCCTTTACAGAACTCATGCAGAGGGAATAAAGCTATTGACACCTACACAGAATTGAAACATTTCCTTGATGTGGAGTTCGAGTTAATTAAAATTTTTTTTTTTTTTCTATTTGCTCAGCGTTAGATAAACAGTTCTTCTTGCCCTTAGCTCATCTTCAAATGTATAAAAAAGTGCATGCATTGGAAAGAATAGAATAGATGGGAAATCTTACACCTGTCAAACCTTCTATTCTTGCACATATGCACTTCACAATGATAACGATGGAAGATCACCACTCAAAAGTCTCAACAGTCATTTTTTGAAACACTGGGCCCTTGATTTCAGACAGAGGTGGACAAAAGCCAGCTTTTCATTTAAGGCTTTAGCGGATGGTCAGTTCCCTATATACTAGATACTGCTAACTTTACCGGCTTTTTTAAAGTGAATTTGAACAGAATATTGATGCGGTGCAACCACACAAAAAAAAGTGTGTTAAAATGCAGAATGTGTGTGTGTCTGCACTTGTACACAAAGTCTAAATATTTTATTTGAACCTAGGTCTCAGGTAGTGGTAGATGTTTTCTCTCCCAAGGTTTTTCTACTTTCAGGTCGTCGACGAGAGCCTCAAACACATTGAGCCTATCTTGTATTAATAATGGCAAAGCCTACAGTACATACACCGACACACGCATTGACTGACATCCTTTTTTCACACAAGAATGAAAAAAAAAAGCTTGCAAATGTGTTTACAAGGTCTCTCAGAGGAAGGGGTGGGGGGGGGGGCAGAAAATCTCACAAATTCATAATTGAAAGCTGAAAGCAAACATCCACACCTTCCAAGGCCAATTTCTGTCCTTCAGTAACTAACAGCAACTTCTTTGACTGCCATTCCTCCTCTGCAGCCTCGAGCCCTCTTAAATAACAGTCCTTTCAATTTGTGTAATTAATTTCTAGTGCTGGAAGGGCAGCGTGGAAGCACACAGGCCCACGGTCCAGGAGATTTGGATTATATTGGTTTTCATTTTCATTAACAGTGATTGGACATAAGTATATAAAATTAATTGGCAATTTCTGAGTTGTGTGTATGTGTCAGAGTGTTATCTCTCGGAGCTCACCTGAAATGTTTAGTCAAAGAGTGATTGGAGGGGAATTAGAGTGGCTGTTTCCGAGGGAATATATATGTGCTTTTACTAATGCCAAAGTAAGTGAAATAGCCAGCGGATCAGTGACTGGAAAGAACTGAAGGAGGGGAAAATGCAATGTCTTAACTGCTGACGCTATGTGAGCTGTATAGTGTGAAATGGTTTTACTTCATCTTTCATGATATTGTACAATAAATGGACAATATAATATATATTGACGTGTTAAAATTGCATTGAATCCAGTGTTCGGTTCTTTTATCTTCTGCCAGAATTTCCCTTGACTATCTCTTATGTTATCTCAGAGGCTGTGTTACGCTGTTTATTTCCATGAAGAGATTGAAAGCAGCGTAACCGCCGTCATTTATTTCTTAAATGATAATTTATTAGCAAAGAGCCTCTCAGTAATTGCCAAATCTCCTGCTTGGCTTGTTGGTGGAACTGCCTACCCATTGGAAGCACTGATGAGATGGACAAAAATGCAATTTGGCGGGGTGGGATGTGGGGGTTGCATTTCTCAGAGATGCGTGCACTGCGCTCGCCACGCAATTAATTTCTCATCTGAAGTGTCGGGTGTGTTTTTACTGAGGTGTGTTAGCAGGAGAAAAAATATTTATCTGGTCTCGGGGTTTCGTGAGTGCTTTCTGCCGTGTGTGTTTGTGTGTTTTTTGAGATCGTGTCCCCGCGTGGCGCCTCTTGCCTGCAGTGTGTATGTGTGGCAACAGCTCCGTGTGTGGCTTCAACTTGAGTGCATGTGTGGCTTGAACTGTGCGTGTGTGTGTGTGTGTGTGTGGGGGGGGCGAGCAGGCTGTGAGTGTTTGTGAGATGGAATGGGATGCATGTTTACAGGGTTGCAGAGCGGGGCTGGGTGGCGGCCTGCAGAGACGATGGGATTGGAAAACGGAGTCTGTCTCTGCGTCCCACTGCTAAGCCAGCGGGAGACACGGCAGCTATCTCCTCTCTCTCTCCCTCGCTCTGTCTATCTCGCTCGCTCGCCGCCTCTGTTTTCTGCTCAATCCCTTTTTCTTTCTCACTTTAGAGTACATCCCTTTCATCTTTTTCTACCCCTCTCGTAATCTTTTCTCGGCTCTCTCTGCTCCGTGCGCCGGCTCTCCTGATGTTTTCCCGCCACGTTTCCTCTCCGTCTTGTTTTCTTTGTATTCATCTTTCCTCCTGTTGCTTTTTGTTTCCCCCCAATGTTACGTGGGGTCTCTCTGTTCACACTACTAACTGCCTCCCCCCTTTCCATCACAGACAAAGTGTGTGTCAAATTGGAACTAGCGGACTCGATATTGAAATGAATAGCTGAAAAATGTTCGAATTTACACGCCTACAGTTCAGACTTTATGTGTGGAATCGAGCTTAGTGTACAAAACAGTGTCGGTCCTTGTGGGTGTGAGTTTGTTTGCCTCCCAACTGCCTCTGCATAGTATATACAGTATGCATTAGTCCTCTTCATCTTCCTGTCTTATATCTCTTCTCTGCTTTTTCGCTGGATTTGTTAGAATAGTTTCAATATAGAGCCCAAAATATATATATGAGAAAACCACAATTCATACAGTAAAACATAATCAGGTGAACAAGCTACAATTCTACTCTTGCAAAAAAAAAAAAAAATGATGCTTGCAAACAAGTGTTTTTTGCTTAAATGATAGATCTTGTGATGCTTTATTTTTCGTTTTTCACTGACAACAAAAATCCCATGACAAGACAAAACCGAGAATCAGTTGTTCTTATTAACAAATGTTATCTCTGTATATCTGATATATCTTCTCTGTCATAGTGCTTGATTGCTGTGCAAATATTACTAAAAAATAATTTAAAAACTATGTACTGCTGTTTAAGTATGTTTTGCCTTTTGAAAAATTATATACTTGTGACCTGTGCTCGGTGGAATTTGTTAACAGTAATAAAAATGCAGAGCAATGTCAGCCTTTAAGAAGATGTATAAATGAGCAGCTGTTTTGTCAGTGACTCATTTCTCTGCATTCATTTAGAGTCAAGTGTGATTTCATCAAAGAACGAAGCATCAGAGTCATTTTGAACAAGCACATTGTTAACAGTTGAAAGCCGTTTGAAAGGAAAGGTGTTTGATGGGACCTTGTGTCTCGCTTTTGCAGTCGCATATAAAAATTTAATGACAGTCAACAAAAGTTTGTAAGAAAATAAAGTGTGCATGAATGAACGCCTCTCCTCACCACACGTCTTCTCTGTCTGTGTTCAGGGTCGTAACCTGATCCCAGCAGCTCCGGGCAACAGTCGCCTCAACTACACGGTGCTGATTGGAGAAACTCCCTGCGTCCTCACCCTGTCTGAGAGCCAGCTGCTGTGTGAATGGCCCAACCTCACCGGACAACACAAAGTCACGGTCAGATCACGACTCCTCTGTCCCTTCATCTCTGTCTCATCAGTGACGTTCTGGTCCGACTTTGACTTTCTGAAATGTTGCACTTTTCTGACCTGTTTCGCGCCGGCATGCATTGAATGGGTTATCTGAAAGAGAAGTCGATATTATGAGCCGAGACCTTCATGGTAGACTTCTTTCTTAATGTCATTCTTTGTTTCTTATCTTTCATATTCATTAAATAACTGGGTCAGTTTTCAGGATTTATTCAAAAAACTATATAAAAGGACAAAAAATAGCACCTGTTCTACTTGGTGCATCGGCGCTGACCCGGTAATTTATTTTTATGAATATGAAAACATTCTAGCTTAACAATCTCATGATGTCACTCTAACCTTGTTGTTGAGTTATGTGAATAACCCCTCGTATCTTTTCTAAACAATTGCCTCTGACAGATGCAGGATACGCTCTGTTGAGTTCACACACCGAGGCTGCTGTTAAATATGTAACGCTTAATTAACATGTTGATCTTCATTGGCCTGCAGTTAGCTTGTTGCTGAGAAGCGGTGGAAGTTTGGTTTAGTCGCAGGAAGCAGAACCCTGATAAATTCTGTATATATGACCTGGACGTTCAAAAACACAAAGCACAGATCTGCAGACTTTGCACCATTTCAGTTAATGCTCAGTTAAATCCATTAAGTGTTTGAAAGGCCGCAAGTCACAGGGAAATCATTCACTTGTTCACCTAATGCGCTCGACATGACCACGGCGAACCTGCAGACATGTCTGCAGATTGAAGGCCGTGTTTCTTTCCAGCCGCTGAAGCGTATCCACATCAGCAGCCGTGCAGGCGTCAGCACTTCTTCGCTGCAGGTGCTGCTGGTTTCAGATTTGAGAAGTTTTTAAGTCCCTCAGTGCCGTCTCCATTTTTCATGTATTTTTATTAGCTCCTGCTTTGATGGTGGCAACATTTAATAGTACACAAAATACGCGCTCAACCCTCAGTAAATCCACAAGCCAATCCACCACCCACGCTCCGCTCTGATCGAAGAGAGGCTCATCACCACAGCTCCAAACGTCTCTCCCTGCGTCCACACCTTGGCATTGTACCCCCAACTTTAACACACTGTTCTGAGGCTGCTGTTGAGCTGAACACCAGAATACAACTTCAGGCTTTTTCAAACAATACCACGATAAAACAGTAATGAAATAATGAATAATGAAGTAATAATAAAATACAGATGAAGCTGCTTGCAAGGTTCCAGAAAACAAGGACATAAACTTGTGGAAAAAGAAATAAAGTATGTCTTGCATCACGTGACAATCACATGTCTTTGTTGACCCTAATTATGTGGATTAATTTGGCAGCATTAGTCAGTGAGACCTGCACTTGACGCCGAGCGTCCCTGACCACATATTTATGATACAAACTGAAGTAAGCCTCAACGTCTTTGGATGCTGCCACTGGAAATGTTGCTGCATAACTGAGTTACAGAACCATCATTTGGTCCAAAGTGAGCTAACTTGAATGCCAGTTATCTCAAGGCGCTGCAGCGGACGAAATCTGATGTGCATCAAAACACCTGCATCTGTTGTTTCTATGTAAAATCTCACACACTTACAGCATCTTAAGTTAACTCTCCAGACAAGCAGCGATTTTATCACATTCACTCCCGGGATTCACTGATTTGTGCTGCTGGATCTTGACTACAACTTTTATATGTGTCCATGAAATCCATTAAATCATGCAAGACTGTGCTATGGCATCACTGGTTTCAGCATCAGTCCAGCTTTTCTAGTGAAGGAGAGAAGTGTGTGAGGGAGAAAGGACTCTTTGTATCTTTGTACTGAACAAAAGACACCAATGATGAAGCCTTTAATTTTTTTATTCCCAATCAACCTGTTGATTTTTTGTTGAGTCTCTAAAATGTCACTTCCTAGTTTCCCATGATGCTGATGTCGTTAAATTACTTGGATTGTTTAACCAAGAGTCCCGAATCCAAAGACATTTCAAGTTCAGTAATAATTAATTGATTATCAGACTTGTAGCTTTTTTTCTATCAGTTCATGATTTCAGCACTAGAACATAATGCTGTTAAACTGTATTTCATATTCTGTCTGTCAATGGGGAGCAGGTTTGCAGGCATTGTGCCACCTTTTGAACCCTTTGCAAGACAACCACAGTCGAAAACATATTTATTTTCTCCTATTTTCACCTCAGAGTGCATCTGAATTCTTCTTTTATATGTTAAAAGTGCCCCGGGCATGCCCCCTCTCCTACAGGGGCTCGGTTTCCGTCACCTTTCTCATCTCGTTTGAGTTCGCCGGCCTGATTCAGGAGTGCTGACAGCTACACACGGTGTCAATTAAAGGCAAATATAGAGAATCTTTTTTCGTAGTCAACCTGCCATTTTGCCTTTGGTAACATGGCCTGTTTATTTTTTTTGGAAGCATAATATCAGCTTTAGGCTACATATCCTCTCCAAACAAATTAACAGGCTAATAATAGAATACCTGATCCTGAAATTGTATTCATAAGACGAGGAAAATAAACTGGAGCTAAATGTGGGCAGACAGAGAGCTGAATTATGTATGACTTGTAGTGAGAGATAAGAAAAGTGTACAAGCATCCACTTTTGCTCCAGTTTATGTCCGTGACAAGGCTCTGTCAACAGACGGGCTGTGTCCTCGAGTTATGCACAAACATAAAAGGTGGTATTAAGAATAGAATTGTTTCTCCAGGATGCCACTGATACGCAGACACTAAGCCCGTCTCGTCTAAGCTCTAATCCAGGAACCTCGTTCGCTGTATAAACCTTTCTGATGTGCAAATTTTGTCCAACTCTCAGCAAATCCGAGCTAAAGTTGCTAAAGTTACACTTCCTGTTTTCTCCGTGAAGTGTTACAAGCTGCATTTTTTTTTTTTTTCCACCACCCGCGGTGTGAATGCTGTTCACGTCACTTTCATTTGTAGTGTTTCATATTTTCTGAAATTACGATACGGCACGGAAATAGTGCAGGAAGCAGTCAGAGAAGGGGTTCGCGAGCTCGTCCCGCGGCGGCCGTTCAGCTTTGCTCGTCCCCAGTGTCGAGCTGTCAACAGGCCGCAGACGTGAAATCCCTGATTCACTGTGACTGGAGCAGACTTTCAAAATCAGCGCGCAGCTCCTGGAGCGCCTGCACCGAGGAAGGTCAAACCTCAGCCGGGCGACGCGGCACTCACTCTAAATATATTTGGATGTTTGTCTGAATATCCCGCCAGTACACCCACTCAACTCTCCCCCACCTCCTGCCCCTTTTAAACTTGTCACCAACGTCCTTTCACAGTCATTTCACTATATCTTTATGACATTTACTCCCCGCTAGCTACAGCCAATATACCTCGAAAGCCGTGGACAGTGCATCCATGTAATTCAATATGATGGCTCTCAATGGAACCGAGCAGATCCAAGGTGGAACTCTCATGGCTTTTTCCTCTTTTTTTTTTTTTTGAACGAAATGTCATGTTGAATATCGGAGCGATGCAACGTGTTAGCGGGGGTGGTGGAGTTAGTCCTTCGTCTGACAATAGCCGAAGAAAAAATAGAGCTGTCTGTTCCTATCTCTTCTCATGTGCGTGTGTGTGTGTGTGTTGTGTGTGTGTGTTGGCACATGTGCCGTGTTTGTGTGTGTGCTCATATGTTTGTATTTATGCGTGTGCGGAGAAGGACACAGCTGTAGCACAATAATATTCCCTGTGTAGTATGACCTACATACTGGGGACCCCAATGGGTGTCCAGACATACGTGGCTTGTGTGTGTGTACAGAAGGAACCGATGTGTGCGTGTGTCACCGTGTCTTTGTGTGTCCCCTCAGATGCTCAGCTGTGTGTTGGCAGCTGTGTGCCTCCCTTGAGTTTTTGAAGAAACTTGTTTGTTGTTTTGGCCTTCAGCTTTTTAAGTTCCTCCGTCAGTCCTTCAGTCTGTCAGGAGAATAAAAATAGACAAATGCCTAGAAAATGTGGTTCCAGCTTAATACTCATGCCGCACTCATGTCATCTGAGGATATGTTTCCTGCTGGGTAATTGTATTGATTACACCAGTGACCTCAGATTAGAGTATAATTACCAACTGGCAACTTGAGGGGTAACAAACCAATATTTGGAAATTTCACAATTCATCAACAAAAACATCCTTTTTTTTTATTGATACCTTTTACATTCAAGGTCGGCTGTTTATCCAATAGGTGAGCATTGATTTCGGGACGATCCAGCCAAACTTCAGCGTACTTGAAGTGACAAAACATAAAAAGCTGAACTACAGATTTGTTTCCATTAATATTTAAAGTGAGTGTTATTTTGTCTTACATGTCAAACCGCTGTTGAAAATATGTTTCCTGATTTTGCTGCAGTGCTTTTTCATGCAGACATTTTGATTTGTCCTGGTAGGAGAAAAAAAAACAGCTGTTAGAAATAACACAAGTTAAACCTGCGATAATTCACTTTTTGTCCACTTGTGGGCAGCACAACGAGCTTCACACTGTTGACATATTATCACTTGTGGCCACATTATGAATACAAGTCCAATATTCACTCTCTTTGTAGCTCCTGAGTGAAATATCTGACTGCTAAACACTCCACTATGTTCCTCAGCTGGTTGCTCAGTTTATCTGCCGCCTGGTGCCAGACAGGTCGTGTGCAGTGGATTTATAAGAGCTTTCTTCACTGCTGCCGGTGGAAAGTGGTGAAGAGAGCTGTGAGAGTGAACCCAAACATTAAAGTTGAGGCTATAAAGGCAAAATAATGAGGGGAACTTCAGAGCTGGGTAATAATTCTCTGTGGGTTCATCAAATGAGCAACTATCACATTGCACAAAGCTTCGTTAACTCATCGCCTTCACTACGTGAAGCAGCTTGTGCAAACTCTTTTAAATCGTCTTCTCATGGGCAACCTGACTAATCCAAACTCAAATTTTAGTCCAAGTTAATTTGCATCGAACGTCTTTGCAACCCGATCATGTCCACACAGCTAATTGACTGCTTAATCTTATACAAGCCAGTCTAATTGTCTCGACTATTGCAAATTTAATTTGTAGGTATTGACGACATTGATATTGATATAACAGCTTCTCTATTTTATTTCTTTTTTTAATCAGACTTTGATAATGTTAACATGAAAGTGCACTTACAAGAGCTTCAAACTGCATAATCACACCTCATTTTAATCGGTTATCAACCCCCCTTGTGGATTGCTTGATTTGATGCATTCCAGTGCTGGGAGTTTTTTTTTTCCTCTGAGACACACTGCGCTTATGTAAATGTATTTAGTCAGAGCAAAAAAAAAACAAAAAAACATTACATGTGTTTGACTTCCCATAATTACCAAGACTCCTTGGGGAGAGATTTAAATGCTGGTGATTACTTTGTTTGATTGCTTATACTGTGTGTGAGTATGTGTAGGGTGTATATATGAGTGTGTGTGTGTGTGTATCTACCTGCACTCACTCCTTTAACCTTGTTCACGTACAGAGCGTTCACTTTCTGACCTAAATCAGTTTGTTAAAGCCGACAGTGATAAACGAGGACATTAACGACAAAATATCTATCTTAAAACCCAAATAAGAAGCTAAATATCTGCAGACGGTGCCAGAGAAGGTAAATCGTTCAAAGGACCGAGCGCGTTAGCTCTTCATTACCGAAACCCTCTGAAGCTGCTCCCCTAAAGACGAGAATTGAAAACCTTTCCTACAAGAAATGTTCACAGCAGCCAAGGTGATGTAAGCCCCCCCAAGTATCAGCCTGTCAAAGATCAGCCTGTTTAGTGCGAGTGCAGAACAGATAAAAATTTAATGATCCTTGTGCTAGAAATTGGGTCAACCAACTTTCTCTTTCATCAGACCACCAACTTTCAATCTCTCCAGACCACCTCATCTATTCTCCAACCATCTGCTGCTGGAGGAGTGATCGCTGCCTGGTTTTTTTTATGCCTCTCTGGAAGGTGATAGTTCAAATCCCCAGACCGGCTGAAGAGAATCTGGAAAGGGAAAGTAAATAGGTAGCAATTTCCTCTCCCTTTACGGCTGCGGTGGCGCTGCCTTTGAGCAATGAACTGAACCTCTCAGCTCTGATAATGCATCTGCTCGGTGTCGACCAGCAGGAGAGAGAAGGTCGTATTGATCACGATGTAACTATGAATAAAGCAGAGAGTTGAAAGAAACTTAGGTAACGAATGTCTGTATTTTCTCCCTTGATCATTAAAAACCGCTTGTGTGTGTGTGATTTCAGATCCGTGCCGGGGGCTTCGAGTACTCCCCCGGGACTCTCCACATCTACTCCGACAGCCTGCTGACGCTTCCTGCCATCATCGGCATCGGAGGGGGCGGCGGCCTGCTCCTACTGGTCATCATTGCTGTGCTGATCGCCTATAAGAGGAAGTCCAGGGACGCCGACCGCACCTTGAAACGTCTGCAGCTCCAGATGGACAACCTGGAGTCCAGAGTGGCGCTGGAATGTAAAGAAGGTAGGAAAGGAAGACGGTGTGTTTGACCTGATCCATGGCTTTCTAAGTATTCATCAAGTCACTTAAGTATATGGGTGTTTTAACATCTTTATTCCGGTACTAAGTCACCAAACTGCACCAATATGCTCCAATTATTTCACAGCAGTTCGCCGGCTTGGAAAACTAGAATTACATGTGTGGTATCTTCTATATCATGTCGATCACTAGTGTCAAGGAACAATTCAAATATTCTCAAACATTTGGGATTTGCATGGTGCATTATTTCACTCCATCAGTTTTTGATGTGTTCAGTTGCAGACTAAATGAGGTGTTAAAGGAGTAGATATAGATGTGTTTTTTTCTCCAGAGTTTTCTGAAGGTATATGAGAAGATTGATAGCCCTCTCATGTCTGGACAGAAAATACCGAGCTAGAGCAGCCGGGCAGTTTGGTTTTGCAGAAGGACGGAGTGAACCAGCAATTTTCAAGTGGCGTGGAAAGACATGTTATGGTTCTTCATTTCCCTTCATTCATTTATGAGTAAAATTGAAGAACTACTTCAAATTTATGTTTATTCCCATTCAGCAAACAGTGACTATTTTTCGCAAATGAATGTTCTTTCGAGACTCGAGATGTAATTGATCATTTTATCCTTCACAATCAGCAATGGACTGTTTCATTTATGTTATGTTATTAAATCGTCACCTACAAAACAAGTTTCCCATCCTTGCACTAATCAGCTTCCTTAGTCCCAAACATAGTAACTTACACAACTGCCACACAAACCACTGTACTCTTTTCATCTGACAGTACCTTGATACGGCATCGCCTGAGGATCAGCCACCGGCAATGACACTGATTGGGCCGTGTGCTATTACACAGCGAGCATGCAACTATACAAAGATGAGAAAGCAGGTCGAGGTTTCATGGTACGAATGTGCAGGCTGAGCAATGTCAGAGGACATTTCTATAGACTTGACTGGCAGAGGGGCATGTTGTAGCCAAAGCAATCACGTAGAGAGACAGAGCAGGAGATAGATAGGCGGGTGGAACTGTGAATGAAACTGCAGACAGAGATGCAATCAACTGCAGTTGGATGCTGCCGTCATCACTGACTACAGGGTTTCTGCAGGGTGTGTTTACTGAGGCGAACGCACAACTGTGTCATAGCTGAGTCATAGCAAACAGAAACCAGTTTCATTTAAGAAAATACAGGGCTGATGTAAAATAATACATGACAGAAGGAACCTGCAGCCAGTTTGGCTACAGTTATAGCATCACAGGAAGACAGGCTGCAGTTCAGACTGGGCAGAGTATTAAAATGTATTAAAAGTTGATGAATCAATTTAGTACAATTAAGACCCTTGAAAAGGATTTTTTTTTTAAAACAACTGTTTATTTGTGCTATCTTACAATCAGTGTGAAGTAAATGTAAATTTAAGTTTGTCGCTGATGAAACCAGTTAGAACTCAAAGCCTTAAAAAAATGCATGCAAAGGGTTTTAAAAGGTATTAAATTTAACTTCAGGATTCCTGCACATACTCTGGAATACAGCCAATAAGCAAACCAAATGCAAACAGTATGAGCAGCATGATGTGTCCACGTCTATGTGTTTTCATTCACAGGTTGATCTGAGACACAAACAGGCGACAAGTTAATCGAGAAAACATTATTAAGTGACTTAGTAGGATGTTGATTCAACACAAGCCTGAAGGAAAACTTCAAAACTCTTTCCACAGACTTTTCTAAGTCTGTGAAACTCTGCTGGAGGGATGGATCAATTCTTCCAAAAAAAAATGTCCCCTTATTTATTTATTTACGATGGTGATGGAGAGCAGTGTTTAAAATGAGAGAATCCACCACAACAACAAAATAATGTGAGAAAGACAGAGAGCATAGTGAGAGAGAGGCTTTACGATGTTAATGTGACCATGGGATTGTTTGCAGAGAAACGAGAGGTGAAAAGAGTGAGAGGTGAATGAGAGAGAAACATTTGGACGAGAGACCCAGAGAAAGACTTGGAGACAGACTGAAAGAGTTGTTGTATGATTACGCCACAGTCACAACACACAGTCAAAGCTCTGTCAGCCGCTGAGGATCGGTCGTCAGACAAAAAACCTGAAGCAGCTTTTGATTTCAAGCGCTACGTTGTCGGTGTGACCGCTGCTTGTTTTCTGACATTTTCACAAAACGTGTTATTAGAACGGTCCTGTTCTTTCCTCGATGAAAACTCAGACAGTAATTGAATCAATAGGAATAAAAAATTGAAGCACTCTCTTTTCCGGGAAGTGAAGCTCGGACTTATCCCCTCACCCACCTTAAAAAAGCCTATAGCGTCGAGAGGGTGTGTGAGATGTTGTATGAAAGTAAACAAAATGCAAATGGCCTTTCAAACAAATGACATGCAGTCTGCAGGGCCCAGGGATCGAACCACCGACCGTCCGATTGGTGGCCTGGCCTCTCTGCCTTCTGAGAGACAGTCATCCGTTACAATGTGAAAAAACTAGAATCATCAGTCGGTGTATTTCGAACATTGGAAAACTCTCGACGGGAGCGCATCATTTCATCGGAAGCATTGGGATGGATGTTTCTTCACTGGATTGTTGGCTCTGTGCACATTTGGTTTACGTAATATTAGAGTGATGACAGTCTGCAAAATGCGGTGACCAATGTCTTCTTGCAGCAGGAAAATAGAAAGTTTAAACACATAAGAATATAAATTTGAACCGATCAGCTTCTTTTAAAACATCATCATTTTTTATTCATAGTGCATGTTAATGATAATAAAGTCAATCAAATCAAAAGCTATATTAGGCCGTGTCATTCCTGTTTTAAAAGTTTAACCAGTGGATAAGTTTAATCAGTGACATAGTTTACCACATTGTGTCTGGCTGTACTTGTTATGTGTAGTTGCATGTAACGTGCTCAAACAGTGCTGGAACTCTTGACTGAAAAGTTTTGAAAGAACTCAAATGAAAGGTTGGATTGATTAGATATAAAATACATCCTTACTCACTAAAGTACACTCAGGAATCCTTCCTTTCCAGCCGTGCTTGGTCTGGTATGACCAGCATGTGTCTAATGGTGCTTAATGTTAGTGAACTTTAGATTGATATTTGCGGTGACTGACACGTCGGAGTGAGTTCACTGACCTTATGACTCTTGTGGTAAAATACATTTTAGCTTCAGTGCATTCGTCTGCGCAGTAAACGCTGTTGTTGCCCACCTCACCACGGGACGTGTTTGTTTTTCTTGAGGCTTGAATTCCTTTTACTATCAGTCATGTCGTTACAGTGATGAAAGGATCTTCAGATATGAAGGGAATTCAGTATTTCTCAGCCGTTTGTGGTCGCAGCGGCTGCAGTTCAGCAAAAGTTAGAGTCGCGCTTTCAACTATGTTCGAGGTCACTTGATGTATTATTTTCACAGGCTTGAAGAATATTTTCTGAAGCCATAACTTTGCGAGTTTTTGTTTTCTTTCACATCACTTATTGCTCACATTTACCATTTGAGCAATAAATGTCTCTGTATTTGAGTCCTTATCCCTTTTTCTCCTCTCTCTTCTTCTTCACTTGGCGCTCTGCCCTTTGCCGTTATTTTTTTCCTCATCTCCACTTCTCTCCTCTCCTATCCACTTCTCCTCAGATGTGACCTTTACCTGCTCTTCTTGCTTTTAGTCCTAATCACTTATATCCTCTGAATTTCCTCTCTGTTTTACCATCCTCACCCGATCTTCCTTTCTTCTCCCTCCCTCCTTTTTTTCTTTCTATCATTTACCTTCCTTGCCTCCTCTCCTCTCCGTCTCTCTTGTGGACCAAACAGTCCAATAACAGCTGGGAGAAATTATGCATGAAAACTCATCCGTCGCTCTCTTAATAATTATCCACTCATGCAATTAATTGACTTTCCTTTCCAGGAACTTTGTTTTCTGTCTCCTGGTTTCTGCTTTTCTCTCTCGCAGTTAGCTTTCCTTCTTTATTTAACTGCCTTCGGGTCTTTATTGGACAAGCAAAGGTTGGATTTGTTAGAGCTAAGACGGCACATTTTCAGACATTTTTCAGACCTGTCTTTGGATGAAATGTGGCATTTTTGGATTCTTATCAGGATTTATGTTTCTAGAAAGTTTCTAACTTCGTCACAAATTGTAGAGAACTCACATGCTCTTTCAACCCCACATAATAACACGTCCTAAATTGCTGATTCTGGATCTGTTATTACGCTTTAATCTCTACCCATCCTTGTATTCCCTCGTGCTTCTGCCTTGTCTGTGTTTTAGTTTTATTTATTGCCTTTGTTGGCCTCTTTCCTCATCATATCTCACCTTTACCTTCGTCTCTGTCTCGTGCTTCATATAGGACCCAGACACTGCACCTGAAATGATGCGCTGTTTTCACTGTCTGTCTGCGTCGTCTTCCCTCCTTTGTCTCTCGCAGCCTCCTCGTCTGACCCACATATCATGTTCGCAGTCCTGTTGTCTCATTTCCATCAAAATCCTGTGGTGTGATTCTTCCACACTGTCAATCTTTGTGATTGTTGCCGTGGGTTTTTGCATAATATGGGAGCACCACATAGTTAATAATGATTTACTGCACAACCCTTTGCTGTGTTTCATAAAGTAATGAAACTTACTTTTACACAGATTGCCAGTGTTACAGACTGATGGCATCAAGCTGGTAGATGTTCACTTTCTAATTCAGGGAAGTAATTTCCCCACTGAGGGACGAATAAAGGTGTATCTTATCTTATATCCTGGAGTTTGCAGTAATGGAACCAGTTTCACAAAAGCAACTTGTAGATCACAAATGTTGGCTGGATTCACAAAGAATTGTCACTTTCACATTGCAGATACATGTGCATGTCCTACAGGGCTCTTGCGTGTTCATGCATGGGTTGCAAGTATGACCTTTGTTTTGATAAGTGAAACGTATCAAAGTCTACATGAGAGGAAGTGACCTCATGTCGTGAAACAGGACCCTGAACTGTCAGAAATGAACTTTGCATTGCACAGGTGGTCCAGGGGCAAAACTCTATAAAATATTAAACAATAATTGATAAAATAGGCCAAAATATTGTGTTTGCTTAGAAGGATTGTGGCCCTTGGACAAATGTAGTTGAGGACCCGTGGCTCAGTTGCATAGTTAGAGTTAAGCATTGTGCAGCAGTTTATACTCTGACATGTGAGGGTTACATAAAATTATGTAGTGCAACGCAGCTAATGATCTGCAATAGCTTCCTTTGTTTTGTTTTGTTGAGGCTCTCGAGCTCTCTGTTCACTCAAAGGTCAGTCCTCTCAAGACAATTTGCTGTTGGGAAAAGGCTTAAATTCATGAGTCAAAGTTCACCAAAGTCTAATTCACTCAGCCCCACTGACTGTGGCGAGTCACCATTTTAAATGCTGATGTGGTCGAGCCTGACTTTGGCATCATTAGTTCATTGGACTATTTGCTCTTAGACAAATTTTGGAAATGAAAAATTCACACTTCATTACAATCACAATACGTTCTCCATGATTATTAGAATCATTCCACAACCCGATATGATGGTCAGTTGCATTGCTGTACAAAAAACCATTCAACAGGATAATTTACCGTCACTCATGGCGTCACCGTCTGCATTTGTCTTTTTGCATCTTTTAGCTTTTGCCGAGCTTCAGACAGACATCCACGAGCTGACCCAGGAGCTGGACGGAGCCGGGATCCCCTTCCTGGATTATCGGACTTACGCGATGAGGGTCCTGTTCCCGGGCATCGAGGACCACCCTGTGCTCAAGGAGATGGAGGTACGGGTCAGTACACCACCAACCAAGCTTGAAACTGAAACACACTAACCATAAATACTCAACTCTAGTGGAAGAACTAAGCTTTTGCACTAATAAACTCAAAGGTAGAAACAATAGCTGCTTATGCCAAGTACAAGTAGTTCACCCCAGCAAGAAGTATTTCTGAGTGGTATCTTGAAAGTTGGATTTAACGGCATGAAAATGTCCTTCTGACTTTACTGCTTAATACCTTTGTAGCCATTATCCCATGACAGGTTTTAATCAAAGACAGGCCTCTCCAAAAGTCTGAGATGCGAAGAAGAAGGACCTTAAAGCAATCACATAACCTATATTTTACCTGCTTTCTACTAATGTATTCAGCTTGTCTCAATGAATGCAAATGACTTTTTTTTTTTTCAAGAGCCTTAGTATCATCATTAGCTTGATCTCATGGGACAGACGCTCACCATATTCTCTTGATGTGGGGAAGTGGAGTTTTAAAATGAGGATTGCTTGAAATTAGCTGAAAAAATGTTATGTAAGAGATACAAGAAGATAAGGAGGGGAAAAAAAAGAGTGCATAGCAAAGATGAAGGGAAAGATAGCGAGAGGATTAGAGCAGAGAGGGAGAAATAAGATTCAGGGTTACAAGGATTGTTACTTGCATTATACATCACTGTTAAGTTATTAATTAAGCCAGTACATGCAATCACCTTGCCAGCACAGCTGAATGGAGATAGCGCCCCCGATTTATAAAGACATTTTACCGCTGAGACCAAGGGAAGTAGAATTAATAGTATGTCAACATAAACTACTCTCCTCCAAAGCTGGAAACCAGAGAGCCAAGTTTGTAATCAACAGTATCATTAAGATGTAGAATCTGGCGCTGCTCCATTGGCTTTGATTGGAGCGCTGACTTTTTGGAGTCGAGGAATAATTTGTTTGACCTTTTACAGCTTCATTTAATCGTTCTAATCCTGAAAGTGGATTTATATTCCTAGAAGAAGGGGGGGAAAAAAGCCCTCTGGGCGGTCTCATGGCTGCCATCTCTGCCTTTTTTGATTCATTCTTAGTGATTCATCCTCTCTTATTTTTGGCAAGAAGGAACAGTGGAGATTACTTAAATGCGATAGAATTATCCTTGGATATAGAAAGAAGCCCATTGTGGTCTCCAGCAGAGACTATAAAGCTATAACTTAAAACTACTGGTAATGCAAAATCTGAAAGAGTACAGAGTGCTTAGAGGGTTTTGACCAGCAGGATTGTAGCAGCGGTTAAATCTGCTTAAACTCCATATTTTCCTCTCCTTTTTGTTGGGTTTGCTGTTTTTGCCAACTCACATCAAGCTTTGTGACATAATTCATTCTGGGGCGGGAGTTCAATGGCATTTTATGAAATTGGGAGTTAGCATAGTATCTGAAAGTCCTTGCAAGTTGAATTTCATTTGCTTTCAACATTTATAAAGTTATAAATAAGTGAAACATTTAATTAAGTTCTGCCATCAACTTTTATTGTCTGAGACACCAGAAACACTACAGTGTTCGTTTGTAGCCCGATTAAGGTTTAGAGCCTGAAGAAGCAACCTGAAAATTAGATGAGCAACATTAGAATATGAAATGTTGATTAAATGCATTGAAATAACAGGTGTAGCCTACTTTTAATATCTTATTTTTCATGAGCTACCTGTTCCAAATACTGAAGGCATTTTCACATTTCAGAGGCTTCATCATCATCAGTCTTTCTTTTCCCGACCAACCACTGATCTGATTGGTCAGCTACGTTTCAGCAAAGTTACACAACTTTGTAAAGCAAACTCATTCCTGCTGTTTGACCATTTCTTTCTTTTCTTGTCAAGTAAAGTCACTGTTATCTATAAAGTTTTACATCTTTGTCATGCACAAGATACGAGGACTAATGTTCCCAACTGGCTTAGTTTTGAGACTTTGGTCCCAAGCTGTAGAAGTTATATCATAACACTGACTTCTTCACTCAGCTTCATCACTCTGTCAGTCCAAGAGGCTTTAAAACATCCAGTCCTCTCACTTTTCGTCTTTTTCCCATCAAAACAAGAACAACATGACACTGCGGGTAAGATGTCCCCTGATACAAATCCCCCAAAGTGTTCGCCTTTAATTTGAGGTGTCAGGCAGGCAGAGAGGTAAAGGGATCTTACGTATTTTATAGTTATGTCTAGACTTCCTTCCCCTTCGCTCTGTATTTCCCCCAGGGGCTGCCGTTGTAATCCAATGGCCTGTGTAAACCAACGCTCCGAGCTTTATTGCTCTGTGTGACTGCTCTCTCCCCTAAGCTAGACAGCCACACTACACACCGGCCATGCTCACACACACACACACACACACACACACACACACACACACACACGACATGCAGTTCACACACACACATGCTCAGATAACCTAATGTACCTTTTCTAACCCTCTCCTTGAAAAACTGCCTGTGCAGTGTGAACACACATCTATATCTGTCTCTCTTCCTTGTTCTCTCTTGCTGTCGCTCTCTCTTCTCAAACGCACACACGACACTCAGTGTCCACCCCGGAGGCCCGAGAATCTCATTTAGCGCTTTAGAGAGAGGCCCAGACACTTTATTATGGCACATCGGAGGAGAGAGAGAATAGATGTTACAGTGGTACAAATGGAAGTCGAGAGCGAGAGAGGTGGAAATGATGTGTGTGTGAGTGAGAGAGAGAGAGACACACACAAAGACAAAGAGCAGGAGAAATTAAAAATGGGAGAAAGACCAATGATGTGAAACATTCAACAATAAGTGCGAGGGGGGGGAATTAGAGCGGTGAGGAAGACGGAGCGACTGAGTGTCAGAGAGACGTCTTCGGGGGGTTTAGCATGTTGTTGACGAGAAGTGACAGGTGCCAGCCAGTGGAACAAGCAGGGTGCACCTCTGTCACCAACCCTGACACACACACACAATCCCGCCATGCCCCGACGCTTCCTCCCGCCTCCCCTCCTCTGTTTGACAGGAGAACCTCGCTCATGCTGTGCAAGCCCAGGCCGGTCTGATTAAGCTTTTTAGAAAGTTCCTCAAGCAGATAGAAAGCCAGAGTTCCCAGCGATAGCAGGTTGTTGGAGGTGTTATTAAAAGATTCAGCAAAGGGCTTTCAAGTAATATAACCGATCGTGATAGTGAGAGTGGACGTGAGTGGAAAAGTCAGGCAATAAGATTAAAACCTAAATCCCCAGACAAAGACAACCTTTGAGAAGACGAGCTGGTCAGGACCGATGATTAAAAATTCTCGTCTCATCGATACTCGACTGGAGGATGCTTTGACCCGTCCGCCCCCTGATGTCAAGAAGACGATTATGTCAAATTGTCTTGCTAAAATCGTCTGTAGAGCCCCGACTGAGAAACACTTAGACGGCAGCACGCAGCAGTGCAGTGAGAGAGAGGGCAGCCAATCAGCCTCACCTTGCTGTTTACAAGCCGATCTCAGCTCGCCATGCAGGGGGAAAAGAAAATGTCTGCTTGCAGATGTGTTCAGAATAGCTTGGTTTATCCTGTATCTTACTTTCAGTATTTGGCGTCTTTTAAACTGAAAGATTTATTCTTTTTGGTGGCTTGATGTTTTGACTTTTTTTTTTCCTTATTACACACTTTTTGAAGTTTGAAGTTGAAAGTGCATGTGCAGTATTTATCTGTTGTTGTGGGAAGTAGTTAGTATCAGAGCAAAGATGGAAAAAAAAAAAAGCCTTAAGAGGGAGATTTCATCCTGAGAGAAACTTTAAAGTAACTGTTAAAACACGTCACTGTAGTTGTACAGTGTAAAAGGCAGATTATTTTTTTCAAGACTGCAAAAACATGCTCCTCAATAAAGAAGGTAAATGTTTGAATATAGACATTTGCTCCATTGATCTGTGGCATAACTTGTCTGTCTGCGTCTTTCTTCAGGTTCAGGCAAACGTCGAGAAGGCGCTGACGCTGTTCGGCCAGCTGCTGACGAAGAAGCACTTCCTGCTGACGTTCATACGAACCCTGGAGGCACAGAGGTGTCAGTCTTTATTTGTTTATTCATTGTTCGACAATAGATTTTATATGATTTCACAAAGAGATTTCTGTTTGAGAAAACAACGTCTACCATTTTTTTAAAAATAACTAAAATAGATCATTCAAGATCAAGTCATTGAAGAGCATATGCCCATATGATATTTCCAGCTTTGGGAGTAGGATCCTGTAAATGCAGGATGGTCGTCACCACAGCAGATGAGAGGCTGTTAGTTTAGTTCGGTTTGGCAGCTACTTAAAGCTATCAAAGTTCCCCTGTGGAATCTATGGCGCGCTCGCCGCTCTATACTGTGGGTGTAATGCTGCTTTTTCCAAGGAACAAACATTGTAGTCGCATTTTTAAATACTGGGTAATAGGTTTCAGAGCAAAAAAAAAAAAAAGTTCTCTTGGGGAAAAAAAGGATTATGAGTCTTTAGAAAGCATGCTTTTATCACCTATTTAATTTGACAAATATGACACGAAAGGCTGCGCTGTGCCTCGGATTAGAACGGGAAAGGCAAATTGATAAACAGAGTGAAAACATTTTAGCAGCTCTAAAATTACCGTAAAGCACTTAGCCAAATGCTTTATGGCAAAACAGAGTTATAACACCATTTGATTAAGATTAAATGTGCATTAATATTTTAATGAACTGCTACGAGATTAATGGTGCACCTGGATTTTGAGGAGCAGCTTCAGACGCGTGCCTAACGTTAACCTGGGGGAAAGCATGGATGAAATATTTATGTTGAATTTTATTATAGAGCTTCTATGTATTTCCAGGTCATTTTCAATGCGGGACAGAGGCAATGTGGCATCTCTGATCATGACGGCCCTGCAGGGGGAGATGGAGTACGCCACCGGGGTCCTGAAACAGCTGCTGTCCGACCTGATAGACAGAAACCTGGAGAGCAAGAACCATCCCAAGCTGCTGCTCAGGAGGTGAGGAAGATGTGGAGAGACAAATACGGACCGCACTGTCAAATATCGTACGAGAGTTTAGTGGAATCGATTCATCTTTTATTTTCATGTTTCAGAGCTTGAAGGAGTTGATTGAAATTCAGATTTTTTCTCAAGTTCACTAAACTTAAATGAGTTACTTTTGAATTATAATAGCATCAGTTTGAATAAATTATTTGAGTTGGCTTCAGGTAACTCGTATTTTTGAGGCTGCAGGGGATTTTTAAATTGAACCGGTTGAAATTGTTTTCGAGTGACTATAAAATGAGCACAGAGGCAAAAAGAGATGGACAGAAGTGAGAGATACTTTTCGGATGAAATAAACTGGATAAACACAAAGACGGCACAGAGATAACTCGGTAGAAAGATGATGAAGGAGAAGGCCGAGAGCCAGACAGAAAGACATGAGGAGATGGAGACTTAGAGCACTTCACAATTTATTTATGTGTCTCAGTCACAGCTGACAGAAACAAACAAGAAGAACAAGCGAACCACAAACCAAATCCAAGTATCTGTCAGTGAAACTCCCAACTGCTTCATACAATCTTTAGTCCTAGAAGCAGAAGATGAATTAATAAAATATCAGAGAAATTGCACATTGTTGAATGTTTGTTTTAGTGAATCTTAATCTGCAGGTAAAAGTGTTCCTGTCATTTTATTACATTTCCTCCAAGACTCAGCGCCGTTGTTAGCCAAGGATTATTTACAATATTGCACAGGAAAGATTGATCCCACTTCACATCTGGACAAAGATCATTTGAGCAGACAGTGTTGCAGACATCTGTTATCACTAGTATTTCTACAGAGCCTTTGTACAGTAGATGAAGGCAATATCTGATATGAGCACCGATACACCGATAAAGTACTGTCTCAGAGCTTTGTTGCTTCTTTTTATGGGTCTGTAATTTCCTAATACTTCCCTAAAAAACACTCCCAAGACATCGCCTGAAAAATATTTGGTATAACAGGGAAAATACAAACAGTGCTCTGTTGATACATTTCAACTTAATTAATTCTGTTTAATTTCGATTGTACGCTAGAAAGTCTTTCAGTCAGTGCACAGCAGGTTCGCTGAGCGTGCAAAAACGTGCACGTTATTGTCCCAATAATAAATGAATAATAATGAAAAATGAGTATTTACTTATTTAGACGGGAAGATAAATCTGGGGGTTCACATGATGATTACAGGTGAAGAAAAAACATTTTTGTTTAAAAAAAATGAGCAAAAAGGACAAATGGGCTGAGGCCGTCACTTTGGCCTCGAGTCAAGAAGGTTGGCAACCGCTAATTTAAATGGGGCAGTTTTTTAATATAGATCTGACTGATCTCAAAGCAAACTTTAAGTCAATCTTCCCTCTAATAAGAACGAAATGATGTACATCTTCTTAGAAACTTAATAGGAAATTATGGACTGGGATTCTCTGTTATCTATGCAAATGGTTTTATGCCATAATTTGATTAGAGCTTTTCTTTTTAAAGCCTCTTTCAAACATTGTGTTTTTCTTTTCTTCCCTTTCCTCTGTATGTTAGAACTGAGTCCGTTGCTGAGAAGATGCTGACCAACTGGTTCACATTCCTCTTATACAAGTTCCTCAAGGTAAGACCCGACTCCAAGGCGTGATCACATTATATCCTTATTCCATCTGTTTGCTTTGAAACACTGATTAATAGTCGTCATCCAAAGTGGATTTATATTGTGCAATGTCTTTAAATGCATTCATGCTGCCTGTGTGTTGGAGTTTTATTAAATGCCTGTGGCTTATATTATTTCCCCTCTGTATTTACTTCACTGTGCTTATTAAGACTTTCCTGTTTCAGCCGCATATTGTCTTGCCTCACCAGTGCAGTTTGCACACAGTAGATTATCAAAGCCTCCCAGCAGCACGTCTCTGCTGTTTTAATGTCCTTTTTTAGTCCATAGATCCTCTCCACTGTTGTGCTTTCACTTTTGTAGCTGACACGTCCCCTTCACTGATCTTTGTGCCGTTCTTTCAGCTCACATCTTCTCTTCCTCTGATCTCTCTTTCATCATGTGTGGTTTCTGTTGTCATTATTCCACTGTCAGTATCCCCTCTGCCTCGAGGTCATTTGCCTCACCAGGGGGTGCAATGTGAGGGTGTCCTCACATGCCCCCCCCCCGTCCCATCGTCCCCTCTTCCTGTCTCTCACTTTCACAGAAAGCGAGTAACGTCAGAAATCCTGATGTGAGGTTTCTCTCTCTTCTCTCCACACTCACACACAAGACTTGAAGTTGAACATGGCATTAAATTGGGTGTAATTGTATAGAGAGCGTGATAATGGTGTGTGCATGTATAAAAATGCACCAAAGCTGTGACTTAAGTCCTTTTTACTTTCATATTTATTTCCCAAAAAAAGAAACACACAACATCCCTCACTGAAGCTTTGCTGATTTATAGTTTCTGATTGTGAGCGATGTAAGAATCGGAGCCTTTTCCTCTCTCTGAGCCATCAGTATATCTCTAAAATGTAAATGTCAGCATACAATTAGGAAGCCTTAATGAAGCCACTATATGGAGTCAAGGCAAATTTCGTAGACAAGCATGCAGCGGCCGAGCAAGGAAGGCGAAAGTCAAAGCATAACAGTGTGATGTATGCTTGCGCCGCCTCGTTAGCAGCTGCCCACCTAATTGGCCCAGATGCTAACGAGGTTCTTAAAGCGTACGGCAGCGGAATGAGGAAAGGAAGAGAGAGGGGAACAGTAGGTGGGAGAGGCAGGAAGGAGGAGATGAGAGAGGTTAGAGGTGGGTGTCAGAGGTGGTGGGGAAGAAGAGGGGGATGTGACAATTAGGAGTTAAGACGAGGAGAGGAAAAGAAGGAAGAGGGAAATGGGAAAAGGAGGTGGGAGATGAAGGGGAGGAGGAGGAGGGAGGATTCAAGTAATGAAAGAACAAGGGTGAAATTAAAGAAAACAGTGGGAGAGATATTGGAAGGTTTTTGGTTGAACACAGCCATAGAAAAAGATAATGAGGGGCAAATGAAAAAGAAAGACAGAACATCGGTTCATCCATGTGTTTTTTAGCACAGATTTATCCAACCCTGTTTTTGTCATTGTGTCCAGAACATTGGGAACATTAGTTTGTAAGTAGCCGGACATGTGGTTGCTCAGCTCTGCTCGAATGCTGAGATGAGTGGAAGAGGTGAAGGAGGGGATCGAGCAGGGTCCGGCAATAAGGATTTCCCGAGTTATGTTGGGGCCAGTAAATACAATCAGCCAGGTGCTCGATCAAGAATAAAGAATGAAATCATTTGTGTCTCTCCTCACGCGAATGTGAGCAGGACACACCACGGGAAGACAAAAACGGGCAGGCTGGTGTACTTCATGGATGAAATGTGGTCAATCCTAAAACAACATATGAGTTGAAACACAAAAACATGTATTGAGTTGG
Organism: Holacanthus passer; assembly: GCA_025331565.1. Classification (NCBI taxonomy): domain Eukaryota; kingdom Metazoa; phylum Chordata; class Actinopteri; family Pomacanthidae; genus Holacanthus; species Holacanthus passer. The sequence goes on from JAFREQ010000105.1 coordinate 776,870, forward strand.
TTGAGAATCATGACTCGATACACACAGATACACAAGTACCCAACAAAGTTTCATAAGTCAAGACCATTTTTTAAAGGAACTGTTACTATTGCAAACTACGAGAATGAGCTATGAGAATAAACCAGTAACAGTAAACTAGAAAACCAAAACAAAGATGCTACAAAGCTTCAGAGAGCTGAGGGAAACTGCAGAGTCGAGTGATGATTCTTTGCAGGTTCTTCATCCATGACACGTTTCACATGAACTCAGAGGCACGAGATCTATTGATAATATTAAAATATTGATTAAAGACATAAACAAACAAGAGTTATAAGGGAAAATCTTTTTCTCTTCAAATCACATTATGTGCGTCCTTCAATTGTATTTCGTGACTTTTCTCCCTCATACAATATTTGCAAAGACAAACCTGCTATTAGTGATCAAAAGCTCCACAGGGTGTCTTTAAATCTACTCCAGTGGAAATGACAGCTGCGCTCACCTGGCATCACGACATCAGTCATTAGATAACGTGAAACAAGCCAAACATTATCTGACCAAAATCCTCTGATGTAACGTACATCATAACGCACTGGCTTAACCTGTGAGAGCTCATGAAACCAGAAATAGATTTGAAGAACAGAATCAAAAGTCGCTGCTTGAAGATCATACTGTACGTGTGAATGTAAGATAGCGAGAGAGAAATGAAAAGATGGAACTAAAATAGGAGGAGGATGAAATAGCAGTAAGTGGTTGAGGATTGGTGAGAACAGAAGAAGGAGGAATGTGTGTGTTACAAAGACAAAGCGAGTTGTGGAGTGTGCGTGAAGGTGAGACAGATAAATTAGTACTTTCCCCTGTTCTCATCTGGACCTCATGCATCACACACACACACACACACACACACACACACACACACACAGTCTGAAGTGTCTCCCTGAGCACCGCACGGTCGATCATTTAGCTCTCGTCAGGATGAGTATCGGCCGTGATGTGTCCTCTCTCTCCCCTCTAAACTGCCGCTCCTTCAGTCGGGAGTGTTTTCCTTGGGTCCAAGTGATGACTAATGACGCTATTGATTGGCAAGTGTCTTTGATGGCGGGGAGAGTGGGAAACATATTTATAACATCTGTGTCTGGTCACATAAGCACCGAGATGTAAACGACGGGAGAGAACTGAAAAGATTTATATAACGCTGCTGCTTTCAGTCAGACCTCGAGACGGAAATAGAAAGAAAGAGCTCACTTAAAGTTGATTCGCCCACTTGTCATTTCCAGAAGATTTTTAAGATCTGATTTCTAAAATTCCATCCAGCTGTATTTATTTCAATCTGTCTATACTTTCGTTCGCTTTTCATCTGCGTCTTCCAGGCTGGATTGTGAGCGCAGTGTCGGCCCGACTGCTTCCATTTCTGCCTTTGAAGATCTGATAATGATACAAGCAAGTTCTTATTTGTTTGACTGGCGACTGGCTTGTAGCTGCTTCATGCTAATGCTGCATCAGCTGGCAATGCAGAGAGAAGACAGCTGAAACATGAGAGGGTGTGGACGGCTTTGGAGAGCGGCCACGAGATGGACAAAGTATGAAAGACATGTCGGCTAGAGAAGATTTAACGACGTTAGTTTGACGAATCACTGCATCAACTCATTTCACTCATTTCACTTTCTTTTGCGTCTAAAAATCCACATTAGAGAACTGCTGCTTCTCGACGTGTCGACCTACACACACATCTCACACATGGCCTCAGAAACAGCCTGAATTTGTTAAGGAATGTCATGAATAGTTTAACTAAAGTGGAACATTTCTGCCACTAGACACAGATGGGGATATTTGCTAAAGGGGTTTTTGGCCTGTTTTCAGGCACTAAACAGTCAAATTGCATTTGTCTTTATTTACAAAGGACTGTGCCGAGGTTTTGTGTCGGTAAAATGGAGGAAAAGCGGCACAGCTAAAAAGTGCATGTTTGGTCTCATGCACAATGTATTTTAGAGCGTCGCTGTTCAGAGGCACAAAATATGGGAGGAGGGAATGGAAATGAATCTGCAACACCTGATCCATCACTGGAAACTGGCGAATACTGCAGAGGAAGTTTAGTCTGAACTGTAAGATCTGGGAAAAGGAGGAGGCACTGGTTGATTGACACATGAGGAGGGTGGGACACTATAGTGACCGGGAGAGAAACATGAGCTTACACATTTGCTTCCCTGCTTCTTCTCCTGACTGTTCATGTTTCACTGTCGCTCAGTGAGATATGATTGAAGCAGCCAGTCATATTTTAAGTAGGTAGTTTTACTATTTTGTATGTGTTTAGAGAAATAATCCGGTAAAGTAATTTCAGTCATTGATGCTTTTTGTTGAGCTGAATCATCAGGTTATTTAACTAATATTTACTCATGTATAGACTTTCTCTTGTGGTATAAAACTTCAATTCCAAAAAGTTAGACGCTGCTCAAAATATAAAAACAATGTGATAATTAGCTAATCCTGTTTGACCCACACTCAATTGAAAACAGTAAGATAATATATTTAATGTTTCACCTCATCAACTTCATTGATTTTTGTCAATATCTGCTTATTCTGAATTTGATGGCAGCAACATGTTTCAAACCATTGGGACAGGAGCAACAAAAGACTGTGAAAGTTGTGGACTGATCCAAAAACACCTGTTTGGATCATTCCACAGGTAAACAGGTTCATTGGTAACAGGTGATAGTATCATGATTGGGTATGAAAGGTTCATCCTGGAAAGACTCATTCATAAGCGAGGATGGAGAGAGGTTCAACACTTTGTCAAACACATGACTGGATAAAGGAGATTAATACATGGACTCAGGGACACTTTGTAAAACTGTTATTCTTCATAAAACATAATTTAGTCAAAGTAATTCAGTCATTGATGTTTTTTTCTTGAGCTGAAAGCATGAGGCTATTTAATTAATAGTTCCTCGTGTACAATCCTCTTGTGGTATAAATGCACACAAGAATGTTTTCTCTTCAACCAATATTCGAAGTTAAGCACCAGAAAAGACTTTTATTCTCTCGGTGCAGATCAGATGAACTGCAGCTCGCTTACGTCTGAAATCACAGTCATTTCCAGGTTAAACTGAACAGTTGTGAAGACGCAAAAATTTGTGCCCCATCATGAACTTGCTTTTAGTTAAATCACTGTGTTATTACTGATGCATTTTAACACATTTTCACTGTTTCCCTCGTCAGAGAGTTAGAACCAGAAGAAGCTATGAGATTCTGGATGATCTCTAATCTTTGTTTTTGTCTTGAATTACGGGACAATCTTCCCTTTAACAATAATTCAAATGCAAGACTGCGAGAAAGAAGAATCATCTTTCGGTTGAACTGCCGGCAACTCCTCTGTCTCTCCGTCTTCTCCCTCACCAGGAGTGTGCCGGCGAGCCTCTGTTCATGCTTTACTGTGCCATCAAGCAGCAGATGGAGAAGGGACCCATCGACGCCATCACAGGAGAAGCCCGCTACTCCCTGAGCGAGGACAAGCTCATCAGGCAGCAGATTGACTACAAAACACTGGTCAGTAAACTTATTGTATCTCGAGGCTCATCCGCTTTTGCTTTGAATCACTCGGGCTGTTAAGCTTTAGTCACATTTGACAATGATAAACATTTTAAAGCGAGTTATCAGCAGCTGAAATGCGGCGGCCGCAGTTTAGCTTAATTAACCAGGAGTCTCTGTGGGGAAGGAGATTTCTTCCAGGGTAAACGCCGTCGGTTGTGTTTAGAGGGAGAACGTGATCTGGCGGTGAACCGACCCCGACTGCTGCCCAGTGTTAATCACATTCCCTCTCCAAACAAAGCACTTCAGGTTTGGATTGGAAACACAGAGACAAACCTACTTGTCAGGATCTGCTACAGTTGTTTTCTGCGTCAAGTGCGAATGCTGAGTTATTATAGCCCCGAACAGACTGAACGGACCAGGAAAATGTCCAGCTTTTAAAATAGCTGCTGCAAACAAACTAGGTGTGAAAATGCTGTCAGGTACATTCGCACGCACCTAAAAACTCCTCCAAACATCTCGCTCGTTGGCAGCGTTCTGATTTCTTTTGTCTGTCTCCTCGTCCCTTTGCTTCCACCTGTTCTTCTGCCAGACGTTGCACTGTGTAAACCCGGAGAACGAGAACGCCCCGGAGGTGACGGTCAAGTGTCTGAACTGTGACACCATCACTCAGGTCAAAGAGAAGCTGCTCGACGCCGTGTACAAGGGCAGCCCCTATTCACAGAGGCCCAAGGCTTCTGATATGGACCTGGGTAAGACTTACAGTACTGCATGTTGGAACTATAGGAGACATGTGGACAGATATAACTGTGGCCGAGAGAGCTTGATAACATTTGTGCTTACTTCTACTCTCGATCTTAAATTTCAACTCGAAAGTCTGCACTCAAGAGTTACTTTCACTTTGTATGTTTTGACAAAGACAGATTACCTATGAAAGTGAACATGACTTTTTTTGTTTGTTTGTTTTTTTCCTTGATAAAATAATTGATTTTCTGTGGAAAAACAGCCAACAAATGAAGCTGCTGTGAACACTAGAAAACTGGGACCAGGGACATTTAATAGTATCATTAAACCTGCATCAATATATCCAAAACTGTGAAGCCAAAACAACGAGCTGAAAGATGGTAAAACTGTAGAGCTGAGGTGAACAGCACAGTCCTGTGATAGTTATCTATTTGTGAGTTTGTCACTGTGAGCAACCCCTGTCACATTTTGACTCATTGCTAATTTGAAAATATTGATTTGAACAGCTTTCAGAGACTAGTTATGATTACACTCAAAAATGAACAAGTAAATTAAGAAACACAGCAACAAAATGACATAAAGACAATACAAGCCAAAAACAGAAACAAGGCAAGTTGTGCACAGTTGACATTTTGATATTTTCTTCTGCAGTGACCTGAACAGTGGTGGATTTTCCCATAAGTATCAAGATAATGCCACCTAGCTCATGAAAAGTGAAAGAAAGCCTTTAACTGAAATAACATCTGACCTCACTGCAAGATGTGTATTTGTGTTCTTTCCTCTAAACTTCTGTCCCCTCTTCCTGAAGAGTGGCGTCAGGGACGGATGGCCAGAATCATTCTGCAAGACGAAGATGTCACAACTAAGATCGACAACGACTGGAAAAGACTCAACACGCTGGCTCACTATCAGGTACCAGAGCGCGTGAGACAAGCACGAGCGAGAGTCGGCAGCCGAGGCTCGATCGCACGCTGAGCGTCTCCGTGTGTGTTTTGCTGTGTGCAGGTAACAGACGGCTCGGTGATCGCCCTGGTGCCAAAGCAGAACTCTGCCTACAACATCTCCAACTCGTCCACCTTCACCAAGAGCCTCAGTAGATACGGTACGATTCCCATTCTCCTCTTGACTTTATCCTATTTAGGACGTTCTGTCCGTGATTCCCCTGCCTCCCCCCAAACCCTCAAACTCTTTCAATTGCTCCTCTCCTTGTTTATTGTGGCCATGATTGGGCTCCATTGTTTCGGGTTTTTTTCACCTCCCTCCAAGTGAATGGCAATCCTTTTTATCCATCGCTATCAGCCCAGGCCAAGGCCATTCCACGGCTATTTCCAAGCAGTCCGTAAATGACAGGCATTAAAGTAGACACCTCGATCCCCAGCTGACTGAGTGAATGAGAGAGAGAGAGAGGACACCTGGCAGTCAGCGATAGACCGAGGCCCGGCATCAATATGCTTTACTTCACTGGAAAATTAAACTATGGAGAAGATGAATGACTCTGTAGCAGAAAACTGGACCCTCTGATACAAAGCGCAAAGTGACCCTCAGGTAAACACAGCTGTGAACGCTGCGACTGATCTGCTGGAGATGCACAATCTGGATTTTCTCCGAAACTACACATTAAAATTTAACACAAGACCATTCAGAATTTTTTTGTGTGTGTGCATCTACATTAGACATTTTTGCCTCTATTTAATAGTTGATGAGTGGAGGTAGACATTTGGCATCATGTTGCAGTTGTGTTACAAGGCTGATTCTGAAAACAATTGTGGAACCTGAGGAGAGTGAGACCTCTGCTTTTTGCTCTAATCTTCTATTCTCATGACTGTTTGACTCACCAGATGTAAAGGTGACAATTTTTACTGCTCCGTGTAAGTTATGAACATTTATTTTGACTTTTTGAAAAACGTTTGCCCTCTTGGTTCCAGTGGAAACAAACTGTAAATACAGCATTGACTTGTCGTCTTATGTAAATGCATGCAGTAGCAAATACTTAGACAGTAAAGCAGTAAAGTTGCAAAAAACCAAAGCAATGAACTGAAAGATACTATAAAGCTCAGTGGATCTGAGGAGAGCTGCAGAGGTGAGTGATGATTCTCTGTGGATTCAATTGACCTCAACAGTCCTACGTTGTGTGATTCAGTGTTAATATCAATTATAGTCAGTCTAAGTCCTATTTCACACCAAATATCTTGAAAGTTGATTTATTTGGAGGCGTCTTTACTTGATGAGAAAAGAAACAATGAATCAATGCATCACACGACACCTACACTGTGTTTGGTTAGTGAAGAGAAAATATATTTGGAGAAAATGAAATTTCTGAAATCAAAGCTTTTCCTTTTTATGAATCAGCCGCCCTGATAAAATGTGCAGCTATTTTGCTTCGAATATATTTGAGAAATGTGAGTGTCCGTGTTCATGTTTGCTTTCTGGTTTAATTTTGAATATGCGGGTGTGTGTTCATGAATGGATGAGTGTGTGTGTGTGTGTGTGCGCAGGAGGGTGTGTTTCTGAACATGTTGCCCACCGATGGCTGTGATGGGTTTGGAATCAAAGCCACTCAGCACCCTGCCGGCAAACAGCACTAGACACCACCCCACTCAGCCTCTTTCACTCTTCTATCTCGTGCTCTCCCATTACTCTACATTTCAACCCTCTCTCTCCTGACCTTTTTGTCTCTTTGTCCATTTAGCCCACCCAACCCCTTTTCCTGTCATCTGTCCTGTCCTCTCCACTCCGTCCTTTCACCAGACATAAAGGGAATGCACCATGCATCAGCAGCTCTCTCTTTTATCTCTCCACCTCTTCTCTCCATCCTTCTTCCCCAGGAGTAACAGCTCCTGGACAGATAGTCCTCTCCCTCTCCTGGTTGCTTTTCCTCTCTCCATCCTAAATGGAGCAGTCGTAGATATGCATCTCCTTGCTTCGCTCTAATCAACTTTGACGTTCGCGCCATGAATAATGAAACAGACATAGATGATCGAGGAAAGGGGAGGAGGAGTGAGTCACAGTCTGTAAAGGAGAAAAATTAAAGAAAGACATGAGTTTGGGGTGATTATCAGTTGACTTACTGGTCAGGTAATAAGAATCTACAAGCCTTTTTTTTTTCTAAGGTCCAACCTGTGAAAAAGAATAATAGTCTACTTTCTTTTTCTTCACTGAGTCACAAGGTTTATAATGTGAGCTGACATAGTTCTTCCCAATAATTCTTCCTTGTGTTTCCGGCTATAGAGAGTATGCTGAGGACAGCCAGCAGTCCGGACAGCCTACGATCCCGAACGCCCATGATCACCCCGGACCTGGAGAGTGGAACCAAACTGTGGCACCTGGTGAAGAACCACGACCACTCGGACCAGAGGGAGGGCGACCGAGGCAGCAAGATGGTCTCCGAGATCTACCTGACCAGGCTGCTGGCTACAAAAGTAAGACACAGAGGGGTGAAGTACACACGGGTGTTTGAAAAGGTGATTGCAGTCAGGATGAAAAACCTCTCAAACAGCACTTGGAACCACTGGGGGACGGTAAAACTCACCACTGAGACTCAGACTAATGGAATCTTTTCGGCATTATCAGCTCTTTAAAGTGGAGTGATCCACCTCACCTATTTCACAACCGAGGAAACTACTAATAAGGAGAGTAATCCAGAGAGTATGCAGGTCGTTCAGGAGCCTTACAGTGAAAAAATTTCAAATTTCAGATATATATACATCCAACATTTACAGTTATTCATTCGATGGTTTTGCCCAGGAAATGAGGTTCAGCCACAGTTGATCCATGAGAGGTTGCAGGTGCATGAAGTAACACATACATGAGTGTACAGCTGAGACCATTTTCTTGAGTGAGAGAAAGATTGAAAGAGAGGAAGAGTATGTTAGGTGAGTAGGTACTAGTCATGGTGCGTTAGCAGACTGTAGTGGCTGAGTAGGTTAATACACCTGAATGAAGGAGTTCAGGTTGGTGGGTGCAAGTGGCCGTTCTGTAGACGAGCATCCAGGGCTTGAACTTGTAGTGAGCGGCAAGAGGGAGCCGGTGGATGAAAGTTAGAATGACACAAGCTGTTTTTGGAAGACCAGACATGCTGCCACATCTTGGAACATTTGCAGAGGTTTTATGGTGCAAGCTCTGCCAGAAGAAGAGAGACGACCAATGTCTGTCCAAGGAGTTGAGCAGCATATTCAGATACGACCTGAGTGCAATTTAGTGAACGGCTGTCATTTTTTAGATTTACTTAAATTGGACACAAATGTGAGAAAGGACCCGTTGTATACACACATGTCCACACACACTCAGGGATAAACAGACTCATAACAAATGTGTAACCTTGCAGAATGAGCCAATCCAGCTGTTTTTCCTTTCCTCCCTCTCAGTTTACCGTCTCTTTCCTAATTGTTACAGAGGTAGGAAAATACAGCAACGGGCAGCGAATGCAAGAGACAGCGTTTCAATTTCCACTGGTAATAAGAAAAAGCAGATTAATAAAAGGTGGGCTTGTGGTGCAGAGAGCAGGGAGGCCGATGCAGGAGGTGTCAGGAGACGGGTAATTTGTTGAGGGATTGAAGATTTGGCCATGCATGATGAAAAAAAAAACAGAGAGGCAAATGCAATTGAGAAGCTCATCTTGTCCTTGTCTGTCCACGGCTGTCTTTCTGCGTCTGTCTGCCCGGGCCTCTTGTCTATGCAGATCTCAGCACTTTGATCCGCGACTGGGACAGAATTCATTCCTGTTCCATTTCGCAACGGCTGACTAAATACGATCCCCAAACATTTCCACCGTAATAGATTCTGCCAGATGGAGAAGTCTGGGAAACAAATGTGTTGTTAGGGAAATTCATTTAGCTACATTTGATGTAATTATGTTGAGGCATTGTCATTGGAGGAAAGCAGCATCCAAATCCAGGAGCTGGGGTTCCTGTTTGTGATTCTGTCACAGTCACAGAGCCAGAGTTATCACTGTGATTCCCACTGTGGCCATTCATACTAAGGATGTACACACTTATAGCCCGTTCTGGTGCTGTGGATACAAGTGGAGGAAACGAGACACTATATTCTGCCACGCAACACAGCAAAACTATGTTTACTGTCATTCTCTATTTTCTCTCTTCTAATTAACAGGTAGATTTGACAGTACATATATTTTGGGGTGATGTTTTTTTAGGGTGAGGGTGGATGGTCATGAGCAGCAGCATAAAAATGCTCAACACATGAATGACCAACATCAACATAAGTAATAAAAGAACTCAAGAACAAAGGTCAAAGTGAGTTACCATAATAATAATGTCACCTGTTTTAAAATGTCAAAGAAATCAGTGACAATTTACCTGCAAATGCTTCTCAGACGTGAGATCCCAGCTCATATTTCTATATAATTTATAACATCAATGTTTAAGACTTCTCAGCCAATTTAAACCACTAATATATGCACACACAAAAAAAACATTAAAGAAAAAAAAATTACATCCAATTATGACAAACAAAACACCGTGGAAAAGTGCTCCCGTCCTAACCAACCAACGCTGATTACCAAAATATAACAAATGAATAGAAACAAAATCAAATCATAGATAAAAATAGCACTAAACACTCAATATTAAAACAATTAAAAGTTGCAGTTAAAAAAAAACAAACATTCAAACAACAGCATAAAACTATTCAATTAAAACTACAGTTGACGTCCTTCTTACAAAACTCTTTTCTCTCTCTGTGCTCGTCCTTCCGATCAGGGCACGTTGCAGAAGTTTGTGGACGACCTGTTTGAGACCATCTTCAGCACGGCCCACAGAGGAAGCGCGCTGCCGCTGGCCATCAAGTACATGTTCGACTTCCTGGACGAGCAGGCCGACAAACACTCCATCACAGACTACGACGTACGACACACCTGGAAGAGCAACTGGTGAGCGAAGCAGCCGCTGTCTTTTCAAAAAATCTATCACGGTGTTATGGGAGGTGAATACAGCGTTCCGAGACGGTACCTCATTCAGAAAATGTCAGCTCCGGCACGTAGAGATCTTCAGGCGTCTTCACTTTTGGCCCTCGTGACATTTGCATTAGTGTCTCTCCCCGGCTGAGCCGAGCCGACTGCCCACACACAGCAATAATACATAGTGATACAAGAATGATATGTTGGTAGATACTTGGTGACTTTTAAGTCTATATTTAAATCGTCTTTAAGTCTTTTTTCAGCCTAAAATGTCAAACATTGCCTGGTTCCACTTTTTCAAATGTGAGGATTTGTTTGCTTATGTAATAGTAAACTGAATGTCTCTAGGTTGTGAAAGTGTTGGGCCAGTTTGATGACGACACCTCGGGCTTCTGGGAAATTTGATGGACATTTTCTGACATTTTATTGAACAAATAATTGATGGTTCAAGAAAATTATCAAGAGATTGATCAAACTTACCTCAACTTACACTTTGATCTTATAGTTCAGACTGTGATCATTCAAATTTGAATGTGTTTTTTTTTATATAGTTTTGATACATGTTTCTTTTGGATGTATTTGGCAAATATTTGCTTTCTCTGAGCCAAATGACTGTGGTTATTTCCCCAAAATCACTTGGACGGACAGACAGTGGAATTAGTTGTATATGTGTGTAGTTGAGTATTTAAATGGCCTTGTACATGAGTGTGTTATGTAACAGGACGCAGATAATGTTATATACCCCATCTGCAAATCATTAAATCAATAACTCCAGATCTGTAAAATGTATAAAAATTTAAACAGTTGCTTGGTTATAGTCTACAGAGTGATCTAATCTTCAGACTAGTCTTGCAATATTTATGCATTATAAATGCATTTATTTCCTTAAACATTTTGGTGAACTTTTGTTAAGTTTAATAAAGTGGCACCTACCAAGCAAGATTCACACAAAAGCAGTATTAGAAAAAACAGGCTTTAATGCTCACAGTGAACCAATCAGGTGGTGTATAAGACAGCAAAGACAAGGTGGTAATACAGGACGTTGCCAGGTTTGGTTTATGTCGTTTTAAAAATGTCTGCTCTGTGTTCCCTCTCCAGTCTTCCTCTGCGGTTCTGGGTGAATGTCATCAAGAACCCCCAGTTTGTGTTCGACATCCATAAGAACAGCATCACGGACGCCTGTCTGTCCGTGGTGGCCCAGACCTTCATGGACTCCTGTTCAACGTCAGAACACAAACTAGGAAAAGACTCACCTTCAAATAAGCTGCTCTACGCTAAAGACATCCCCAACTACAAGAACTGGGTAGAGAGGTAAGTCGGAGTTGAACCCAGACAAACTGTCACTCAAGTCAACTACTAGGCTGAAAATAGCTGTAAAATTATAAGAACATAGCAGGTTGAAGTCAGAGAATGTAGTGTGATTAAATTAGAAAAGAAATAATGTAGTGTAATTATAGTAATCTTGCTCCAGGCCTATAAACATGAAGTCCACAGAGGGTAGAAAGTATCAGAAAGTACCACATCTGTCTGTGACATTTGAAACTTACCATGTGAATTCAGGCCCAAAACAAAAATTCACTTTGATTTTCAAATCCACTTTTCGGCTGTAAAGAAGCGAGCGAGATAAGAAAACACACAGGTGAAAGACGGATTTGTTGCCACTGTTTTGCCGTCTCTCTGCAAACAGAGGCTCTCAGAAAAAAAAAAAATGTCCTCTACTTCACCCTTCATCTTTTATTCAGCTCCAGAATGTTTAGCTAAACTCCAGATAAGTTATGCTCCACCAACGCTCGCCACAGTTGTTGTTTCTGCTTTTGGGAAAGAGTCCAATAGTCTCTAAGTAGCTTTGTTTGGCAACGTGCATCACGGCTCCTCCCACAGTCTGTATTGATGTTGTAAGAGACGATGAAAGAGTCGTGAGTTTTGCACAGATTGCCAAGATATCGTTTTTACAGAACGGAGAACAACGAGCGCTGATGGTAATTAAATGATGTGTGAAACAAAATCATTTGATTAAATAATGTTAAAAAGCAAATTGGATGCAGCCTACTCTCTTCTCCTGCAACACTCAGGAGCTAAAACAGAAGAGCAGACAGTTCTCCTGGTCCATTTCTTTATTTCCAGCAACATACTTGAATGAGCTACAGTAAGTCCTCGGGCTTGCAGAGAGTATTTGGAGGCAGTATGAGATAAGGATTTATAGGTGATGGTTAATTGGGTGCAGTTAAACCTTGTTTCTATTATGCCTCCTAACCCACACTCAACCCCAGACTGCCCCGCTGCAGTAAACCTTGAGATAGTTGAGATATGGATTGTGCGAGCAGGCCCCACTACAGCTCAATATTGGGATATATTCTTAATATACTGCGTTGTTGTTGCCTGCTGCACTTTCAATGGACTCTCTGCTCCTCGGATGCAGCCAACACCGAGTCGATAATGTGAAGGTTGTTGTTGCTCTGACAGGATGGAACATCTGCTAAAGAAACAGTTATTACAGCCAGAGACCGAGAGCGCTGGACACATGCAGCAGCTCGGGGACTTCAGCGCAGTATTTAGCCTGGATTCCAAAAAATATCTATGAATTATATGATGCTATAGCCTCGCATGTGTGAGATCATGAAGCCAGTGATGCCTGAATAATAAAGCAGGGGATAATCAAATGAAACATAAATCTGGGATTGAATAAGGTTGCTCTCCCTCGAAATATAGTCTACTCACCCTTCAGCAAAAACATAAAATACAGCCACTCTTCCTGCCTAATAATTGTCCTACACTCCCTTAGTTTTCAAGCAGACAAATTTAAACCTATATGATGGACAGTCCACTGCTCTTCAGCTGTGTTTGACAGTAATTCCTCTCACATGTCCATTCGTCCTGTCAATGTGTCCTTGAGCTCAGCGCTGAAGCATCAGCTAAATACTAAAATAATAAAACATGGAACCGGATCAGTCCCCCAGTGAGACGACTGGTCACCAGCTGCCACTGTTTGCGTTCAGAATATTTAACGACCGCCATGTCCAGCCGCTAAGTCAAGTTTTGGACGGAATACAAATATGTGAAAAAACTCTGCCCGACCTCTCCTCCAGGTATTACTCGGATATCTCCCGCATGCCAGCCATCAGCGATCAGGACATGAGTGCCTACCTAGCAGAGCAGTCCCGCCTGCACCTCAGCCAGTTCAACAGCATGTCGGCGCTGCACGAGATCTACTCCTACATCACCAAATACAAAGACGAGGTGAGCTCTCACTGCACGAGGGTTGTAATTACCAGGAAGCGGCCTGTGCTGTGTCATCGCCCCCTTTACTTGTTTTGACTAATACCAGGAGGTCATTTTAACAGAATTGCACTGATAACCAGTCCACATCGGTACAGGCTGGAAGGTATTAGCACCATTAGGATGCACATTAAGGCGTGAGCTTAACACATTATGAAGCTAATGGAGCGGCATTCAATTTATGTGATCTTTCCCAAAGACCTGCATGGACAGCATTTTGTACAAACCAGGAGTGTGTGTGTGTTTCATCTGTTATAGGAATAGTTTCGTATTTTGCTCATTTCACTCGTTTGCTCTCTTGCTGAGAGTTTTGAGAAGATTGATACCACTTTCATATCTGTCCTGATAAAACCAAAGTATAAAAACAACAGTGACTTCGGCTTCAACAAGACTCACGAAAGTCTTGAGGCAGAGAAGTACATGCAGTATGTGTGTGCATATGATAACTATTGTTTTTACACAAGATAGAACACGTTAATGAGTGAGATTTTGAAGTGCTGGTTATTATCCTTCTTCCTCTCCATCCCTTTATTTTCTGCTCCCATAAGTCACTGTGGTTCATAACCTCCTCCGGTTCCTGATGGACAACCATAAGCCCTCATCAACCTCTGCTTTCCCCAATTTTATCGTGCATTTATATGGTGAAAGATAAGTTGCCTCTTCCCCTCCTCCCTCCTCTCCATCCCTCCATCGGAGCAGTATTACAGTAGTTACGCTGGCTGCTTGCAGCTGCCTCCATTCAAACCAACTGCTCCCCTTCATTACAGCCTATTATCCAGATGTAGGCAGCTGCACAGTCCCCATCGCCTCTAACACACGGCCTGACCTTACACGCACACACACACACACACACACACAAAAACACATAAATGTACACAGCCGTGCCCAACACGCTCACGCACACATGCTAATGCGCGTACACACATTAAGCAGGACGATGCACCACAAAGACAAATGCACACATAAATACAGAGTCTGCTTTGTGCTGTACTGTACCAGCTCCTCCCTCCCTTGTTCGTGTCACACTTAATAAGACACCAACACACACGCTCCTGTACACACTTCCAGTGGCCATTAACATGCCATTATAGACATCCCACTGGCCCTCACATCTGCCCCGCCAACCCTGTCCATGTTGTCAGCATCGGTATAAAATGTAATCACTAACAAGGAACGCTCAGAAGAGCCGGTGTGTCTGAGCGCCAACACATTTAGTAATAGAAGCACCCTGTTTTTTTCTTCATGCTATGGGATTGAAATAAGTGATTAAGGATGATGTGTAATCTTCCTCCATGTTTGTGTCCAGATCCTGTCGGCGTTACAGAAGGACGAGCAGTCGCGCAGACAGCGGCTCCGCGGCAAGCTGGAGCAGGTCATCGACACCATGGCCCTGGCGAGCTGAGGACCGGCCAATCACACGCCTCGGCTAGCGGAGAACTGGCCAACCAACACGCCTTCCCTGACAACCTTTGTGACATTTTGACCCTCGACGTTCGAAGTCTGTCGTTATCACCTTCACAAACAACATCGAGCAGCAGCGGAAAAAGACTGCAAGGACACAAGCACCCAGCAGCAGCAGCACACTGGAGAGACAGCAGAGTTTGGAACTAAGGCCCCGCCGGCCGGGTTGGCTTTACTTTTTTTTTCTTCTTCTCTGAGCCACCAACCCAGCCCCGAACAACCAAATCAAGCGCACCCTCAGCCTCAGACGATATGGACCTCAGCTCAGGAGAGCGTTTATTTTCATCAAGGCCCTCATCACATCACGAGTCCTACGGGGAGAAGCGGTCGGGTACTTTGGCCACAATCAGGACCAGCACTTGCACAGTGGTGACCAAAAACTCATCTAGCTGAACACAGAGCCGAAACGCTAAAGGTACAAGCTGCCAGCTCGTAGCTTTCCACAGCCGAGGCTACAATTCAGACTGTGAGCCAATACAAATCCAGGATATATTATTGTGATACTTGATCCCTGTGAGGAATTTCTCTTTTCTGTTGCCGTCCTCCACGGGGAGGTCAGAGGTCAGGGACAGCTACAGAGCAGCCGCCGTGGAGCTGGTACAGATTCAGTGTGTTGCTCAAAGACACTTCAGCGGGGGAGATGCTTGGCAACACAGAGGCTGCTGCCACTGCAGGGCAACCAGGAGGATGGACTTTGCAGGGAAACTCTTTCTCAAGTACTGACTCTCCAACTATCAACAACAGCTCCACTGTAACAAAGGACATTTTCAGTTTCATAACTCTGCATTTGATTTGTTCTCGCATTTGATTTCATTCTTTCCCCCCCCAAACTGCCTACTCTCCCCAGTGCTGTGCCACTTGTGTTACTGCTGAATTTGCACAACAAAGCTAAATCAAAAGAGAGAAGAGGATTTATGAATATATATATAGATATATAAATACAAACCTTTTGTTTTTAAAACAAATGAAAAGTTGAAAAAAAATGTTTTCCATTGTAATGTACAAAAGATAAGTTTGAGAAGAGGATTTGATATTTCCAAGATGAAAAATTATGAAAACACAAGGAAAAAGTTGTCCTGTGCCATGTTTTACTTTGAATGTTGTTTAGTGCAAAGAGACTTCTTTTCGTTAGATGAAATGTGCTATGATGAAAAATGTTGTCATATTTAGTGACTGAAAGTGAGAGTTTAAAAATAGGTAAATGGCAAAAATATATATATATTACAGACACTTTCTATATTTCATGAGGTCCTGGGGCCGATGTGTGCTACATGTGTGGCTCTGAAGGTGGTAAAAAGACAAACGATGTCTGGAAGTCGCCTGCGAGCCAAACCGACCTACAGTGCTTTTGTGTTTTGTTTTAGAGAAACCAAATACATCGAGGCCTGGTCAGCTGATTTAGATGAGACAACAGCTTGTGGAAGCCTCACGCTGTGGTAGCAGACAACTATAGAGGCACTAGGCAGTCGTTTAAGTTGAACCCTGGTCTTGGTCTCTGATCCCGTTTTTTAGGCTTCCCCTCTCGTCTGAAAATTTTTATGAGGTGTTCCATCCAAAACAAAGGCCAGTTTCATTGTGCAGAAGAAGGTCAAACAGTATTGTTTCATTTTTTTGGCTTGTTTTCTAGTCTGCAGTAAAGGTGGTAAAGCTAAAGGTTCAATTTTTTGAAATGTGAATGTGGTTTATGAAAAGATAATGAAATGTAGCTTGATTTATGTAAGTGTTTTGTGCCAGTTGAAGGCCTTTCTCTTTTTTTTTTTGTTTCGTGGTTTTATAGGGGTCAAAAAAAAAAAAAAAAATCTTAAAATGTTTTCCTTCCAGTACTTGCTGCTCCACGTGAACTCGCAGTGCTTCAAAAAAAACATGCGTTCATACACAAGACATTCCTTTCTCCTGTGAGTGTTCAAATGGTACAAGGCTAATAACAAAGGCTAGAAAATAGAGAAAAAAGATGTGAAACAAACCAGGGTAATATATTCTGTATGTGGTCGTCCATCGTGTCCGAGCTTGTTATGAAACGTAGAGCGCCAGACCAGACGCATTAACAACCAGATCAGATGGATGAGGTCAAGAAAAAACTCCTCTACTTATCCCTCTTGTCCCTGTTTGTTTGTTGTGATGACAAATAGAGAAAAAAGCAGGTTAAAACGCATCAAATGCACCTTTGACAAACAGGTACCGATGCCTCAAAATCATTTTCTGTTTCTTCCTCTTCAGCAGTGCTTCCCTCAGATTTGTCGGACCAGCCGACGCCACAGTCCTCGGTTTCAGTCCAGTTCAGATAGCGCACAGCTTTGCAGGTGCGTCAGGAATCTTGCAGGCCGGAGCCGTTGTGAAAGGCCTGGTCGCTCTTCTTCAAATTTTCTGACTTATCTTTTTTGTTCATGAGCCGAAACTAAGACAGTTTGAGCTGCAATTTGACACGAGGATACTGAAAGATATTTCCAAGTCAGTCTTACTTTCCCGGGCTTTGTGATTGCGGGGAGTGCTGCTCTTAAGTTCAGTCCAATGGAAGAAAGTGAAACCCCAAAAATACTTTCAAGCAGAGGAGCAATTCTTCCACAATAAGACTTGACACATCCTGTTTTATCATTATCCATAGTCTCAAACGTGCTGATATTGGAGCAAATGCTAATGTTCTTTTATTATAATTTTAAAAAACCAACTGGAAAAATAAATATACACACACATTTGAATTGTAATTACAAGTAGGATGAGCAGCTTTTTTTTGGCAGTGCTCCAACATGCCTTACATCCTTGTTTTCACAGTTACAGAATTGTTAAGCAATGAATGAACATCTTTAAAATCCAGGGTGATTTAAAACTGAGCTATGATGAACTCAAAATAATAGAATTGACGTGAAAGATGATATGCATTCCACAATTTTAATACACGTGTGTTTCCAAGTTGGAGCGACAAAATCGCATTCTTGTGTTTGTTCCAACAACACGAACACAGAAGATCAGCAAACTAAATGTGTGAGCAACACTCAGAAAGCACCAGATGGACCCACTAACCAACTTTTCCCAAGTGATAATGGTTCACTCACAGCTGTTTTACAGTATGAAATCAAAGTGTGACTATTGCGTTTTGGTGCGATTGTCGAGTTCTAGTCACCTAAGTTTGTGGTGAATTTGCGCCTTAGCGCCTTTGGATTGTGTCTTTGAGCAGCAATCAGTCCAATCTAAGTCACATGCTTTTAAAAAATCCAACATGGCTGACAGTGGACATGTCACTAAATGGAAAGATCATATGGCAAACTTATTAATTTAATTTGGTACTTTTCCAGACATCTCCTTTGTCCAGAGCATTTTATTTTGGTTGGGTGTTAACATTTTTTTTTTTTTCAAATACACCTGTACCAACCCTTATGCCATCAAACCGAACACATATTTCTGCTGTCAAGTGAAAACTCCAACAAAAGTACATTTCCCTCGATAGATTTCATATGTTTTACGAAACCCTTTAAAAAGTCCGTTCTGATCATTAGATATTAGCCTGCGCTTCACACTGACATGTTTTTATCTGACAGCGTAAATATGTGTCTGGACAGAATGAAACGTACTGTATGTGCTTCAATACTTGAACCGCTGATCTACACAGGGTAAAACAACATACAGGGCAGCTGACCAAAGCTTGATTCATCCACATCAGGAGAGCGACTCCGTGACAAGAGATTACGTTTGACCCACCTGCTTTTCACTTTCAGCGCTCGTTACAGTCATTTAAACACCGCCTCATTGAAGGTATTTAGTGTTTGTCTTTGTGCTTGATGAATGGTGAAATTGAGGCGACGTTACTTCCTTGAACAGGCGCTCAATAACACATTCTGTTCAATTTGAATTAATAACTGAAACAGTCCGAGGACGTGGACCACTGCGTTGATGTTTGACTGCTATTCACTTGCTCAATTGTTCTTTTGATGAAGACTTGTTAAAGATGATTTTAGTGATGTGGAAAGAGTAATGAGGCTTAGATAGTAACCCTGAGGATCACTTTGTAGGGAGTGAAAAAAAAAAAAAAAAAAAAAAGTTCAGCAAGATGGTGAGATGAGGCCCACTTGGTCTCTGGTGCTTTTGTTTCTTAGTTTTGCTTCTTGTTTTCTGCTTCACTACTTGTTGGGGTAAAAGATGAAAAGACTTGGGCAAGGCAGAGGAAGCGCTTTGAAGGCCATGGTATCGCTTCATTTTCCATTCTGTTGCATCTGTGGCGTTCAACTTCCACATAGAGAAAGACAGTGACGGAGGAGGGAGGAGGGTGGAGTGAGAGGAGGAAGGAGGTGGAGGGAGAGATCCTCTCGATGATTGACTGACGCGGAGCTATTCACTGTGCCTTGTCAGCCTCTGCCCATACTGGAAATGATGTGTTTTTCCATACACTTAAAGGATATGATTCAAAGTTTATGTCAGAGGAATTTATTTCAATATGCATTTTGACAACAATCATTTAAGATCTGCTTGAAGAAGAGCGCAGCATTTCATGAAATATGCTCATTTGCTTTCTTTCGAATGGTGCGATGAGAAGACTGATACCAATCTCATGTCTGTGTGTTAATTACAGAGCTGAAGTCAGCACGTTTAGCTTAGCTTGGCATGAAAAAGGTATGCCATGGCAAAAAAGTACACCAACAAATTTAACCTTACATAAACACAAATGCAAAATCATTGTGGTTTTAGTGAGAGAGAACATACTGGAACTAATGTTTGCTGCAAAGAAAAACTTATATCACTATAATCATAAATATGTTTTTTTCTCCTTTTGTTTATGTAGCAGACTTTGCTTCATCGCTGCTTTTAGTCTTGAGCTCAGCTACGTCCTGACTTCAGTTTTTTAGATTAAGATCATTATTGTTGTCATTTTACCCTCAAAAATCAAAGTGACAAAAAAAAAAATCCTATTATGAGAATTTTGTGAAGCTGAAACCAGGAGACAGTTAGTTTATTATAAAGACTGCAGAAAGTAGAATGAAGCCAATTAACACGTTGTATCCTTTTTGTTTTACTTTTGAACAGAGCCAAGTCAAGACGTCCCGGTTTGTCTGGGATTGTCTCAGCTTCAAACCCCAGTCCCGATAAATGTCTGTAAAACACTCAAATATTCTGGGTTTTCAACATTAACTACCAAATTTTCCTGCTTTCTTTACCAGAATTAAAGTAATATAATCCCACTCATGAGCGCCATCGGCTGTGACGCATGCAGCTCCTCAGTCAGTAGCCGTCATGCCGAAGAGAAAGCCGGCCTTTTCTAAAGAGCTCCAGGAGGTTTGCTCCTTTCTTTATGAAGTACTTGTGAACGCGAAAGGTGCACTCGATAGATGTGCTGAAATAATTGTCCCCAATCCTGATGAAAATGCCAATGGGGCGTGCACGTGAACATGCATTAACTGAAGCACCCGGTCGGGTTTTTGAACAACAGGATCTAGTCTTTCTGCTTAGCTAAACTAACTGCATCCTGACTTCATATTCAGCAGACGTGAGAGTGGTGTCAGTCTCTACATCTCAGTCAAGAACGTGAAAAAGGGCCTTTTCCAACAACTGTTAAAAAACCCACATTGTTTTCTTGTATACTCTGAAAGCCATCTGTGAATCTGTTCTGAAGTGTACGTCAAATGTATTTCATTTTCAGTCTGGGCTGCTCCCTCCAACATGACGTTTCCTCACCACCGCACAACCTTACTACTTCCCCTCATCTGCCGGTTCTGATCCCCCCAAACACAGAAGTTTCTCGTCCCTCCAGTTCTCTCCAGCTTCCTCACCTGCAGTGTTCACTTTGATTAAAGTACATTTCAGAGAAGGAGCATAGGACGTAAAATACCTTCACACACACAGATTAAAGAGGAGAGAGGTAGAAAGAAAAAAAAAATACCTTAAAGAGTTTTAATACTTTATGAATTCTGATACCTTTTTAAGAGTTTCAGACTTGAAGCTGCTGTGACAGGTTCTGGCTGTTTCACGCCCGTGTAAATATCCTGCTCTTTCCTATTTTGCAGATTTATTACGTGTAAATAGACACGCATCAAGGAGAGATTAAACATGTTTTTTGCTAAATCTGGCTTGTCTGATGTTTTCATTCCCCTTACTCGTCCCTATATCCCCTCAAAGTTGTGGATTTGAAAGTTTTAACAAGTTTTAGGTTTATCTCGAGTTCACGTCACCACGAGAGAACTTGAAAGATCAAAAGCAGCACATATGAGAGTTAAATGTTATTGTACTCCGTCGACGCAGCCTGGTAAAGCAAATACTGCTGCTTCTGTTTGATTTCCCCGTTTTTTTTTTTCACAGTGATATCGATGAGGACGTTGACAAAGATAAGAAGGGAAATGATAATAAGCCTCCACTTCACAGATTTTGCTTTTCCTGAAGTGAGCCAGGAAGATGCAAAGCTCACTTTCGAGAGTACAATCGCTCGTCCGTATCCACTCGCTCTCCCATCCATGTGAACAAACTGAGATTGTCCCAGTGTCGAACCAGTGAATCGTTCAGATGTGAGCTCGATGTCGCGGTAATGATGTGGTAGAAAATGTGATTTCCATGTTCCATTGATTTTGGTGATACTGTAAATCTTTCAAAACAAAATGCATCATCATAAATCTGAAATTCACAATTTGTCTAACACAATAAAGCTAACGCAGAGACAATATGGACGGGTTGTAAAAGAGATATATCTAAATCTAGCATCACCAGGAGGTTGACGTTTCTGTTTTTTAATAAAATGTCTCAACAGCTATTGAATGAATTGCCATGACATTTGACACATACATATATCTGTGGTGTCCAAAGAAAAAAACCCTGATAACTTTGGTGATTTCTGACATTTTCTGTAGCAACATCAACGCTTCTGTTCTTTGCTTCATGTTCATGTGATATTGATGTTGCTGTAATTATGAGTTTGTCAGATTACTCGAACAAAAGGCTTTGTCCAAAATCACAATTTCAAAATCACTGCTATTTACTATATAGTGTATTACATTTAGCTGCTTTAGCTGTTCCCTGTTAACAGTCTCACAATACTATGCGTCGCATTTTATAGATACGAAAATTTGTGTGACTTGCGATGAGGTGCAATGACGATGATTTATAAATGTCTGTTTAGTGCTCACTACAGAGTAAACCACTGAGCGTCTGTTATGATTTCAGACAGCGCTTTGGTCTTGTCATTTATATCTGTCACTCTTTCGCTTCATCCTTCCTTCCCAGAGCAAACGACACCAAAACAGATCAAGCCCCGTCCTCTCGTCACGTCTCTCCGACCGTCCATTACGCTTTGGCAAATGTAACTTTTAAAATGTGTCGAGCCCTCCCCTTGGGAACAAGAGGATTTGACAGGCAACCCATCAATCAAATTAAAAAGCCCATTACGAAAACATAAAGAGGAGAGATTCAGACCTCCGGAGAGAAGCTGACCTGGATATCACAGACAAGTCGTCTTTGTTCTGAATGGGATTGACCTCTCTTTATTATCCTAAGTGCTTTTTTTTCATTCTTTCCTCCACCTGTGGGGCCATTTCAGACTCTTATTTCTTTCTCTGCATGGTGAGGTTTCAAGCCGGGGACGGATGGAAGGCAGATTGCAGCATTTGTAATTATTTCTTTTCCACCCAGCTTCCTTTTTTTCTTCTCTTTACTATCTCTGAGTCTCCCTCCCTCTGCCCACTGTGTTCCTTCGCAGAGCCACACTGAGTGAGTTTCTGCAGGAGTTTCTTTCCCACTCCTCTTCTTCTTCTCTCCATCCTATCCTTTAATTTTCCTCTTGCATATTATTCGGAGTCCCTGCTGTAGCACTTGTCACAGTAGGTAGAGACACAGCAGTGCTTATAGAAAGCCTGGGGTTGCACACACACGCTCGCAGACACCACCTCCCGTCGCCTGCAGCCACTCTGTCTGGCTGTGTGTTCAAATATCTCAGGGCATCAGATTACCATGTTTGAATTGTGCTTGTTGTGAAAAATCACTCTCCCTCTCGTTCATTTTCCCTTGTTTTTCTGCGCCTGGAGGCTTTTCTGACGACTCAATCGTCCGACCGCTCTTGACGCAAACACTCGGCCGTCCTCTAAGATGCCCCGATGCAGAATAAAGGACAAAGTCACATTGGCTTGGTGTCCACCCTGCTCGCTCTCAGCTGGAGATTAAACTGCGATAAGACTCCTCTCCAGAAAGGAGAAGAGGAAAGATAAGAGAAAAAGCAACAAGAGGTAAGAGGGACAGAGAGGGAGAGAAGTGTGGAAAGGGAGAGCAGGGGAGAGAGAGTTGACTTTGGTCGTCTCGGAGGAGGCAGGCGGTTAATACTGCCTGGCTGAGATCTCACTCATTCTGTCTTTATGAAGCTTCAATAAATGGCGACCAGCAGGGGAAATAAGATGATAGCGCAGAATCAGGGCAGCAGACAGAGTCACGTCTGCTCCGGCTCCTTCCTCTCTGTCAGAGCTGTATTAAATGCAGTGCTAAATCGTGGCTGTGTGGGTGCATGTCTGGATGCACTTTAGAACAACTAAGTGAACTTGTATAATTTAAAGTCATCACTGAACCCTGTCGCCTCTGATTCCCTGAACCTATGTTTGGTGTTCTGAACCCCTGATGTCCAACAGGCTGCCAGGTGGAACGGAAGCAATGGGTTTATATATTCCTGATGTGTTGGATGGAAGAAAGACTTTCACAGAAAATCTACAGAATAAGACATCACATGTATGAAGATGCTGTTTGATTGACATCTGGAGGGTGCAGCATCGTGGAGCAAGCTGCAGCGTGGATGTTGGTGTGAAGGTACCCTTTGACCCAAGAACCGACTTAATTGAATTCAGTGGAAAAAATCCACAACAACCCAGGGTCGTAATAACTAATTTCACTTGTCGTCATGTGCAGACTGGTTGCATTTTAAATCTCGTTATCTATCTTGCTCCATTAATTTGATATTAAGGTGTAAAAAATGGTGTGTTTTGGGACATTTTTGTTTGATTGACAGGCCTCTCAAAATGTGAACTTTGCAATGGCAGCATTTAAATAAAAATGATTGATTTGATTGATTGAGGATGAATTGAGATGAAATGAAATGAAATGAACTGTTGCACAGAATCATTTAAGAAATAGTGTAGTGTGCTAGGAATATCAATGAGTGTCAGTTACAGTCTGGTTAATGGTTTAGGTTGGGCAACTAAAACTGTCTAGTTTAGAGAAAGACCATGGTTATGAACTCTTATGTGAACTCTTCACCACCTCTTCATTCATAGACAAAGGACACACCACCTGCTGGGGCTTGTTGGAATTGAAATGCAAATCATACATTGTGAAATTGTCCACTACAAAAAGAATTCTGAGCTGATCCATTTTCAATTTAAACAATTTCACACTTTAAATCAGCTGTGAATAACTCTAAAAAACAAGTAGACGAGGTTCCATGGTTCTACTTTTTTAGCCATGCCGGCGCCGTGACTCCAGAGTTGGCAACGTTGGTTGGACTGTTGGTCAGTCCAGCTGAAATCCTTCAACTACTATTGAATGGATTGCCTTAAAAAAAAAATTCTAATGACTTTGGTGATCTCCTGACTTTTCATGTGGTGCCAATATACAGTTGACGTAAAGTGAGTGAAATTGTGTTTGAAATGTTTGAAATTTGATTCAGACGTTCTTATTCCCCTCAGGAGGAACTGTAATAACACCGGTGATCCCCAGACCTTCTTCATTTTAGCTTGTCCAATACGTATCTGCGTGACATTCCCATCGGCCTTGGCTGTACTTTGTGTTTGCATATGTTAACATAATTAACATGCAAAGCTAAGATGGTGAACATGGTAAATATTTGACCAACTGAACATCAACTAAATGTACTAAATTTAAATGCATGTGCTGAATTTGGGGTTTTAGTTGGTAAATGTTTGCTGGGTGATCCATAGAACTACTGTTGGTCAACCATGAGACGAAACACAATCTTGGGAAATATTTGTGGCTTATTATTAGTGGTTAATTACTGTCACATCCCTCGCTTCATATTATCTCCTCATTAAGCAGTCTAATTGAGTGTTTCTCTTTCTGAATGGGATTTTTTTTTGGCAGACTTTGACCTTAAATCCTGCTCTCGCTGCATTTCCTAATACTGTGTACATGCATACAAATGCACTTTTACCAAAGGACCCTCCACCAGCCATCCCAGCTACTGTCTGAAAAGAAAAAAAAAAAGAAAAAGCTATTTTCTGAGACTGAGCCCTGTTAAAATTGACTTTCATTGCACCGGGCAAGATCAATGAATTCCAGAATAGCACCCATAAGGGAGTTCCTATAATACTCGAGGTCTGATTGTAAGTGCTTCTCTGGCAAGTGGCGAATGACAGACCACTGGAGCCAATGAAAAGCAAATGTGGCATTAGGAATTCAGCTTGTAGTTCAGCTCAGGCTATTTTCACCAACTCTAACCCCCCACCTGCTTTGCTTCTCGCCATCCCAGCAGGAGCTCACTTCACCTTTCCTCTCACCCGCAGCCCAGCTATCCTCGCACTTTCATCTCTCTCTGTCTCAGCAGGATGGACGGATGCTCGGGAGAGCTGACAGAGGAGAACAGACCTGACTAGACAAACTAGTCATAGCAGACCCCCCTCCTCCTTCTCTGTCACTCTTCCACTTCCCCATCATCCTTTTATCTCTTCCGACCTCTCATCTACCCCCTTCCTCTCTTGCCGTCCCTCCTCTCCCTGCGCTCCCGCTTCCTCTATCTGTATCACTTATGGCTTGGCTGCAGGCAGTGCTGTGGTATTGGAAGCAGCATGGGGCCTGAGGAGTCATCCGGTACTAAGCGGAGCTAAGCCCAGCTTCCGAAAAGCATCTTAGCACTTTGGTCTAGAAAGGTTCACGAAGAATATCAGATAATTGAGCAGTAAGTCTAGAGAGAACTTGGCCTTGGACACATCGAATCAGTGGAGATGAGATAACTGAGCTAACTAAAATTTGATCTAAGATGATTTTAGGATTAAGTTATTATTATTATTATTATTAAATATTATTATCATTATCATTATTAAATTTGACATTTGACATCATGTCTGTGATTTCAGACCCAGCCACTCCTTCCTGTCCTGCGGTAACTCCAGTGTTCCCACCATATCCCTTCACCTGACTATTCCCATCCAGTCTCTGCCAGATCGTCTTATGTGCTTTCATCTTATACCAGGTGCAGACAACATGATATTGATGCTTCAGGCCTAACGACTACTATGTACTATCATCGGACACCATTATTTGTTTACATTCTTGTTCCCTGTTACAACCCAGAGGAAAGCTTGTTGCCCAAAAGGGATCCAACATAATTACATGAGTCAAGAGCTGCAAAAAATAGGTTCCATTTTATTTTTAACAGACAAGACACAGGACCACAAATCAAAAGAGCTCAATCAAATAAAAACCTAACTAACCCCAAAACCTCCCCAAACAAACTACAAACTGATGGGCTGGGCTATCACCTCCTTTCCAATGCTATGATTGATCAGGGTCCAAATTAGAGGTGGTAATTTGCACTGTACTTTACAGTGCTGTTGAATTGCGCTGCAGTATTGTAAAAGATATTTCTCTTATGTGCCTTTCTCCAAATTTTGACGAGTTGTGAGTTTGACTGTTGAGCAGTTACATCTATTTCCTGTCTCTCTATCAAACATTCATGCAGTGTGCTTGTTATGAAGGACCGAGCCAAATGAACTTAACTTAAACTGGGAGTTGAGAGAGCAAACAAGCAGAAAGTGGAAGTACGGTGCTCTCTCCTATATTGTCTCAGCTCTTGTGCTGCAGTACCAAATGCTTACTTTAATATGAAACAGTGACTGGAACTTTCAAAATGTTCTGCCAACCTACTCTCACCTGAGGATGGTGCCTCCTCTGATACATAAGGTCACACCAGTGTTTTTGTTCACTTTACCGGCATTTCACCAAGAAAGTGTACTGTGTGCTGAGGTTTGCTTCATCTCTGCCCACAGCACAGGCTGCTGAGAGTCAAGGTCAAGTAACTGCAGAGCATTATCTGTCACTGTAATTAGCATAATTAGATTTTTAGGTTAGGGCCCCTGAAAAGATCCAACATCATCAAGACTACTTTTACTGTTGTTCTCTACTATTAAAGAAAGAGTCTGTAGGACATTCTCTCAGGTAATTCAGTTTTAGGAGCCATATGGAGCTGAGGGCAGCAGACGGCTGCTGAGAGCAACTTACTCTGCATATCGAGCTGATTTAGTTGCCTCACATAAGGTCAAGCCACTCAGACTGCTTATGTCGCTGTGATTACAATACAAACACTTCAGCACCCCATCGAACAAGACTCGCCAGGTTCAGACAGGCACAGACTAAATATTGGAAATGAATTTAAATAACTATCTTATGATTCATATTTATACTTTTTGTTTGCAACCATAAAGCAATAATATTCAGTCTTTGTTGACATTATTGTTTTATTATCTGTGTGACAGTGAAGCCTGGAAGCTATAGTTATGACACATAACACAAGTGGTGCAACTCCCACATGATATACTCCACTCCCTGCTGCGTACATCCAACGCACCCTTTCCAGGAGGGTGGTGTATTTTAGCTGCCGTGCCCTACTCGCTCTTTCGCTCCGCATTGACTTACTGCTGTTTTCACACTGCGATTCATAAGCCCCACGTCCACCCAAGCATCCATTTAAGCATAGACTCTAAATAGTCTGAAAGGTGAAGTCAATGCTGCTGCCTTCAACCTGCAGTCTTTCTAATGGCCAACAGGAAGCGACTCCAATGGTTTCAAAAAGAAGTACAATCGTATAGAAGATTAGAAAATGCTCCTACTTCTCACTTGATTTATGACCTCAATAAACATTTTCCTAATGGGTTCATAGTCTCAACTGCTTCTTTCAGGTCTTCTTCAATACAGCATAAAATTAACTTTGTAAATTATGGTTCCAGTCAGAGTAAAATAGATGATTAAACAGTGTATATGTCTTTGGGGCATGGCTAACTCAGTCAGGATAGAGGAGGAGCAATGTGTGACCTCACCAGCTCAACCCTCTCGTCTAAATATGGTCACTTCAGGATCCAAAAAACAAAATGGTGAAGGCTATAATGCCAAACTTGAGGCTGACATCACGGTGGGTTTATATTTGGCTGTAAGTTAATAACTATATAAATTAAGTAAAATTGAATGTAATTGAATGGAATATGTTGAATTCATATAATAATCTTTCCATAGGCTGAACTCGTAGCTACAAGTGGTAGCTGTGAACATGGTAGCATAGTATGTGTTCTTCTCTTTAGAAATGAACATAGCCTACTTGTTTGTTTGATGAAACAATTAATTTATTGTTCAAGAATTAGTTCATCAACAACATTGCAAAAAAAAAGTAATTTATCACCATAAAAGCATTTGTGAGCCTGCTTTTCCTAGTTTAAATGTTTTCTTGGTAGGGAAACAGACTTTTTTTTTTTACTTTGTCAAGTTATATAAATAAATAAATGAAAAGTATTGGACAGACTGATATAAATGAAAATAACACAACCGTTTAATGCAGCTGCGCCACTGTATAAGCGTCTTATCCTCACGCTGTTCATCTCGCCGCCACCAGGTGTCACTGCTGTGCGCACAGGCAACCTGGCTGGAGGAAGAAAGCGCCGAAATCACGCATTTTTTTGTAAAGAAACAGACAAATACTACAACACTGAGGAGGAAATTGAAGAAAGAGTTTTGAGGACAAGTCTTGGGATGAAACCAGTGAGGCAGAGGAACTAAAGTTTACTAAATGACTGTATCTGTGGGCTGATATTGATGCTAGCCTCTAACAGGTTAGCTAACCTGCGCTAGCTAGCTAGCTAGCTAGCTAAAACACTGCTGCACTGTGAGCGCTGTCTCTCTCTGTGGATGTAACCTGAACTGATGTGAAGAAGAGCCACATCTTCATCATACTACACATTGATCAGACCTGCTTCATGGCCTAGAAGAAGAAGGTGGGTGCTGCACAGAGGAGGAGCAAACACCTGGTTTAAGGTAAGGCAGCTGGTTATGTTGTTTGGTGTTGGTGTGTGTCGCTGGTTTAATGCTCAATGCTGCTTTCATTTGTGAGCTAATGCTGGTGATGTGGGTCAGGTTTGATGGAGATAACACACTGATGGATACAGCGAAGTTGTGTGGACAGACAATGTGTGTCTTTGCAGCTGATTTACTTTTGTTGCTGATGAGGCCTGTGTTGACCTGCAGGTGCTTGAGATTTGCCTTTGCCTGTTTGCAAATGTATGTGTTTTTGCACTGAGTGTCTGATTGTGAGTCTTATACAAGCTGATCATATAGTCTCCGCAGTGTGTCTCTTTATCTGTGATTGATTTGAGGCTCATCTTCTCCAAATGTCCAACTCCAGTAGGACATGTGTGTTTCTGTTCATGTGTGTTTTCTTCTCTCATCTGTATTTGTTGTTGTGTGAAAGACTTTTCTGGAAAATTAAATGATTCCAATTTCTTGCTATGGACTATTCTCAAAGAAGACATTTAGACATGCCACAAGTGGACAAACTCAGGTGTAAATAATGCTTTGGCTTCAGTTTCACTGTCCTGATTGTTGGCTGTTGTTCATGCTGCCTCACTTTCACGACTTACTAGGACCTTCTAATAGAACAACAAGGATTATTAATGTCTTTAGTAACAGCTTTACTTTTCCTGCTATGACAAAGTGTGTTCTGTGAAAACGGCCTGTTGTATGTTCATACATTATACATAGTTATACCTTTCAGTAGGGCTGAAAGATATGCAAGAAAATCCCAAACAGATATTACAATTGTGATATGTGTGAATTTTGTGCTGGCGTCTGTACCAAACGAGCATGTTCCCTTACGTCTGGAGAATATGATTTCTAGGCCTGGGCATCTCTGTTACACCACAGTGCTTCATTATATAATGATATGTTGTGACACATTTTACCTTTATCATAAAATGGCAGCTCCTGCAATTTGGACATTGCACTTGGCCGTGTTGCAATTTTGATAATATTATAGCCACTAATGTGTTTAATGTCTTTTACTGCCACAGGCTGAGGCGATGATTGACAAATGTTATAATATTGAGGGACAATCAAGAGAAACTGTGTGAATGTTAAGCCTCATTTGAAGCCAACTAAATAACAAGAGTAGTGTGTTGGATGCCAGTAACTGTTTTTTCATGTTGCTTTTTGTATAACTTTATACTGCAGTGTTAACTCACCTAGCGTTTCATTTCAACAACCCCCTACCTAGCAATTCAGAACGGGCAAAAGCATTTCCTTTTTATATACTGAAAAAGAAATACAGTAGTACAGCTGGCCTACAAGTTGTCCTTAATGCTGCACTTGCTTTTTTTGATTTGCCAAAATTAAATATTTTGGAGAAATTAGTAGTTTGTAGCAGTATTCTTTCTGTTGTATTTCAATACATTTTCATTTTCACAGATTCCTGCCTGACGTGTGGTGGTGAAGTCTTTGGTTTAGAAGTGGTTATTCTGGTGATATTCGCTGTAGAAGTGAGTTGCAGTAATTGTCTGGCTGCAAAAACACCTGCACAGTTGATGTGGAAACTGCTCAGGCCTGTGGGATCTGATCAATCAGAGCAGGCTGAGCTTTTTTAAAGAGGCCTTCCAGAGACAGGAGCTCAAACAGAGCGTTTCAGAGAGGGTGAATAGAGGGGCTGCATGATAGAAAAATAGTGATAAAAACAAGGTGTTTTTTGAACATTGAAGCATGTGAACCTGTTCCAGTTGACCCCCCCAAATAAAAGTATTAACCTGAAACAAGTAAAATATGGCCTCTTTTAGTCACATATACTGTTATTGGTGGCTCTGTTGTAACACATCTGATTCTTACCCACTTTAAATAAATGCTAAATAGGCAGCCGCTCCTTTTAGTGGTAACATGAACCTGTCTTCATGTACAGTATGTTGCATCTGTCCCTCAAAGTTTGACTCTAGGTCTCTCACTCTTCTGCATCTCCATGCTGTAGAAAACATTTCCTTCCTCAGTATATAACATAAAGACAACTTAGTGCTAGGTCATATGCTTCCATGTAAAATAGGTTGTTAACAAGTGAAAGATCTTTGGAACTTAACAGACAAATACCGACAATAAATCTGCGATTAAATGCAACTGGGATGCTGAATAATGTCATTACTCTTCTTCAACCTTATGTTTGTGATGGCAGTCGTTTGTCTCTGTAAATCTGAGCGATATTAAATCACATCTGGTTGTGAACTAATTCTAGGAAACATGTCCTTGTTTGTTCGATTTTTGGCCTGTCTGCACTTTTTTGAATGATTTTACAGATTAGTTTGGAGGCTTGTGATAGACTAGCACCAAATTACATCTG
Organism: Holacanthus passer; assembly: GCA_025331565.1. Lineage (NCBI taxonomy): Eukaryota > Metazoa > Chordata > Actinopteri > Pomacanthidae > Holacanthus > Holacanthus passer. Next base: position 808,084 of record JAFREQ010000105.1, read on the forward strand.
TGAGTTCCCCGTGAGCCCGATGGCAGACAGGAATCTTTGGGGAGCATCCTTTTTAGTATTTTGAAAATCTCGGCTGAAAGCAAGGGTGATGAAACCTCCACAGTTCAGGCATCAGTACTGTTGAAAAGGCTGCCTGAGAAAAGTGCCACACTAGCTGTCACAGCCTTTTCTCTCTTGAAGCCGGTAGGGCAGAAATGAATCGTGCTGTCTTTTCTACAACTTGCTGCCACTGCATGCTGCATTACTTACAGCTCCTGACATCTGAAAAGATAAGTGAATACACATTTTGAACAGAAATCCACTCAGTGGCAGAGTGAAAATAATGCATTATTTGTGTGTGGAAATAACTTTATTTCCTCTCAGTCTCAGGCACAAAATGGCAGCTTAAGAGTGAGCATTTGTAAAAAAAAAAAAAAAAAAAAAAAAAAGGACTTTTGTCTCCAAGGAATGGTTTGACATTTTAATAAATGTGGTAATTTGCTCTCTTGTTCAGTGTTAGATGTGGAGCTGGAGCAGTTTAGCTTAGCTTAGCATAAAGACTGGAAACATGGGGTAATGGCTAGCCTGGCCTAAGTTATGTTTTGTTTGTTTGACCTGTCTAAACCTGACGTGTAAACACATTGATGTAAAAAGGTGGGATTCATGAGTGCTTTTTGATACTTGCCGTTACTTTTAGACAGATCCAAGTGAGCTCTTTCCTCCTGTTCCAGTCTTTATGCTAAGGTAAGCTCACCTGTTGCTGGCTGTCACATCATGTTGAGTGGACAGATATGAAGGTCATATTGAACTTCCCATCTAACGCTTGGCAAAAAAGCTAATAACCATATTTCCCAAAATGCGAAACCCCTCTTAGCTATGAAAATGGTACAAAGGTGTGTGAACATATTTAAAGGATTGTAAACGACTGGGGTTCTCTTGGAGTTCAGTTCTCTTCTTGTTCTCTTGCTTCACAGTTGAAATAAACTAGCCCAGGTTTGGAAACCTCAAATCTCTGTCTTACCTCCCTTGTCTACAGAGAGAATGTGCACTCACGAATATCCCAGCAGAGCAGTACAGGCCAAAGCAGGGCAGAGGAGGCTGTTGTTGGCGATGACTTCACTGCACCAGACAAGGTCAAGGCACCGAGGGTCTGTATGTGTCGCATTGATTATCAGACGCGCAGTGCGACGGCACAGTCGACCAGCCTAACAGACTCGTGGATTGCAAACCACACAAATAGAGGCAGACAGGAGAAACACTGCTTAGTACTTAGCAGACAGGTGTGGCTGTCAAATACTATAGGTAAAGACAGTGAGTCTGTCAGACACTGTGCAAGCCAGGCAAACTAAACATAGGACAAGTAGACAATTCTTCCTCACAATGAGGAGAGTGCAGACGGAGAGGTAGCCAGACAGACAGAGAGACAGCATAAAAAGTGCCGACAGGATGACAGGCAGGTTGATGGCAGACTGCAGAGTACAGACATATAGAAAAGGACGACATACTGTTTGGAAATTGCCTTGGAGGGTTGGAGATAATAAGATGGGTTAGCCAGGCATAAAGGGAGAACATTTAGATAGTGGTGTGTGAAGAAAGAGGAACGTGTTAGGAGAGTCTGTAGGGGAGAAGACAAGTGTTGCCTGTCCAGAGATATTGTTTTTAACTAACTGGACTGAATGAAACTGCTGTTTGTGTGGAAGCACTTTTGTACACACAGAAGCTATTGTTGTCCCTGCAAATTAAACATATTAAGCATTTTATATTTGCTTTAAACAACAATTATTGAGACAAAAGGCTATTAAATTCCACTGCTATCCTCAGCAGGGAGGTCATAGGTCAAACACAAAGTGCTGTGCCCCTGAATCTGATTGTGATTCAGCTTGTGTCCGATTCCACCTCCTTCAAATCAAATGTCTCACTGGCGATGATGCATCACCAAGTGCAATGTTTTGTGCCAAAGATGCTCAGTGTGTGTATTAAAATAAATACATACAAATTGAACAGTAGCCAAATTCTGAAGGTCCATATTCAGAGCCAAAAGTTGATCCAGTTAATTTATTGATATGATGATGATATGATATCACTGTCAACACAGACTCTGTTGGAGTTAGAACTACAAAAAGATTGTACAGTGATGTTCCAGAGTAATGCTCCTTCCTCATAAACAGTCTTTGGCTAAGCACACCTAACCCACCCATGGAGGTCAAAGGCGAGTGTGGTGAGAGAAACACTATTTATGGTTTTTATAAGTCCATTCCTGTAGAACATGCTTAGATTTTTTTGGCTTTTTACTTGCAGGGTTTTATCGCATGTACATTGCACTCTCTCCACGTTGCCTCTGTGCTCTGCTGTCCGCTTTGTGTGTGTGTCTGTGTCTGTGTGTGTGTGTCTGTGTGTGTGTGTGTGTGTGTGTGTGTGTGTGAGTGTGAGCTCAGCTCCACTCTTGGCATATAAATTGCAAATGCTCACACTGTGGATCCCTGCAGTGGCTTTGCCGTTGGTCTGGTTCATGTGATATACCACTGGTCTGTCACCATATGAACACAGCTATCTGCTAAAAACAACACAGCACAACAGTGAAGTGAAAATTTCCAACTTCACAAGCTGATGAGAGTCACCTGAATGCACCATTATGCAACTGATGAGGATGTAGTAAATTAGGGGAAAGACCTAAAGTAACCAGCCAAATCTGGTTAAAGTTCATTTTTATATATCTATGTCGGGCTGGGCAATGTGACTTACCGCTTAATTCACTTTCTGTTGATCTTAATGATTAAGATTGAGATTCCCAAGGATTCTGTGAGTTCAGATAATCTTTTTAAATAGACACCAAAAAAAAATCAGGAAGTAATGTTGGTTTGTTGTTCTTTGACTTTGAATTCACCTCAGATCAGGGTTCTTTACTGACATTAAAGTGACAGAATAAGTAAAACACGTTATTGAAGAGGAGCAGGAACTGTACAGTCAACTCGACTCTCTTGTGCATTCATTAGTCTTCTGATCATATAGAAAGGAAAACCCACGCTACAGCTTGAAATAATTTCTAAAAATAAAGGTGTTTGAGCGGCAAACATACAGGATATGCATATGTATAAAGCACAAAGCTTTCCCTGTGACATATGCAGTGCATGTGGAGAAGCACTGAGTCATTGCTGGGCTTCTCTCTTGTCTGAAGCCAAATATTGTATGCTGGCAGCATGCATTATACAAACAGCAGAGTGGGAATCAAACAGATCTAGCGCTGCTGTATGTCATGATACTGTGTTGCTTCTCTGCCGTACTCATCTGCTGCCAAAGGCCAGACAGATGAGGGCGGCAGCCAGTGAAGACAGTGAGATTCAACCACAGGTGGGAAGATTAGCTTTTACGGTTAATGGTTCCCAGTTGATTTTGTATACTCACAGTAATTTCTCTTGCCAGATCTCCACGGAGAGACTGTGATTTTAGCTTCGGCTTTCAGGGCTTATCGTATGGGAAAATGGTTGAATAAATGAGAGCATGCCGCACATTCAACAGCAGTGCAGTTAATTATTCATCGAGCTGCACCGTTCATTGACGATGTTTTACACACAAAGTCCATTAAGCTAGGCTGTTTCAACAAGCATGTAAAAGCCGTCTTAATGTATACTGAGTCGACGAATGCAGAAACAGCTTGCTGTTTTTCTTCCTCTCCTCTGTCGTGAAGGCCAGGAGAAGGAGGTGATTCCAACCTTGCTTGCCTGTGTGTTGCAGTGTTTGGAATAAAATTAATAACATTGTAGTGAAAAGAGAAACTTCTGAAGAGTGTAATTTGCAGCAAAACAAGGTTAGATGTCTAATAGATTGGAGTGACCCGTCAAATGAGCAGAAAGCATTTTCATTTCATTTTCATTTTTCATTTTTTTAAAATCTTACCAGCAGGGTAATCAGCAGGGGAATGTTGTTTTGAATTGTAGTCAGTTTTAAAATTACAAGAACCAAGCATTTGTTAATGATCATTCAATATTTTTATATTAACAGTAATGTGTAATGTGAAAGGTGTTGCTCATTGTGATGAACCCACAGAGACATTTTTATTTTATTCTGCAGTTCCTTTCAGCTATGTAAAGTGTTTTAGCGTCTTTCAGCTGAAGTTTTTGGTCCCATAACTTTGTTGCTTCACTCGAGGGTCATAGCCACGATTTTTGAAAGCCAGAATTCTTCAAAATCAACCCACCAAAGAAACAACAAGCAGTAATTGAAAAATGAAAAGTGTGTCTGATAATTACATTTCTTTCTCCTCTGTCTGAATTAATTTAACTGTGCAATTATAATTTCTGTGCATTAACCCCCCTACCTGAGATGATGACTTAATGATTTAATTTTGACTACTGAATGTTGTTTCAAGGCCTTCTTCACACAGCCACTGTATCATTTTATGGTTATATTTGGTGTGTATTTGCTTTTAAAAATACAGGACTGAGCAGAATATCTTCAAGCACACAAACAGCAGCTGTAGAGCCTCATTCCCCCCACTGAAATAGGTTGAAACCAAAACAGAACTAAAGTACATTAGATTGAATAAACTCTAAATGAATGCTAATGTTGCTCTGTGTCTTCAGGATATGTAAGTAGCAAACTGGTGTTTCAAAGTGTTTGGTAATTAAATGAAGTTTGTTATTGAATTTGCAATTTTAGTCAGTTTTCTGTCCTGATGTACGGGTAGAAAGCTGCTATGATTTAGTTATTTTGGTTGCACCCTTGCTCTTCCTGGGACAAAGCTTAAGTGAATTTGGGCTTGTTATGCTGCCAGGTCTGGAGCTGCTGTACACTGTGGCAGTCCAATGACCTGACTTACCCTGTCTAGCATCAACACATTGACATCCCTAACCCAAGAAAAACTACGTGTATCCTAGAATATACAAAAACATTTGCTTTTTTTGCAAGTGTGACTTAGATGAAAATGTGACTAAACCTCTTAAGATGTGCATATCTTTGCAGTGCATATCATTATCATCAGAAGGACCATTGCTGTTAAGGCTGTTCTCCAAAGTCAGTGAGTGTGGCATCTCCAGACTGATTTCCTAAGTGCACTAACTGTAGCATATGGAGAAAAAAACAGTACTGTAAACTGTGTTCACTCTCAAGGTTCAAAGTACACTTTCCCTGGTTTAATTAATGCAGGGACATGTTCAGGAATGTGACACACATAGTGAAGTCTTTTTTAATAGTTAATTGTCTTGTATTCCTCTAGTCTAGGTTGATGGAGTTAGATTACAATTTATGCCTCTTCTGCTGCTGTGTGCTCTGTTTCTGGGTTATGGCTGAGGTTCTGGGTTGTTGTCCCATGTTGTGTGTAGATGTGTGTTCTTCCAGTTAGATATGCCGAGGTATCAGGCTTGGAGATTGCCGGTGAGTGCAGAGACATTTCCCTGCTGTTTCGCTGGTTGTGGGAAGTTATGGACAGCTAAGACTCTCAGTTGCCACTGCTGTCTTGTTTTTTCAGGAATGAGTTGTGAATGAGTTTGCAGGTCAGCTGATTATGGTCAGCATGTTCACCATCACATAGTGTTCCCCTATTTAACCTGAAAGCCTCATTGAGATTGACCAATCTTTTTGTAGCAGTGTCATAGTCCAGATGATCATTACTATGAACTAATGCAGTCTGACCAGAGAAAGGATGGATGGAGGTTTATACCTTAAAAGTGGGAGAGCAGGAAACCATTTCCTTGTACTGGATAACCATCACAGTATGTGTGTGTGTCCTAATGTGAACATCTAAAGCCTTTAATGAGTAATCTGCTTCATCCAGAGCAGTTTTTACTTATTATACGCAAAGTACATATTATATTCTGCATGCCTATATGTGTACTAATATGTAAAATGTGCATCAAAGGTCAATAGTAAATAGCAAACAGAGTCATAAACATGGCCAAAGCTCTACAACCAAGCGAGCTAAAACCAATTTCAACCAATTTCATGCCTACATGAGAATCTGTCATACTCTAATCACTTATCACTTTAACAGTAATTGCCAAATAATGTACATGAATAACCTTTGCTACCTGCATCACTTCAGTAATATGTGTCGTAGAATCTCAACGCGTAAACCGTCACCAGAGCTCGACAATGAAATATTCAAGGGTTTTATGAAGTAATACGTATAATAAGTGTAGTAATAACATTCCTACAGTGAAGGGTCCTGCAGCTTTTGGCCTGGCTGGGGTTAGGTCAGACAGCAGCAGCAGGTGGGCCATTAAAGCAATTACTGTACATTTTATTTTACATTCATTTACTAAATCCCAGTAGGACCTCCAATTAATGCAATGGCCTGCGGTATCACCTTGTCCAGGTTGTCGATGTAATTGTTCTGCTCAGTGTGTTGGTCCAAAACGTCTTGACTGTGCAATGAGTTCCTCTGTGTTGTGAGCTTTCGCTTCACATCACACAAAGTCCCTCAGGTCATTCAGGCAAGTTCAGTTGGGTACATATAAATAATCATGAATACACACAGGTACACGCTGATACCCATTGTCTCTTCTTCCCATTCATCTGGTTCCACTGCAGCAACAGCAGAACAAACGTACCGAAGGCCTGCAGATGAATATTGGCTCGAACAAAGAAAAGTTCTGTGAGTTTCATTCACTACAAACCTAACAAGGCATGAGCGTCTCATATTTTGGCTGAGGTTTTCAACAAAGTTATCGTTAGTCAAAACCTTTGAAACATCGCTTCTTAAGTTGCTTCGCTTCTCGTGGAGCTTCTTCTTCTCTTGATGTAGTCGGATTAAGAGGGTTTGCAGCGGTGTTGGTGCAGGACATTTTGTACTGGAAGCGAATATATTTTCTGTACACTGGCATGCATCTCCTCCCCTATTGTGCCTTTGTTGTTTGCTGCTGCACTGGTTTATTTTTCCTTCTTTTGTCTGCTTGTCCACTTGCACTGCGACAACCCCTGCTGCATTCAGCTGCGGCCTCTGCCTTAATTAGAGGTGTATATTTCACAGAATATTTTTATTTTTGTGAAACTAGAACATTTAGTAGTGAACAGTATTTCGTATTAAAACATTGTTAACATGAAATAAAATTGTCTGCTCTGTATTCGCTGGTGGGCTCACCTGTGTTTTAATGTACAACCCACTTGTGTGGAGAAAATAGGTGGGAAAAGTACTCGTGAAAATCAATGCATGTTCTTTGGGGAAAAGTCCCAAGACTAATAAAATCTAGCAGAGCTCACTCTCTCTCTCTGGACTGACAACCTGGTTGCATATACCAATCGGGACATTGGGTAGTTGCATCCCCACACTCACCAAATGATCTTGTTATATCTCTGTCTTACGCTATGTCAGGGGCTGCATCAGAAAGATCTAACGGTGAGAGAGAGAGAAGTATATTTATAATCAATGCCAGCAGCACAGTGAAACCTAAAGAAAGTACATGTTAAGTACAGCTGGCTGTGGGGCGAGCAGGACTAATGAAGTGAGCTGTAGCGTATGAAAGGCACAGGCTGGCCGGGTGAGTGAGAGTGCAGACAGCGAGAGTTGCAGAGTTCAGAAAACCCTGTCTGTGCTCTTTCTCTGCAGCTTTCGCTCCAGCAAACTGACACCACAACCTCCATGCATTTTTCATGACTCGCGTTGGCTGACAAGCTCTCTCTCTCACTTTCTCTCCTCCACGCCTCTCACCTTTGCAGTAACACACACACACACACACACACAAACCGAATGGAGCACGCACCATCACACATTCTTTCACTCTCAACTAAGCTATCTCCCGAAACCCTCAAAAACCATCAGTCTCACCAATTCACTCCCTAATTCAGAATGGCATTTCATTCTGAGAAGACGGGGAGGGCAGAAAGACACTGAGGTGGATAAAAGAAAGTAGAAAATGAGGGTGAATGAATCTAGAAAGAGGCTCCTCAAAGCATGTCATTCTGCCTTTAGCGTATCGATAATAGCTGCTACACTACTCTTTTGACTGAGAGAGTAACATGGTACATGTAATGGGATTACAATCACCTGAATCCAGAAGAATCACATTAGAGATACATTTCATTTCTGTGCTCTGATATGACTTTGTGATTGGGGTTTGTCTTGAATTAAGCAACCTGGAAGGGGGAAAGAGTTCATAATGGTTTATTGATGAACTATTAAAATAACAGTTCTTAAATTGAAATAGATTATCTCTCCAACTTTGCACTATATATAGATTTCTGTGGCAAAGAATTTGTGCTACAGAAAAGAAATCACACTCCATTACTGCGTGTTGAAGCAGTGGATTAACTGAATGCAGCTGCATGCAGGTAATCAGTCACATAAAATGGATTAGCCTACATTTAAAAGCCCATCCCAAAAGCCCGATGCTGGCTTGTTGTTGTCATCCACAGCATTGGTCATGGCAACACACCGAGGACAAACTCAATGCGTTCAATTAATCTGTTAACAAATGTCCAGCAACATATTAAGGTCTAATTCAGTCTCAGGATAATTAGTTCGTTATGAGGACAGTGTTTACCGTTTGCCTCTCAATGCACTGCTGCACCCACATTACCACGGACATTATTGTTTACTTTTTAGGATCAGTTGCCTGTTGAGCCTGGTTTGATTTATGTGCACGCTGCTATTATTTTGTTGTCTTCCCCACTGGAAGTTATAAACACTTTGTTTTCCAGGTGGACGATTTACTAAATAACTTAATGGAGGGAAGTAGATTTGCAACTGTTAATTTGTTTTCTGGAAAGAACCTTGACATTACACATATTCTTGTAATTTCATATTCCCTGTTTTATTAAAATTGTAAAGTTAGTCTGCACTAACAACAGAGGAAATTATAATCATTATTTGTTTTTTTTTTTCTCACACAGCAAAACCAGTGCTGTGTTAAAAATGTGCAAGGTGTTTTTTTTTTGGGTAGCATTTCACTTACCAGCTGGGTTCATGGTCTGCATTGAGTTAAAGTTTTAATTATTTTTTTTGTTTTAAACTTTAAGAACATGTACTTTTACTTTGACTCTAAGTAGCCTGTAGATGTGAATGTGAGCTTTAATGGTTGTCTGTCTTATGTGTGAGAGCTGTGATTGACTGCTGCTTGTCCATGGCGTACCCTGCCGCTCGCCCAATGTCAGCTGGGATCGACTCCAGCCCTGCAACCCTCGAAAGGATAAGCGACGTGTTCTGTTTTTTACATGGCTGCATACAGATGACCTGTCATCCTCATACATATAGCTTCATTGGCACTGAAGTATCACTGCAGGTTTAAGTTTGTCCCTGCAGTCCTGTTCTGTCTGACAGTGACTGCATTCACCTGTCAGGGCTGAGGCTCCCAACTAAAAATGATACCATGTTGAAGCCTCCTACACTGCTGCCTCTGTTAGTTGTAGCTCTCATACAAGTACAATGAGTGTACAGGAGTGGTACTTGCACAGTGCGCCACTTGGGACTATGTCCAAGAAAAGAGCCAGTAATAACACAGGAGTAGTGGGAAGTTCAGGGTTGCCATTCATGAAACTTATTTTCTTAGTGATTCTGATGACATTAAGGGGAATGATAGCGATTGTCCTTTTAAGAAAGTTTGAGACCCTGGTGGGTTGCTTTCATACTACTTTGAGCCTCTAGGGGATCTGTAATTTACAAAGACAGTACTTTAGTGTTTTACAAAGCCAGGACGTTATGCTTTTAGTTTCTGCAAAGCCAGAAACATAATTTGTAACATCAGAGACAATTTTTAACATGAAAATACATCTAATACATATTTTCCAATATTTCATTTTTGGACATATTTGTGGAAACAGTGTCTCAACTTTTAAGCCCGTGGGTGAATGTGTCTGGATGTTGAGGCCCAACCTCACTAGGGGATGCCCTGTCAACGCCCGTGGTGCTCTGCTGGCTGGAGCACACCATACCCCTCTGTAGTATTGGTTATGTGCCATCTCACCAATTTCAGAGATCCGTCTCTTAATAATATTCATCTGGTAATGTTGCAGTTGTGTACTCTCTCTTGCGTTGGTAAATAAAGTAATGAAAAACATAATGGTAAAATATTGCAGTGACTAGTAACAATTCAAATTCAGATTACTGACAAATTATGACAAGTGTCACTGGCCCCAGGCTCAGATGTTGTGTCACCGTCCTGTCAGAAGTTCCTCTATCTCAGGATTAAATGACTACAGGTTTGTCATTCTGAAGTCTGTGGTCATGAAATCCTAAAGAGACTGGTGTTGGTGTAGTCCCACTTAAAGGACATCACAGCCCCACGGTGAACCCCCTGCAGTTTGCCTGCAAGTCAGTGGATGATACCGTCAACAAGGGACTGCACTACATCCTCTAACATCATGACTCCCTAGAGACATATGCAAGGTTCTTGTTTGTGGAGCTCAACAATGGCATCCCACAAGTCCTCCACTCCACAGTCACCCAGTTCACTGTGCCCACCTCCATCTGTCAGTGGATCACAAACTTCCTGAGATGCAGGAGGCAACAGGTGAGGCTGAGGGCAATCACGCCCAGCACCAGGACAGTCAACACTGGTGTCCCCCAGGGATGTGCGCTTTCCCCTCTGCTCTTCTCCCTCTACACAAACAGCTGCACCTCAGGAGACTTCTAGCATCCTTGCCACTGCTGCCAGATATTCAGTTGGGTGCATTTAAAAAAAAGATATTTTGACCAGAATTTCATGAACTTCAAATGAACACATTGATTACATTGATAAATTACTTTTTAATAGAGTTTTTATTGCACGTGCAGTAACAGATACAGGAACATAAATGTCTCTGAATGTGAATGGTCAATGGTAGGAGAAGCACTGAGTACAAAGCACACAGCAGTTATACTGTGATATACTGATTTCTTAGCAAAAAAGTTTTTGATATCTGTGTGTGTGTCTCATAAATACATTTAAACATTTAACAACACAACAACATTTACGTTTCGTGAGTTGCAGTGTGCTTTTTTTAAATTTCTTTTTTAAAATTGTTTCCATGTTGGAAAAAACAGCCAAACTTTGTGCTTCTGTTCGCTGATAAAGACTCAGGTTTTCAGTATCTTACAGCATCCAAGTATTGCAGTGCTATTACAGTTGAGAAATTGGCAGTGTGAAAGACATCAGTGCTTACAAACAAGAACAAGATAAAATGCCTTGAAGCAAGATGTGTCCCACACATCATCAAACTGAACTTGAGACGTGCTGCAAAGTGAACACTAGCTCAACTCAATCTGTAACAGTGCTGCAAGTATCTGTGGGGATATCAAGGTTAATGTCTCCGATGTTATTATAGCTTTTTATGATTGCCAATGAAAAGTCTGAAACACAGGGATATTTGGCAAACTCAGAGGCTCCTACTGTGCTCCTGGAGGTTTGCCACGCTCTCCAAGGATGCAATTGTTTTCAAAAATTCATTTAAAACCGCTCAGAGAGACTGTTGCCTTCATGTTTTATATTTGTACCTTTGTTGTGCGAATGTACTCTACTAAATTGTACTGAAACCTTCCATCCAATATATAAATATTACAGTCTTTTCATCCCATAACAATTGTATGAGATGCCAGCTTACATTGTAAGTCTAATCTTTGAACAGTTAGTTGGAAAATGTTCTGTACAATATAACTTTTTCCAATTACAGGTCTTGTATTGGGTCGGTCAGATCAGCCAGGCTCCGGCAGCGAGAGAGAAATGTGCTGCCGAGTTGAATCCGCGGAAAGTAGGTTAAAAAATAGACAAAGGTTGGTTGGAAAATTAAGAGGAGCTTTAGTGAAGCTCTGTGTCACACAGTGTAGAAACACTATGTCCCAGCTCTCTAACTGTCAGCTCAAAGTTCAGGAGAACCAACTTTTGGTCGCTTTGAAACTCTTCAGCTGGTCATCGTTGAAGTTGACGGCTGGTTCTTCTGTGTGAGCTGGATGGGCAAAAATAGTTTGGTCATGAATAACAGAAAATAATGGGCACATAAGTAAACAAAGGTACTCCTTCAAATACATTATCAGTGACTCGTTACTTCTGTTACTAAATTAAAAACTCTTTCTGTATTTATCCAAAAGTTGATACATGTGTTGTAAACTAATTTACAACTAAACTGTGTTGCAAATTATTGTATCATGCATCTCTTTTAATGTCTTCTACCATTGGTTCTGATTGAATCTAGCCTTTGTGTTATTTTTCACAAAATTCTCCTTTAACTGTTTCTTGGATAGTTTTTGTTGTAAAGCACTTTATTATACTGGTTTTGAAATGTACTGTAAGCTATAAATAAGATATGCAGTATGTACTTATTATGCTGTATTTTTTCTCATGGTTTCATAACAGTATACAATGCTGCATTGGCCAAAATATGTTGCATTCCATTGTGTCGCACTTGAAGTGAATACAGTTGTGTTTAGCACCTCCATCCTTAATATTTGAAAACCAAAAGCAGACTGCAGGAACGCTCAAACAGCCAAGCAACCGAACGATCTGGCCAGAAATGAAAGCTGGTACAATGCTCCCCTATTTCACACAAACATCTTGGCTCTGTCTACACATGTGAAACCTGCAGCCAGAAACCTGGGTGTAGTATTTGACAGCGACCTTTCATTTGAAAAATAATTTGAAAATAAAAATGTTCAATTTTGCTTTTAATCAATTGAGGAGCATCTCAAAAATGAGGTATTTTCTCTCTCTTGAGAAGATCATTCATGCTTTTATTTCTTCTCGGTTAGATTATTGTAACTCACTATATTCAGGGTTAAGCCGAAAAACGATTTTACGCATTCAGCTGGTCCAAAATGCAGCTGTTCGCCTTTTAACAAATCCTAGAAGCAATCATATCAGCCCTGTTTTAGCCTCTCTTCTCTGGTTACCACTAAGTTTTAGAATCGATTTTAAGATTTTACTGATCACCTTTAAAGCAAGTCGTGGTTTAACTCCCAGTTATATTGCTGAGTTTCTGCTCCCCTATAAGCCAGAGCTCAGCCTCAGATCCTCGAGCAGTGCTCTGCCGGCTAAACTCCAGCTCAAGACTAAAGGTGACTGGGCTTTTGCAGTCAGAGACCCTCAGCTGTTGAACTCCCTGCTTCAGAATCAGTTGGATCTTTTAAATCACTTATCCACTTCCACAGTAGCATCAGAGGCCATTGTCATGTCATCATTGTCATGTTATTCAAAAACATCACATTGTGCCTCCCATGCTGTTGCTTTGTAGTGGGACTCACTGTGTGTGTACAGAACTGGTCATTCAGTGGCTGTGAAGCCCCAGTGGCCTAATGGATAAGGCACTGGCCTCCTAAGCCAGGGATTGTGGGTTCGAGTCCCATCTGGGGTGATCTCCAGCAGAGTGGCGCAGCGGAAGCGTGCTGGGCCCATAACCCAGAGGTCGATGGATCGAAACCATCCTCTGCTATTGGTGTTTTACATGTAGCAGGGCGGTTTCTTCAACTGCTTTCTAAACCCTTTTTTTTTTCTCTTCACTTTAAATGGGCCAACAGCATCATACAGCCAGAGTTAGTTGCTTCTATTCTGCACCCTTTATTAGCAAGCCAATTTCAGCTGGCTCTTTTTGGGTTAATTGCCAAAAGTTGGGAAGCTGTGTATTGTACAGCTGTGTAAAATGTTAATAAAAGCAGATTTTAAAGGTTTGCAAATCATTTAAATCCTATATTTAATTGAAGATAGTGCAAATCCAACATATCAAATGTTGAAACTGATAAATGATATTGTTTTCTAAAAAAAAAATGTTTGCACATTTTAAATTTGATGCCAGCAACATGTTTCAAAAAAGTTGAGACAGGGACATGTTTACCATTGTGTTGCATCACCTCTTCCTTTAACAACACTCTGTAAACGTTTGGGAGCCGAGGAGATCAGTTTCTGGAGTTTTGAAAGTGAAATGTTGTCACATTCTTTCCTGATAAAGGATTTCAGATGCTCCACAGTTTGGGGTCTCCTTTGTCGTATTTTTCTTTTCATGATGCACCAAATGTTCAGTGGGTGACGTGTCGGGACTGCAGGCAGGTCAGTTTAGCACCTGGACTCTTCTACAATGGAGCCACATTAAAGGGTGGTAGATAGAAATCATTATGTCTGGTTGTTGGCCCGTTTAAAGTGAAGAGGAAAAAAAGGGTTTAGAAAGCAGTTGAAGAAAACGCCCTGCTACATGTAAAACACCAATAGCAGAGGATGGTTTCGATCCATCGACCTCTGGGTTATGGGCCCAGCACGCTTCCGCTGCGCCACTCTGCTGGAGATCACCCCAGATGGGACTCGAACCCACAATCCCTGGCTTAGGAGGCCAGTGCCTTATCCATTAGGCCACTGGGGCTTCACAGCTTCCAAAAGACCAGTTCTGTACACACACAGTGAGTCCCACTACAAAGCAACAGCACGGGAGGCACAATGTGTTGTTTTTGAATAACATGACAATGATAACACGACAATGGCCTCTGATGCTACTGTGGAAGTAGGAGAGGAACAGAAAGAGGAGGGGGAGTCAGGAGGAGACAGAGTAAAGCTCTGGCTCTGACAACCAGCTTCTTGATACTGGTTATCCAGGATTACCCATGTTAGGCTCAGTAAAGCCAGTGAACCCAAACAAAGCAAGACTAAACTGAGCCTGCTTGGTGACACAGGCTGCCGGACAAGGATGACAATATGGGGCAAAGAGTCAGGTGATGGGCTGAGGCAGGAAAACTTGAGGACACTGAGGGTCGACTGATTCACAGATTCAATATTAGGCATTTTTACGATTATCAGAATTGTTCGTTTATTTTATCAGCAGTTGAAAAATAGGAGAGTGGTCATGTTTCTCCGTTTATTTTGAAAATGAAAGTGCGGTTGGCCGATATATATGTTGATTTTTACTGTGGCACCTTGAAGGCCTCTGTGATAGAAATGGGATTTGGCTGCCATGTTAACCCTGTTGTCTGTGCTGCCTTTCTCTCATTGTCTCTGTGTGCCAGTGTATATATACAGTATTTGTCACTTCAAGGACTCTAACACACCTGGGACACCGGCACTTAACTCTGTGAAAACACTCTTGTGAACAAATATTGTCTCAGTTCTTTCTTTATCTCAGATTGCATCCTCAATAGTCACATTTAACGTGTTCCACATACACAAACCTTTCACCCCAACTTCCAAGCCCCAATCTGCTTCACCTCATTCAGCGCACGTCCTCTCCTCCTCCTCCTCCCCCCTTCCTCTCCTCTCCATCCTTCCTGCCCCCTCTTCTCTCCCTGCTCTCGACTGATCAGGGGTCAGCCTGCAGTGTCTCCATTAGTCACGTCTCATTTCTTCCCAGCTCCCCGACTCTGATCTGGGGTCAGGGACTGCCCAGCAGCCATTTCCCCTCCCTACCGGAGCGCGGGTGTTCTGGCTGACCCTGCCTCTTATCTCTGTTAAGTCAGACACTCGCTGGCGGTGGTCCTCTCATCCCCTCTCAGCCTCTCTCCTCCAGCATACACACAGCCAGCACGGAGTTGTACTAACAATACACACACACACACACACACACACACACACACACACACACACACACACACACACACAGATGCACATAGCATGCATGGAAAGAAGCATACAAGTCTTCTTTCAAGCCAGCTGGACTCATATTGATGCCATCACAACAAAAGGAGTAACAAAAGAAGAAGACAATATATCAATCAATCCATTATTGATGGAACGGCAAGTTTGGTTGAGAAATGATTCCACCAACTGTGCACAACAGAAATCAGTCACTCTTAGCAGTAAAGGATACATAAAACATAAAAAGTGCATGTAAACACAGGCAATATATAGTGAATTTGCAAATGTGTTGTTTATCATAATTATCAGCACTGTTATCAACAGAGGGTTAATACTGACTGAGAAGGTTAGGTTAATTAATATTCATAAGCTCTGTGTGTGGACTTTGTACCAGCAATATAAACTATAACTAAAAATAACGTTATTTCAGATCGGTTACGTTTCACTCAGCTTGACCCTCTGAGCTGGACCTCGACTGAGCCAACCAGGGTCGCTGGCGGCTAAACTTATTATACACAGCTCGATACTCCCCTGTGTGAGGCCGCTGTGGTGGCTGTGTGTGTCTGTTTTGTTTGTGCGAACTGATGTTTTCCTGCCTTCCCTGACTCTCTCCTCTCCTCCATCCATCTCTCTTACTTTCCCTCGTGGCCCTGAACCGGCTGACCTGTCGGAGGAAAACAAAAAGTTGTAATAGTCTGACTTAGTCTAGTTGCAGGCTGGAGCAAATGAGCTCACATCCTCATTCATATCACAGTGTGTCAGGCAGAGAAATGTCTTTTATTTTCTTTTATTGCAAACAACACGTTTGTCATTCTGAGCGTTTACGTTATGTCGATCCTGCACCTGTTAATCGACACGTCTACACATACACCAATTTCCACTCCAATGACACCCAACTAAATTGCTCTGCTTGATTGGCAATTTGACAGACCATTCTATCAAATCTTGCCTCCCTGTGACGTGCCTTTGTGGATATTTTTGATGCAATGTAATGTCTCCTCATCACACTTTGTGTTCCTTAAATGATTTGTCGTCTCCATGGCTGGTTTGCACTGACTTAATTATAATAATCTTTTATCAACCGCTGCTCCCGATCGCAATTTCAGCACAGTCGAGGTGTTTTTTTGCGACTGGTTAACGAGCGCCGCTGCCATTTTGTCATGCTTTGCATTCTGTAATTTTTTATCACACCTTCAAAGATGTGCTGTCTTTCAATCTGCAGTGAGTTTTGTGCAAACCTGCTCAAGTGCTCACCCAGTGTATCGCCTATGGGACAAAACAAAGCAAAATCCATAAACGTATCTGAAGCGAACGCAGAGTGTTTTGAGTTTCCTGATTTCAATCAATAGCTCAACCTTGGTTCATTTTAATCATTCATAGTCTAATCTTGAATGTAATAGTGGCCTCAGGGCGTGATAAGCTGAGCACCTGCTCTATAAATGATGGCACGGCATTAGCCATAGGCAGCAGAATGACAGGGAATCGATACACGGGGCCCTGTTTCAAACGTAAAAGGATATTTACCTGTATCGCTTTAAATTAATGAGAGTGTAAGCACTTCTTAGATGATTTATGAAATTCAATTTCAATGATATTTTGTCCATCTGTTATAATTAAGCCTCTGTGGTATTGACCACCGGCATCAACCTGCTATCACGTTCTCCCTCTGTTCCCTTTTCAACTTTATTTTTCTGTTTCTTGATTCAGCGTGCGTCTGCAGCCCCTCCACACTGTACAGCCTGTACAGCAGTGTGGGTACAGAGGAGTCCCCTGCTGTGTAGATCAGTACAAGTGAGACAGACAACCAATGTGAGACTGCTACCTTGGAATAATCCTCTAACTATTCTCTCATCAGTATCCTCTGCTGTAATGTATAGTGCATGTGAAGGGAAGATATAAAAGACTTTCTATGTATTATGGAACAAACGTGGCTGCTATTGTGAATGTGGTACAGTGTGTGTGTGTGTGTGTGTGTGTGTGTGCGTGTGTGAGTGGCCGCTTGCGTCAACATACTGTATGCCCAAGGCTCGTGTGTCTGTCAGGATGTATGCTGTGTTTTTGTCTGAGAGCAGAAAGTGGGTTATTAAACACTACTCTCAATACACACACACACACACACACACACACACACACAAAATAAAAACACACACTAACAAAAACACACACTTTTTATTTATTTATTTTTTAGAGCAGCATGTCATCACTGATGCTCAACAGCTCCTCTCAGTAATTAGTCTCTGGATAGGTTCATACTTCACAGAAACAAAAGACAAAAGATAGAGAAAGAGAAAACTGGGATAGGATCAATTTTACAGGGGGAAATGGGGTAATGTAATAATAATCAGAACATGCTGAACATTGTAGTCATGTCCAGACTGTTTTTACAGACTGTTTGGATGTGCCAGTAAAACTCTTGTCCTCTTTCTCTTCCTGTGTAATGCCCAGTAAAAATAACCTCTGGTAAAAAACCCGTCCCTCACAGGCTGACATCTCAGACAGTCTCAACAAAAGTTTGCTGGACTGTTGACACCAAAAACAAGAACCAAGTAAAAGCTGTGGTGCTTAAATCAGACCAGACCAGCTGTTACTTTACTTTGACCCGTGCACTTAATTGTGATCACACAAGACATTAATTAGTTTTAGCAGATCTCACTTCTAATTTTGGAGGATTAAATATATCTCATGTCTCTTTGTGTTAACAGAAAAATTATTTTCTTACATGAACGATGGCTCCACCAATGTTCTGATGAGTTCTTCACGATGGTAGGGCTGGATATTGTTGAAATATTATATATATTTATGTATTGAATATTGATATATCTCTACGGTATTGGACCATGTAAACATATTAATAACTGTCAAAAGAAACATTAATAACAAACAGTCGAAGACAGCAATACACCATTCTAGCATCTAGAGTGAGACCTCTTACTTTCTGTGCGCTAAAGAGCGGCTAGTCTGGGTCTGACCACCATTCACTGTGTCAACCTCAGGTGTATTTCTCTTCTTTAACCTGTTGGTCTAAAAGCAAAGTCTTTCCGTCTGAGCTCCAGGTTATCCATCCTCCCGGCAGCAAGTAGAGGATGTGCTGTGTAGCATACATACATAACATAGTGTTTTGCCTGCATGACTCTATTTGTACAAGTTTTGTACAACATTTCTTGATCCTCATTAGTATCGAGGCAATTCGATCGGTGCCATGAAAGTATTGAAGTTCAGTCTCCAGCTGTATAGAAAGGTCACACTTGAACACAGGCCTGCCATCATAGAGAGGGCCAAAGTGTGATCGCGTTATTGATTATCGAGATGGTGATAATGGTGCAAACTTTCCATCACTCTCTCCAGATCGTTCAAGGTATTCACTGTGGTGCAGTTGTTTGCACACACGGAAAAGTAGTTATCTGAAGAATGAAACAAAGAGGGTTTGAGAGAGAAACTTTCAGATGCTGTCTGACAATCCAAAACGCTTTTCTATTGAGGAATATTGACCATATTGGAACTCAGTGGTTTAGCCCAAACAATGAAAAACTGCCTCGATTAGGTAGATTTTTCCTGAAAAACTTCATTTTGTACATATTTTTGAATGAGCAGAGAAGCTAGATTGTTGTATTGTTGATTGTTTTTGTAGAAAGAGCGCCATGTACAGATACAAATACTCCATCAACAGAAAATGAACGAGGAAAAGATCTCACAGTGGTTGACTAAGTGTGATAAGTGATCTGTTATGAGAAGGACCACCGCTGAGAGCTCAGTCATGATGGGAAATGGAAATAGCTAGTTTGGGGATCTAACAGAGAAAAGCTACAGGGGAATCTAATAACATTGTTTTTACCTCCTACACTAACACTATTTTTATATATTTTTAAAATTTCTATCATGATGGTTAATTGTGTTCTGTTTCACCACTTACCTGTAAATCTTCATTATACACCCACAGGACCAACAATGTGAACAGCTGAAGCCAAAGACTAATTAATGCATGTGCTTTCAACAAAATAACTGCTGTTGCAAGTCTTTACAAAGCCATAATCAGCCAATTATGACAGGTATTTCAGTAAAAATAGACTGGATAGAAACACGCTGAGATTCACTGACTAATATAACATACAGAAAGATAAATCAGCGTGAGCTCTATTATGAAACATTGTTTGATTGAAGAGAACTGAGAGAGAGAAGCTGAAGAACGCTCCCACGAACATCACAAGCTCAAAAATTCAATTGAGCACGCAGCGATATTAGGGTGCAACTAGATGAGAGCGCGCTGCACTTTAGCAGCCTGATCTCGACATCAAAGAGATTCGTCTGAAAATGAATACACCCTAATGTGGTTTATAAAATTATGACCGTGTCCTGTTAGGATTCAATAGTGGCTGTTACACAGCTCCAGGTAATGTGGAACTTGTATAGGTCAAATTGTAAATTAAGCAAATACATTCTTACAGCTATAATGACACAATTTTTATTTCCCTTGTAGCACATAAAAAGGAGAAATTAGATGCGTTGTGAAGACATCTAGGACATTGCCAAGTACCTATTTTCACTCCCCGACACGAGGCGGTGAGCAATTACAAAGATGTTTATCACTTATCGTTTATCACTATATAATTTTTTTCTGCTCTGTTTGGCACTTCCATAATCACATCAAGTCAAGGCTGATCTGTATTCACCCTTTCAGAGCAGCTTTCTTTCCAGGCAGATTGAAATGATGGTGTGCGGCTATTGTAAAGGCCAAGGCTAGAGAAACTTCTGCAATCAAGCTGTCAACACTCCCATTTCTGCCTCACGACGTGCACTAGCTCGGACGTTTCTGTTATTACATTTGATATTCAAGATGCACGTTAGGTTAGCCTGAGCATACCAGAGAACTATCAGTAAACAAGGTGTACATAGCTGTCGTCTCGCCAGGGGAATGAGTGATGGGTTTTCAAAAACAACAGTGTTGGCTGTTTGCTGACACTGACCACGGCAGTTTAGCTTGAGCTCTCCATGTCCAATGAGTTGTTGATTGGCTTCTTGTTATATTGCAGACGTAGCACGCGTTCTAGAGGTTCATGTTGCACACACAATGGTAAAAAGGTCATAGAGTTAATTGGATAGAGAGCGCACAGCCTGGTGTGTGGCTCCTTATGTACATAAATGGCTACCACAAAAGGTTAATGCGTTCTGGGAAATCAGCACTTTCACATGTATATGTTGTGAGAGCTTTCGACACATGCGATGCAAGAATGGAACGTTTGAAATGATTGTTTAGTCTGTGTGATTGTTTCAGTAATCTGAGCGCTGTTCACTGACACAGTTCTACTTTATCTATATTGGAGTCCGTATTGGCCATTTGGCTGTGTGAATAATGACTGTGTTCATCTGCAGCTGTAGCAAAATGTGGAAGCAGTGTGATGGCGTGTGACTTTTCCACAGGAGATTTTTTGAGCAACAAATCTTTGCCATGATGCCACCATGTGGTTTGAAGTTAAATACAGATGTAGGATATATATATATAGCAATCTTGAATCCTAAATACTTTAGTGACCTGACTTTTCATCTCGTGCCACCAGCAACGCTCATGTTCCCTGCAACATGAATTTTAGTAACTTTGATTCCAAACTCTCTTTTAGAGCCACTATCAAGTCCAAATTTTAATTTGTCCAGTACCTTGGTTTTTCACCAAATACCTGCCAAGGTTTCCCCAGGAAATTTGTTTGTGGAGGTGGTGAGTGCTGCCAGCCTCCCCCACCCATCTGATCATAGCTATTGATCATACAACACACATTAGTCTCATTACAAACTTTTCTAACTTCAGCACAATGCAGCTGGCCAAAACTTGTGTCCAGCTCTTTTTACTGACATTGTGACCTTTGATTAATTACTGCAAAGTGAACATACAATGTGATAACTCAATTAATCTCCTGCTGAATTAGACAGATCCTAATACATCCTCTCTTGTTATCAATATGGCTACTAGACAGACGGCAGCTTAGACAATCACCTCACTTATTCAGTACTTTGCTGTGTAACGAAGCGCCACTACTTGTTTTTCCTGAAGCTTAAATAGCCTTGTATTTACTCTTCTCTGGATTTTCCCTGTTCTTGGGAACATGTGTTGGCACACTTGGATTCTTCTACCATCCACGATGAAATGACAAAAAACGATGCTGACCTCCTGGATTCATCTGCTTCCGCCGCCACTTTCCACTTTTCACCTCCACCAAAGACTTAAAAAAAATTCTCTTTTTCCTGTCCAATTTCCCCCAGAAGATCTCCTCCCTCTTCGATTCTTCTGCCTCTCTTCAGTGTGGTTAAGTGGACTTCTGGCAGGCCGCTCTGGCGTCCCCATTTGTCTTGCCTATTTCAACCTAGGCTCTTGATTATTCCTCCTGAGGTAGAATTTGCCCTTCATTCTCCTCCTTTACTGGATGGTCACCTTGCAGGCCTCTGAATTTCCCCTTTTCCTCTGCCTTCTTGGATTAGCCTCATAACCTGAGGAGTCCTCTTCTTTTCCTCCTCTTTTTTAAATATTGTTTCATTGTCAAGCATTTATAACTAACCATTTATAAGTTAAAACCAAGGTTATTAATGAGAATGAGAATACGTCATTTGTAAACAGATCAACCAAAGCACGAACAATGAAAACAGCAACTTGATGAACTTTTTATGTCTCCACCTTTTTCCAAAATATGAGTGATGTGAACCAGATGTAACTGATCTGGATGTTCTCTGTGTGCACAGCATTAACGGGAGTAATTTGAATTTATTCAAAACTTTTAAGATATTGTGTATCCTCAGGTGTCATCGGTGACGCCAGGTGTCTGATTACTGTTTCTGGATTGAGGCAATTTGAGTAAGAAGGGTGGAGAAATTAGAACACCCAATTAGATTTTCTTTCTGTGATAATAAAAAATGTGAAAACCTCACATATCTCATCTCTACATAACACCCGTAAAACACTGACTCACTTGTGTTAGGTCTGAGAATATATCACATAAAGAGGAGGGACAATTGACATATTTCACCACTTAACTGGAAAATGAAGTTTTGTTTTTCGGCGTGAGCTAGTTTTCCTTTCTGCTGCCGTCAAATTTGTTTCAGCAAATGTATTTGCTTCTGCACATTTAAATAACTGCCACAATTCATAAAACATCTATTTGAACTTACATAAACTAATATACTGACACAGGGATCTGTGTGTCTCTCTCTGTCCTTTATATATTGTTATTCACTGTCACTCCATTACTTCTTAACTCAAAGTCAGTCCATTAGCCGGCAGCCGAGTGAAGATTTTTATAGTGAGGCATTTGTTCTGCTGACATTTTAAATACATGCACACAGTGGGAACACGCCGTCATTCACTGTGTTAATGATAAGACGGCCTGACCAAGGCGAATTCAGAGGTGAACTTCTGAATGCTTTTGTTCTACTGCAAAATAACTGTCTGAAGAGAACAGGGCGAGAAGTTTTCCCGTTGCCTTTATGATAATTACTTTTCTTTTCAAAAGTGAGTGTGCACGATTGAGTCAATCCTGGATTTTCATGTGAGGGACAATTTAGTGGAGAGAGAGAAAGAAACTGAGTCTTTTGCAGGCAGTGTGGCTTTAGGCCCTCCGGGGGGCCTGTGAGGCAGCATGAGGCTGGTTCATACTGTTGTCCCACTGTGCTCATATTTCTACCTCGGACTTGGAAAAATCCAACTAATGAATGCAGCTTCTTTCAATAACACATCACATCTTAGAAAGCATTAACTCAAGATGATAATTTAAATAGCAGATTAGCTTAAAGTAGGATTAAGATACTCAAGCATTTAATTATCAAGACGGAGTATTTGTATGACAAGTCAAAAGGAGGTGTTTTATTCAATTATCGTTTACTCTCTTTGTCTCTTTCCCTCCTCCTCCCACTCGTCTGTCCCATTTTTCATCGCCATTGTTCCGGCCACCCTCACCTCAGTCAGAGAACATTGTCTGCTTTTAATTACAGCGTCTGTGTTGACAAGAAAGAAAAAGAAGGATGTTATTAATGTCTGGTCTAAAGTGGGGCAGATCCCAGGACACAAACATTTCTCATGTCTTTTTTTTAATTAATGTACAGTAGAAGCCAAGGAATCACAGTTTGAGATTGTAAAGTGACACAATCATGTGCAGATGTACAAATTAGTCTCCTCGGAGCTCCTGCTTACATGACTGTATGCTTTATCTTACTGTGTGTGTGTGTGTATGATATAGAGTGTGAACAACTTGAATTATCTCATATTTCTTTAGTTTTAGAGATGATTTACTCATACATGTTGCTGGATGATGCTTTACATTTATTCAGGACTTCGTCCAAAGAGCAGTACGTGAGCGCTCTGCTGTTCAGCCTCGTCCAAATAGTGCAAAGTGGGACTTTTTGTGGTTTTGTTTTATTGGCTGTGATGTTAATTTAGTTTAGTGAATAGTAAGTGTGCTCAAGGAAATAATTAGCCAAAGGATCTGAGTTTGAACCTGCGGGCCGGGTGCAGTCTTTCTGTGAGAAGTCGGCATGTTCTCTCTGTTTCTGTTTCTCCCACTGTCTAAAAACATGAAGATTACGTTCATTGGCGACTCTAAATTGACCACACGTGTGAATGTGATCAGCTTACAACCTGTCCGGGATGTACCCTCCCTTTCGCCCAATGTCAGCTGGGGTCGGCTCCAAAGGACAAGGGCAAAGGATAATGGATGGATGTTATATTTCATGAGTATAGATTTAGATATGTGTTTTAATTTTTCCTGTTTAAATGCAAAAAGCTGTGTGCGTTGATCATTATGTTCTTCCATGGCTGAGCATCAAATGAGTTGATTCAATAATAAATTTTGTCTTTGGCTGTGTGTAAAAAAAAAAAGTCAACATCCCTCTTCAACCTCCTGCCTTTCTTTCAGCCACTGCAGATCTGCCCTTCACAGGTTTAACTGATTTAAAAGTGAATTGTGTCAGCGATCAAACCTGTTGAGAAAGAGCAGGTGTTTCTCATATTTCATTCTCCGTTCTCTCGCTGTGTATCACTTGTCATGACAAACTTCCAACCAGGGCAAAAAAGGAACAACTTGCACTCTACTGTAATAATCTCTTGCCTGTGTGTGTGTGTTGCACGATGTCCTCTCGGTTGCCCCCACCCCTCTGGTGGATGCTGCTTGTTTAGACTCTGTTATTGTTTCTTTATGTAACGCTGCTGAGCCAGAGAAAGAATGGGCCCGGCGTACACCACAACAATACTGTGATGGATGAGTGTGGCTGCTGTAATTATGTGAGGACCAACAGGTAACGGAGCACAGAGACAGAGAGCGGCGGCCTGCCTGGGGATGATAGTGCAGATCTGCTCTGCTCTGTTTTGTTTCGTTTTTGTTCTGCCACAAGGCCGGCATAGGCTCAGATACTGTGGTAAACACACACACACACACACACACAGTTGCTGAGTGTCGGCAGAGTGGTTGTGCAGACGCAGCATGCAGGCACACACACACATTTGCTCACGTGTATATCAATGCTGAAGTATACAGAATATGCTGTTTGTGCTCTGTTACACACTTGCTCCTGTTGCTTATTTGGAATTTTGCTTTGGCAATATTGTTTCTGATAAACAGTCCTGCCAATAGAGCCAGCGGATTGAATTAGAGAGCAGAGGAAAGACGCCACTTCAAGGTTTTCCCACTTGAGTGTATTACGGAATTATTGTCGCAGACGATAGCTAACAGAGACAGACAGATTGAGGTCGTTACACAAGAGAGGCAGATGAGAGGGAGAAACAGAGACGAGATGAAAAGGCGTGGAGGGGGTGCCTCCCTGCTGTTTCAATACAGTGGTGCACTAAAAAGACGGCGATAGGAGGAAGAGAGAGGAGATAGAAGTGGAGGGGAAGAGAGGGGTTGGGGGGCTCTTAAAAGTAAGACAAACTGCTGTAAAGTGTTTCGGACCAAAAATTGGTGGTTTGAAGAGAGAGATGGAGCATGAAAGAGTGAGAGAATGAGAAAAACCAGACTGAATGTGCAGGAGGTGGTTTTGTTGATCTGAGTGAAATTAGAGAAGGAGCCATAAGAAGCACAGCTTGCAGCTTGCTACGCTTACATTGAACAAACAAATACCTCCACTGCTCAGTTTTCTCAGACAATGTTGCTGAGAGGCCTGGGCAACCAGTTTAGTTAGCATGTTTTTTACCTCACCGTCCAAAGGAAGAGGAGTTAACTATGAATCCCAAGATGCATGTTGGCAAGAAACATCCATTCATCAAGCTTAAAATGATGTGTGACGTGAGCCACTAATGGCAGTGAAAGCTAGAGTTTACAGAAAACTGACAGCAGCTCATATCAATTTACTTTCTGATTAATTCAGACTATTCACAAACCTTTTACATTTTGAATTTGCTACTGTTCCACTCACTGGCATCATGATGCGCTTCAAAGCAAGAAAAATAGAAGGGGGGTTAGAAGATACTTTTAATAATTTCAAAACAACAGTAGCACTTATGTAAACTTTTCATAAATAGTCTTAAGACCTGTATTTGGCCTTAGTTTTGTGGAATGAGTAACGTGTTCCACATGTAAACAGATAGTACATGTGGCATCCACACACCAGGGGGCGCTGCAGGAAGTATTGCTTAAGTATTATTATGGATATTGTTAAAAAAAAGGTGTTTCTAGAATATTATTTTTATTCTTATTTGTATTATATTAGTAATTATTTTCTAAAGCTTCTTATAATGTTCTAGTTATGTGATTATGTTATTCACATTTCTCTTTGTTTAATACTTGTAATTGTCACTGTAACTTATTTTTCCCGTCACTGTCGCCTGGCTGTTGTATCTCACCTCAGTACTTCACTCATGATTTTGATGATGTGGCTCGTAACATTGTGGTTAACAACCTGCTTCTTGAGCTCGTAGCTGGAAAACCCCAGTGTTAACAGAGACGAGTGTTAACCAGCATCATGGTGCCTTTTATCCACGATCACCAATGTTAATTTTAGTGAATCGACCGTAATCAAGGACATAACTAACATCTTTCCTACTGTATATTGGGGGACTAACTGGTATTACAACCATGCTTGCTAGTTTTCTCCATTTCATATTGCTGAAGATAAACGCAAGAGCCTTGTTGACTATACAGTTTACTGCATGCATGACCTTTTTCACATCCCCGCCTCCCACTCAGCGCTGCCCTCCAGTTTCCTGTGAACCCCGAGTCATTGAAGTTCAGTTCGCCGTCGTTTATTAGCCCATCCTTCTCTCCATGTGCGACTTTGTGGTCCCGCAGAACAAGGTTGTCGCTCTGGTGCAGTGCAGTTCATCATCATGCATATGTTCGTACACTAATCTAACGGCGCCATAACAAATGAGCTGATTATCCACACCTTGTCTCTGGGTGGGGGTGCAGGGGGGTGTGTGTGTGTGTGTGTGTGCGTGTGCGTGCATTATTGTGTGTAAGGCAGAGACAGAATAGGCAATGGGAACAGGTGTATAAGGGGGTACGGACACTCCATATATCATGCTGTTGCAGGTATATGCACCCTCCAACACCCCCACCTCACCCCCCAACACCAGCACTCACTGGAGAGCAGCGTGTACCCAGCAGCCTCCCCCGAGTGCCTCGACGTGCACACACACACACACACACACATAAATACACATACACACACCAGTAGACGACAACCCCTGGAGCTCGACCTACATTGTGCGTCCTCCTGCCTTAGATCTGACTATTCATCACCACATGGCACCAGTCCCCCGCTGGGAGGGAGGTGGGGTTGTTTTGTGGGTGAGAAAGAGAAAGAAGGGGAGACAGAGGGGAGAAAGAGCGTGGTATGCTACATAGTGTAGGACAGGGCGTCCTTTACACCTCCAGAACAGTGGGACCTTCAACATTAGTGCTGCTAAGTAAAACTCTATGTGGAAAACAACAGAAAGAGGCCAAACGGAGTCGTGAGCGATTTACATGGACAACAAGATGCAGAAACCAGTTAAACAGAGTCCGAGTCCTGGTGTCATACTGCACTGTTCCACTCGATCCTGTAACTCAGTGCAATCTTTCATTTAGGGTTCATTTCATCAGTTTCTAAAAAAAAAAAAGAAACATGTTCCTGGGGTTTACTGTCTGTTTTAAGATAAATCTCTGCAGTTCAAAGGCACAGTTATGACAAGACCTCTGAAAGTCACTGCACCTGCCCACTGTTCACCAAGAGACAGCAACAGCACGTAACCTCTCTTAAAACCACAATGTTTTTTTTTTTAAAGATATGCTAGTGGCATATTTCCAGGGATGGAAATGACTGCTTGATGGTCCTCCACTTTGATCCAGACTGAAAAACAACAATTCAACAACTATTGGATGGTACGCCATGAAGTTTGTAACAGATATTTAAAGTATCATTGACTTTGATGATTTAGTAGCACCAGCAGTTCAAGTTTTTTTTTTTTTTTTTTTAAATCCAGTGAAATGTCTCAACAAGACTTTGTACAGGCATTCATTGTTTCAAAAATCCTAATGATTTTGGTGATCCTCTGGTTTTTATCTAACACCACCAACATATAACACATAACAATATTTTGGTTTAAATAGCTGCCAAACTAATGACATTCCCATCAGCCTCAGCCTCTGTACTTTGTGTTTAAGCAAATGTTAGCATACTAAAATAAGATAGTGAAATGGGAAACATTGTACCTGCTTAAAAACAGCATCTTTGCATTGTCACTGTGTGCGTGTTTGCATGCCCATGTTAGCATTTAGCTGAAAGCACCACTGTGTCTGCGTCTTTATTTGTCTACAAATTAAACAAACAGGATATTACGTGTTATTTATAGAAGATAAGCGGGGTAGATAGACATCCATTTCCCCTTGCTTCCATTCTCTATGCTAAGCTAGGTTAATAGTTAAGGCAGTTACAAAGGGAGAGATGTTTATTTCTCATTTCACAGACAGTTAAAACTGAAATATTAAACTACAGTTGGAGGAAAAGAAATAACCATCCCAGTCCAGACAAAAGAAGTGAACTGTACAACATGCTGTCGAGCAAGGTCATTTTGTCGGCCTGGATTTCTAGTGATTATCATGATTACGGAGATCAATATGGTTGGACTGAGGTTTTCTTACTTCTGGAGTAAAATCTGTAGCTTCCTGTGGCTCTATAATGAGCATAAGCAGTTTTCATTTTGTTTCACTGCAGTGATCATAACATATGATCATATGGTGTTATATTTTTACATAATTCTGTTGTCCAAAAAATTGATCCCAAATAAAAGTGGATGAAGAGAAAAATATTTGTATTGATATTAAAGTTAGATATAAACTTTGAGATGTTATTGTGATATTTCATATTCTCAAACTGCCAGCATAACAAGTGTTTTGCTCATTTGTACAGAACTGTAGCTATCCACATTTTATTTCCCTAATTGGTTGATTTAGAGAATATTCCCGCAAACGTTTGTGCTGATCACACAGATCAAGTTCTTTTCTTCTGCCTGGTGTCTTGGATACCTCACAGGGTTTATTCATTATCACCCAAAGCTGTTCATCTGGAACAACTTCACAGCTGAAGTCACCGAAGCCCCGTTCGACTCAGCAGCAAAGTTTAGGTCTAGTTAGTGTATTGAAACTTGCATCTAATTTTAATTTATTACCATTTTATTCATGGTTTGGAACTGACATATGTGCTTATATAACAAGGCCTGGGAGACTAATTGGTCACAGTGTGAAAGTATCCACTCAGCCACCATAAAAAACTGTGATCCCAACCTGGCGTGACTGCACTGATTGGGAGTTTTAATGTGAAAGGACAAGAACAACCCCCCAAAAAACCCAAACTTAGTAACTCTGAAACCAAAAGCAGCATCTTATCTCAGACATTTTATTACTTTCCTTGAGAAACTTGCCTCTGTCAGTGGCATAAAAATCAGGCAGTACTCAGTAGCTGGGTTGTTTTTTTTTTTTTTTTTTTTGGAGATATTGCATCTCTGTAGGACAGTGACAATCTAAACCAATCATTTTAGCTCTATTTGTTGGGCACGGTGATTGCACTGGTCTTGACTGATTGCACTGATTGGAGAGTTTGAAGATGATGGGATGATGAGATGGGGGCCAGATGAGCATTCTCCAAGAAAATGCTGGACTTAGTGGTTTGAAAAAAAAAAAAAAAGAAGAAGTAGGTTTTCATGTAAATCTCAGCACAAGTAGTTTGTTTATCTCATGATTTCAGCGTTTGGATAGTAGCTATTTTACTTAAATATGATACAACAAGTGATTGTAAAGAGCAAACCGTGATGTGTTTTTTGAATGGGAAAGACAAATGACGAGTTTAATTCATCTGGTTCTAACATTCTCTTATATACGATACCAGAAAATCTCACATTCCAGTCTGTGAGCTCCCAGGAAACTCAACACCTTTTTATGATGCAAGGATACCTAGTGACAGAGTTTTCCCTAAAATAGTAGCTCATTTTCTCTGACACACACATGCATGTCACAGTTTGATGTGTGAATTTTGTCTCCTCACCGAGCCTTATCTCGACTAAGTGGAGTGGTGGGTCTTGAAAAGCGTTATTTGAGGCAAGTGCAGGCAGCTTTTGAATGCAGTTCTTGCTACAGTTCATATAAGCGGTTTCCTACTTCCTGGTTTCTGATGCTATGTGGACTGTGAAGTCTTTTTCTGAGTGTGACATATTTTTAAATATTTTTGGGCTTTTATGCCTTGATTAGAGATCTGACAGGAAAGAAGGCAAAGAGAGCTCTTTACCAGCAGCGTTTAGTCTCACCGTCATTTGTGTTTGTGAGACACGAATGTCTTGTGGTTGAATAATACTCATTGTTTAAATTTGTGTTTGCATTAAAGAGCCATGTTATTGTTTATTTTTGTTGATTTTGGTAAAAGTTTTCATCAGTTATTTAGACTAGTACATGTAATCCATTTCATCGTCTGACCTTAAGACAAGAGAAGCAACATACAGCAGGATTTTCTAAAGGCTTGTGTTAACCATGAATCAAGCACAGGCTGATAAGCAGTTAGGCTTTGATCAGTTGTCGAGCTAGGTATTTATATCTTTGTGTGTGTGTGTGTGTGTGTGTGTGTGTGTGTGTGTGTATGAGTGAAGAAACCTGGTGTGACAGACCTCTGACTGTCCAGTGTGGATCATTGTTGATTCTGTGGCCTTTTCCTTTGTTATTTCATTTGTTTCATTAGTTTGTTTTCTTCTCTTTATTGCAGCTTCACCCTTTCATAGCAGCTGTAGTGAATTTATTCGGCTCAGCAGGGGTGAGAGCAGTGGTTTCATGTGAAAAAGTTACATCAATGCATACCCTCTATTAAACAGCCTCATGCATTTCATTGCGCAGAACAAAGCACAGTATGAGTCTGCACACCACGTGGGGATATTGATTATTAGATGGTAGATTCATCTCATTTTCTCTGGGAAGTAAATGGGTTTTAATATCTGTAGTAGATTTCTGAAACATGTTTAAAAGTGATTGAGATATGAGAATCTGCCGCATAACAGATTTTCCATATGTGCTCCATTTATTCTGTGCCAGTGTTTTGTCCTCAAAAGGCTTAAATGTCCTTGATTCTGCATGTGAGAGGTCCCATAAAGCCAGTGGTTCTTTTGTCTTTATTCAGCCTTCAAAATAGGTTTCTCTGATTGAGATGAGATAGATTTTGGTGGGTTTTTTTTCATGCCAGACACAATCTCTGTCTCCCCATTTTCCCTCTGGATCTGGAGAAAAAAGGAGAGCAGAGAAGATTTTAATTGCTCTCCTCTCATCCACATCTGCCCCACCACATTCATCAGCTTGTCTTCCCCTCCTCAGACGGGGGCTGGAGAGGACGGCGATGAGATTTTATTTTATTATTTTGGGGGCGCGGGGGGGATTCTGTTATGTGATGGGGCACATATGGGAAAGAGGTGGCGATGGAGGATAAAGGGATGAGGCAGAGAGATTGGTGTTTGTGTGTGCACGTAGGAAACTGTCGTCTCTCTGTGTGTGTGTGTGTGTGTGTGAGGATGGTGTGTGTGTGTGCGTCTCATGGGGGGAGGATGACTGGAGAGGGCCTCAAATCCTCAGGGGAGTCTGTGATTGGGAGGGAAATAGGGAATTGGGACTCGGGGAGTATGAAGTAGAGGTGGAGGAGGGAGAGAAAGATGAGCTGGAGGATGGTAGCGTAGAAAAGGTAGAGGAGGACGAATGAAAAGGGCAAATTAATGCTGGGGTGCAGCAAAAACTCACAATTATACACCGTGAGGAAAGACAAGTACATCTTTCAAAGTTCTTGTCAGGGAGCTCAGCCTCCAGCAAAAAGCAGCACAGTCCTTGAAAGAAGCAAAAGTGGCTCTCCGTTGATCAAAACCATTATTTGAAATCATCACACTAAACCTGTAGTTTGACTTCTTTTTAAAGCAAAGAGAATGTGGCCACAACATGCCGACACATTTCTTCTAATAACAGGCTTCAACGCAGCGTAGTCAATGGGTCTCATCGCTGGAGGGATGCTTTTTCTGGCGTCGTTCAACACCAACATTTTCATTTCTGCCAACTTCCAAACTGCATAATGACACACGTGTTTTGGTGGCACATCCGAGCTTTAAGCTGCTCGGTTGAAAGTCTTCAGCTGGTGAACAACTGTGGTTTGTGAGCAGCTGATTTTCTCTGTTTTTGACTGAATTGATTGGACACGACTGATCATTTCATCGCTGATTGACTAGTTATATGTTATGTTTCTTGTTTGCTTGTTAGCTAGCTAACTGTCTGGGTATTTGTACACAAATTTGTGTCTGTAATAGAAGTAGCAGTAGAAGTTTGGTTACTAAAAGTACTTCGATCACCTTTATGGTTAAAGTCACTGTTTTGAGGAGACAGGATGCAAACCATCATATCCCCTGTCGAAGTGAACAATTTGTGAATCATTAACCTGCTCCCCAAGGCCACATTCAGAAAGACAACACCACTGCATGAGAGATCGCAGCCTCCTCCTTCATTTGAATGACACCACCTCGTTAATGCAGTGGTGGTGCCAACAGAGGAAAAAAAACAGTTAAACTTAGCTCCACTTTTGCTGCAACTTCAATGTCATGTTTTTGCAAAGATAAAATTAGTGCCATCATAAAGACTTTTGATAGTTGTAAAATTCTTCCTTATTATATCATAAACGGCTTTGCAGTGTTCTGTTAAGTCTTTAAACTCACGGATGTGTCACTCCAACTGGGCTTCCTGCGTCGTAAGTCATCGTTTCACCAGCACCTCAAACGCTCCCACCAAAGCAGCCCCATGCATTTTAACACATGGCTGAAAAGAGGGGGGAGAAAGGCACAGTGGTGAAGGAGTGGGACTCCCAAAGGTGGCGTCCTGGATGCTGGGAGGCCTCAGAGGACCACAGGATGATTGTCTGTGACCTTCCCCCTCTCCTTGCACTGTTCAAGGGCATAGTCTTTGTGTGTGTGTGTGTGTGTGTGTGTGTGTGTGTGTGTCTCTCTGTGTGTCTGTGTGTCTGTGTGTCTTTAAGCTTCAGTCTTACAATGTGGCACAGCAGCGTTGGTGCTGTGTTCACTGAATCTGAGTCTGTCTGAGGTGTCTGAGTCTGTACATTCTGTTTTTGTGTGTGTTGTGCAATGCTAATAATTTACCCCTGCTGGATTTAAGAGATGCAAACCTTTTTTAAACAGCTTCTCATTTTCTAACAGATCTTCTTTATTTCAGTAAACCAACATCTTATGTATATTTCAGCAGCTGTACCCAGAGGCAGATGACTCAGCAAGCGAGGAGGGGCAGAGCAAAACACACATTAAAACACAGAGTGGAACAGACGAGCGCCAGATTAGTCCTCATTATGCGGCATTAATCATCTTTAATCTGCTCTTAATCCAATATCTTTACCTCACCTTATTAATGAGCCATACGTCAAGACTGGATTAGACTGCAAATACTGCGAGAGATCTTAGGAAATGGGAGGAAACGAGATGGATGGCAGGAAGGGGAGGAGAACGAGGAGGAAACAAATGAGAGAGACACAGAGGAGGAAGAGTGATGGAGAGACACAGGGCAGGTTCAAGAACAGTCATAAATTCAATCAAAAAATTATATTGAGGCAGAGTTAAGAGTCAGTTATGAAACAGCAGTACAGCTCTGGGCCCATATTAGCAAGAATCTCACAATCACAATTGTACAGAACTTGTAAAAGTTAATTTGGGATTAAAACACTCCTACATCAGAGTAGGACTTTTGAGAATTATTTATGAAGCCTCTCACGCCTACCTTGAGCAAAGAGAAGGACGGCACCTTCACTGTTTTACGATACTTTAACCCGCAAAGTATGAATGATGACATGTTGTTTTCTGACAGTTAGGGTTTTAAACACTTGAACTGTCAAAATGAAATGAAAGGATGTCAGACCACTTTATCACATTTAGCTAAAAAAAATGCAGTCTAATACAACAATCATGCGATAAATTCTACCTTCATTAAAGTTGTAATTTTCAGTTTTAGTTGAAACAGTTTCAGAGTTCAGTTCAATACCAGAAACACAGCTTTGCATAATGTAATACAGCACAAATGCGTCTCCTGGCTGGAGAATGTTTAAAGGCCCTGAACACCCACAAGATGTTTTCACTTCTTCTGGCTCATTAGACCTCTGCTCAGGTTGAAGTTGGGCAGACGAACTGTATGTTGGAACTATGTGAGGAACAATTCATGAACAAATAAGGATGACAAAGATGTGAAACAGACCAGAGGGTCAGGACAGATCCATCAACCACAGTCTGTGCATGGGTGTAATCAGGCAATCAAGTGAAAACACTTTAGTTAAAATTTTAATTAAATACAATTTTTGTTATAACTGTGCATTAGCTACACATATCACCAAAAAAATCACCAAACAGCAGAATGGTTGTTGTGAGCAAAGCAAACTTCAAGGTCAGGAAAATGTATTTTATTTAAATAGGAAACATATTACAAAATATTACAACTCTCTTATCAAAGTACTTTTTCTTGTTAGTTTACCTTGAAACATTCTGGCTTCATTCTCAAAATATTATGTTTTCAGGTAAAATTGTGATTTATCTTGAAAATGTGTGACCTTATACTTAAAATATTACTTTTTTCTGAAAATATTATGACTTTATTTTTCTATGACTTTTTCTCCAACAGTGGTCCTAATACTCCAACATATGTACTAATGATTGAAGTGACTTTTAGAAGCCATCACACTCTCAAATCTACCCATTTTGAAGCCCTAATGTTTGATCAATAATTAAATAGTTTGATTAATAACAAAGCCAGAACTTGATTTCTTTGTTGCTTGCCGCTTTATACACTTTCACATTTGCCCCAAAATCCAGTCATGGTGGTTTTTTTTACACAGCAAACCATTTAAATACAAGTTTACAAGAAATGTATATAATTACCTTCATGTGCATGAACTAACCCCTACATTTTTGACATGATATGTGTTTTTGATAGCTACAATTAAAGCTTGCTGCTGTAATCAGTGTTTGTTAAATCACCATGAAGTAATGAAAATAGGAGACTAAATTAAGTATTTGATTATAATTTTCCTTGCAGTCTATATCTTTTTATAGCCATATAATCTCTCTAATTTAGTCGAGAGATAATGGCTCACTGTAATACTTATTCCACTGTAGATGGGTGGTCGCCACAGCATCATAGGCAATTACGCACAGGAGGAAGAACAAGAGTGTTTTCTTTGTCGATATGGATCGATAAACAGTATTTCACAAATAATGCACAGTTACATACAACAAAGAAGAAGCTCTCTTTGCTTCCTGCAGAACTTAAAGTTGTCTGGACACTATGTTTATTAAAAAACAAGCAGTAAAGCCATGAGCGTTAAAGAAGTGCACTCAAAGTCATAAATGTCCAACTTTATGCCCTTATATACAGTATTATATACAGTGTGTTCAACATTTCTTTCAATAAACACATTTCCAATGCAGCTATTTACATGAAATTTAGTCAGCGATTTTATTCAAACCATGAAAAGGTTAAAAAGATGGAGGGAAAAAACAGCAAGCGACTTAATGTTTAACACTTGAGAGGTAAAGTAATGGCTGAATAAATGCAGCCAATTGAAGGTCGTCCCTTGTACAGTAAAACAGATATGTGTGTGCCAGGGGAATATATGCATCTGCCTGTTTTCATCCATCATTCAGCCGCTCTGCCTCCTTACCTGTCAGCAGCCTGTGAATCTCCCCGCCTGCCTGTTCCACCACGGGCTGCGTTGGCGGGACAAGAAGCAGAAGAGAGGGACAGACTGACGAAAGACTGAAGCAACAGAGTAGAAAAAATGGGGAAGCATGGCTTAAAGTTCCTGATGGAAATAATGTTGTTAATATCAGCTGGGAGAGTAAACGTGTTTTTGGTATTGATCATCAACTCGAGGATTTTAGCTATACATTGACAAAATACTATAAGTTTGGTATCAGAACTTATTAGTACTCATATCAATACTTCATCATTTGTAAGTGAAAACAATGAGTTGTTTTTTTTTTTCTGGCATAAATTGCTGCTTCACCACAAATTAAACTTGAATAAGAAAAACAGAAAAGTAATAATTCCTCAGAAGCTACAGGACTCCACACTGCAGCCAGTTGGCTATTTTGTGACTAAAATAGTTCTAAAATATTTTTTAAAAAAGGTTTTTTAGCAAACAACAAAGTAAGCATGACATCTTAATCATAGATCTGTGACTAGCTTTCTCAGTTGTGTCCAAGAATAAAAAAGCTTTTTTCCTCCAGATGGAGGTTCACATGTTAAGAGCAGTGACCCCAAATGTATGTGCAAATCTGGCTGCTTCAAAAATAGGTCACACATCAGACATTTAAAAATGCACAGCATGTATTTAACATTTATTATTCAGTTAACATTTACAAAACCACGACTTATGTTCTGTTAATATGTAGACTCGCCTACAAGGTTTTTAATTCCTTGTGACTGAGACATTTTTCCACCTTAGAGGATAATTAGCAGCTTTTATCAGTAGGTATATTTTCAGTCAAATAGCCAAATCAATACACTTCTGTTCTGTTACACGCTGCCATGCAATTTCAAGCCAATAATCCGCCACCATTAGTCTTCCATATATGACGACAAGTGCTGTATATCTTTGATTATGATTTGGCCACAGGATTAGTCAACTGATGACAGATTACTGGGTGTGTGTGATCATTCTACAGTCCATTCATGCTGAAGTTGCAAAATTTGAGAAGTTACATGAGGCTATGAAGTTTGATAAAATAGTTGGGCGATGACCCTGAATCTAGCAGGCAGACCAGTTTTATCCTGTGCAGGCCATTCTGTGCTTATGTATAGATTGGACAGACTCTGGACATTTGCAAATGAAATAGCAGAGTTTCCATAATCAATTTCAAATTTTTGTTTCAGAATAGTAAATAGAAAAAGACAAAGGTACATGGAGTTGAACATGGCAAATTTTATATATGCTAAGAAATAAATGCAATGGTCAATGGGAGTCAAAGTCCAGCCTCACGTTGCTGAACTCTCAGTCCAGCTCCTGCGTTTCTTTGCTTCTAACAGAGTATGGGTGAGGAATTTGAGTTTCAAATGCCAAAAAATTCTGCATCTTGTGAAGTAATCACTGAGTCACTGGTATTGATCAGCAACCCTGCTGACCCAGTCAGATATATTATGGAGATTTCATGCTATCGGCTAAGAAAAAAAAGAGCCTGACCAGTTCCCCTTTGAATTTAATGACAAAAAAGTCACTGTTCAGGTAAGATGAATGCTGTGCTGGAAATACAAGAAAGCAGGAAGTCAAAAAGACGTATTTTGTAGGTGGGGAAAATGACAAACACGGGGCATATGGGCCTTTTGAAGAACAATAAAACATTGGAAATGATTGGAGGAGGTTAGTGATGTCACTCACCATTAGTCACTTCCTGACAGACTGGCTCTGGGTTGGAGGAGCTTTGCCGGCTTTCCTTCACCTCTCAGACAGAGTTCACAGATTCACCCTTGGCAGCGGCCGAACTTATGATTTTACCCAGAATTCTTTGCGCTTCATTTCATATTCCTGGCACCATTTCAGGCGGCATTTGATTATGTCAGAGGAGACATGGCTCCAAGTGCTGTGTTTTTAAAATCTTTTTCTCCCTCTGCCTTGCTCTCTGTGAACATCGCTCTCTCGCTTTCTCTCTCTCCCTTCCCATCGCCCGTCTTCTTGTACTCTGTCCCGTATTTTTGACTCTCTCTCCCTCACTGTCATCTTAGTGTCAGTCTCGACTTTCATGCTCTGCAGTCCTCCAAAAATGAATTGTTTCTCCAAAGCAGCACTGTGTATCAGCCTGTTACATTATATGAAGTATGTGGACACTACACATTACACTCATATGACGTTGAACATCTCATTCCAAAACAATGACTTTTAATATTCTGCTATAAAAACCTTCTCTCTCTCTCTCTCTCTCTCTTTATTTGCAGGGAAATGTGCATATACAGCGTTATTGAAAATTTTAAATCACGAGGATGACCAATGAAATGAGTTCACAAGATCCAAATCATTTTCTGCTGCATTTTAAATTCAATTTTTGAAATAAAAATTGGGGAATCTGTGTAAATACTTCAATACACTGTGATTATTAAAAAAGTAATCGCAGCTGAGTGAAATCGAATGGAATCAACTTTAAAATGCAGTGTGTCATATTGTCACAAATGTATAGTTTTTGTATCAGATTGTGTTTTACCACCTCCGCTATCCAATATCTTGGTGGGAACGCTGCATTTTCACGTTGATCCTTGTTGCCACAAAGTTGGAAGCACACTTATCTAAAATAAAATCGCATGTCACAGCCCGATCGTATAAATATTATTTTAAAAGAAAACTCTCTCTTCCTTGTCTTTGGATTTTCTTTCCTTTCACTAACTTATTCATTCATTTTCCGAATCCATTTTATTTCAGCGCGAGTCTCCCTGCTCTGTGTCTCTGTTTAATTTTCTCTCCTTCTCTCAGTCTAGTTCTGCCTCTTATCTGCAGCCTAACACCGCTTTCACATCCTCCCTCTCCTGAGCCGCATCCATATCAGCTGTGTTAGAGTAAGCTCTCAGTGTGGGTGTGTAAGCTGGACTTTTTGTGTGTCTGTCTGTGTGTGTGCGTGTACTGCATCTGAGTGTATGTGTAAACATACGCAGGGCATCACTGTAGGCATGTGTTGATGCTCTATAGTATATGGTCCTAATCACATCCCCTCACTTCTTTCTTCCAATCTCTCTCTCTCTCTCTCTCTGTCTCTCTGTCTCTGCTTAGCTCCCTCTGCTCTGATTTGGTCTTCTGCGGGCCGTGGTGACCAGCAGAGCAGAGAAATTGCCTGTTATCTTGGGGGTCGATTCTTCATGGGGTCCCGTAAATTGCTTTGTATTGACACCCTGTCAGAGTTGGGATCCTCATGTTAACCCCAAGATCTGCCCTCAAGTGAGGTGAGTCTCCCCAACACCAACCAAAACCCCTGCTGTCCTGCTCTGTCTGGTCCATGCCTGGAATGAACTGCTGAAATAAAAGCAGGATGAGGAGGTGACAAGTGGTTAGTGCGTGCCAGCGTTCGGCTACTTCAGAGGGCGCCTGCAAGGTTCATCAACATAAATTTGAATTTTTAAAACCGTTTTAATGCCAGTTAGAGTGAAGTAGAGTGACGGCATCACATAATTCAGATGGACGTCCACAGTGTATGACCCTTGACAGCTCCAGTACCTCTTCCTAATCTTGTGGGAGGCATTTCATCAAAATCCATTATATTAGGATGACAGCTATGGTGGCTCGCAGGGCTCACACAACCCACAGAGGGAGTGATAGATGTGATTGTGAACCACCCACATGTTGATGGGAAAGGAGACATTTCTGGTTACTTTTGGAACTGCATGTCATCTTTGACAGATTTCACATACGTACACATGTTGGAGAGTTGTTGTGTCACTTGTTTGACGGTGCCTCACAGCATTTGCCGGCATTATTAAATTGCCCGTCACGGCAGTGCAGTGGCGGTCCACCCTTCCTCAAGATGATGTGGATCGTGCATTTTTGGCTTTAAATTGGACCAGTCTGCTGAAAACATCGTTCAAAGCAGTTAAAATACTTTTGAATACACTCCTGTCTGTCATTGTTACTATTACATTTCCAACCTGTGTGTGCATGTGTACAGTAGGAGACGAGGCTGTTTTGGCAGACAGTGCGGGTCATCCTCCGTCAGTGTCGTGTTGACTTGGGGCCAGGGCCACTCCAGAGCCAAGGACAAGTCGGGGTCGTGTGAAGGGGTAACTACGTAAAATAAAATATAGAAATTCAAGAAAGTATACTGTAAAATTGAAATAAAAACAGATTACAGTGATTGCAAATCAGTTGCTCAACACATTTTTGATGGGAGTCAGATCTGGACTTTGGCAGGCCAGTCTAGTAACCAGACTCTTTTATTGCAACACCACGCTGTTGTAACATGGGCAGAATGTAACATGGCATTGTCTTGCTAGAATGAGCAGGGTCACTGAAAAAGACATCTGGATGACAGCATGTGATGCTCCAAAACCTGTGTGTACCTTGCAGCATTAGTGGCAAAGATGGAAGTTACCTATGACACCCAGCAACATACTAATATATCTGCAATATAATTGAAGCTAATAAAGGCCGATCCACTCTGAGGTCTAGTTCAATGCCACGAACTATAAAACACTCTAATGCATTACATCCCCAGAAACTTCACATATGGAAAACAAAAACTTCAGAAAATCGTTTTGTTCAGTTTTGATTTACAATTTGTCATCATTCATTATGCAAAAGCAAATTTTATGAAACTGAAATGAAATGACCTTGTCATTGTGACTGACTGAGATAATATTGAATTATTCCGCCCATCAGTGATGAACTTCAGGTCAATGCTTTTGTTTTCTGAAATTAATATGTATTCAGAGCAAAACTCTTAACTAGCCATTTATTGCATTAAGGTATAACCACAGCAGTTTCCCTTTCTGTGTGTGCAGCATTAAGAGGATGTCATGTGGGAGGTAGAGTGGGTCCACTAAGGCTTTCAGCATCACTCCACAACTGGCCTCCTCCCCAATAAACACTGGGACAGAATCCAAACCTCCAACCGCAGCACAGCAGTGGATAGCACTGTCACTGTCAGGGTGTGTGTGTGTGTGTGTGTGTGTGTGTGTGTGTGTGTGTGTGTGTTCGTTCTTATATCTAGGTGGGGACTTTAACCTTGCTGCACACCAACCCATGGGGACTTCTTGTCACTGTGGGGACAAAATTGAGGTCCCCAGGGGTCCAGGCTGCCTTCTGATGGCTAAGACAGGTTTTAGGTTAGAATTGGGTTTAGGTTCGGGTTAGGCATTCAGATGTAATGGAATTTATCAATGATGGTTAAGGTTGGGTTAAGGAAATGGGAATGCATTATGTCAATGTCCCCATGGTGATAGTGATACAAATGTGTGTGTGTGTGTGTGTGTGTGTGTGAGAGAGAGAGAGTCAAAGAGAGATGGATTTGGGAGGAGGTGAGAGGTAGAAAGTGTGTAATGTGTTGTGATAGGAAACCCACTGGGAATGGCATGAGTAGCTCTGCATATCTCATAACTCACACACATAAACAGACACACACCAGCTGGCCTGTTCCTCCCACTTTTTGTCTGTCTGCATGTGTGTGTGTCTGTCTCCTCTGAAGTGCTGCGAGTCCAGGTGGTTCAACCAAATCCAAAGGACGCCCTGGAGAGGTGCCCGCTATCTTCTATCCCTCCTTCTCCTGAGAGAAAGACGGGATCATCGAGTGTGTGCGTGCGTTCTTTCATT
Organism: Holacanthus passer; assembly: GCA_025331565.1. Taxonomy (NCBI): domain Eukaryota; kingdom Metazoa; phylum Chordata; class Actinopteri; family Pomacanthidae; genus Holacanthus; species Holacanthus passer. Next base: position 849,297 of record JAFREQ010000105.1, read on the forward strand.
TCTGTATGTCCTCTGTATGTGAAATGAAGTGGACAGGGAAAAGAGGAAAATCATGGATTCAGAACTAGGAATTTGAAACAGTGTAAAGATTAAGCACAGGAATCAAAATGGGTGAATATGTGACAGAATTTTGATGTGAAAGAAAAACGTGACGATGAAAAGGAAGAAGAGAGAAAAAGCTCACACATATGCAGATAAAAGGGAGGTCAAGGAAAGCGAAGTGGGCTTCTCTTTGATGTGAGCTGTTTGTCTCCTTTCTCCTCTTCTCCTCTTCACTCTCCTCTGCTTCCTGTCTGGATATTACCATACCAAAAAAGGCACAGACTGCAGGCTGGTTGGCAGCTCTGGTTGGCAGCGAACCAGCACCAGTTTCTGCTTGTGTGGGGGAGGGGGAAGAAGAGAAAATGATCTGAACTTCCTCTCACACACTTTTTCAACTATTTTCAAAAGTAATTTAGTCTCACATTAGGCCTGAAGTATTTTATTTGTTGGTTAAAAAAATATCCACTTTTGTTGTTCGCAATTTAAACAATATGAAAAACTGAAATGCTATGTCATTTTTTTCAATTAAGTTCAGATTATTTCGGGTCAGAGTTTTGAAGGTAGACAGATTACTACACTTGTTCCCAGAGGAAGACGCTTTAATTGAAATTTGTCCGTGCTTCGAAAATGATGCCTGTTCTGTATTTTCAAATGCAGGTTTGTGAATTTTCTTTGCAGACTTGCTGTTTCCATTGCAGCCTTGAATTCTGCACAATAGTCAAACCAATCAGAACAAGTCATGTAATATCAACAAAATATAGGGTGTGCAAGCAAGTTGCCTTGAAATATGAAATGTTGTATTTACCATTTGTTTGTCACATATTACATCAGGGGTTGTATTAAGAGGATCTTTGTCCTTATTCCATATGTTCAGGGAATGATTGGTTGGTTGTCAATAGGAATATTTGATTCAAAATTCATTCTTGATTCGAAACCAATTCTTTCCATAATAAATAAAAAAAAGGATTAGTAGTAGTAGTAGTTAGCTCTTACTCCAGTGCACTGTATTTTCATTTCATTCACTTCATCCGTGTCCTCAGTCCACTACGTTGCAATATGAAACATAACTGTCAGTTAAGCTGCCTAGTCTTGATTAAACTCACTGTCTGATCACAGAACAGGAGAAACGTTACTGTCTTTTGTCTTTATTAGAATAATGAAATGAATGTGTCATTTACTGTCCAACATCACTGGCTATATAGTTATTTTTTTAAACAGAAGCTGGTCTTTATGTTCTGGTGCAAGAGGTGAAAAAAGAACAAAAACAAAGCAAAATGCTCTGTTAAGCTTTTACTAATGTTCTGTTTCCAGCGATGGAGAATATCCTCTCTGCTGCACAGATCTGAAATTAAAGACTTATTTTCTTCACTCAGCCAGAGTTGGTTGAAAATGTACCCAAACACTTTTCTTCTGTGCATTGTTATTCAATTTCTTTCATGAATTTAATCTATTTTAATAGTTCGGTTTTGCTCCGCCGGCTCCTGGTCCAAAAGATGGCAGTGTGCGTCAGCTGCAACATTTCCACACGACTGGTCCCCGGCAATGATTCTGACATGTATTTGGTATATTTATGGTCCCTGATGACTGACTCCTAATGTTTGTGGTGATCCGCTGACCTTTCGTTTCGCACCACTGTCGGGTCACAGTTTCTCCTTGACCAACTCTTTGGTCCGTGAAAAGCTAACACAAAAACAAATGGCAGTATTTCCATTATATTAGTAATGGATATTAATAGTCCATAGAGGATAAATTCTAATGTTTTTGGTGACCACCTGACTTTTACTCAACACTATTGGACCCATGATGCCAAGTCACTAAATTAGGTCATGACATTTTTTTTCCTTTCATCTCAAGAGTTAGTCTAATATTTGTTGCTGCCAAATTAGTTGGTCACCAAAATTAGCATTCATGTCTTTATTGTACAATTTGCCATTCTACAATAGTGTTGCCTCTATGTACTTTTGGCAATGTACTAACAACTTGCGTTAATTCTCTTTTGGCCACACATTGTTAAACCTATTACATCCATGGTGTCACCCAATATCACTTAGCTCGATGTTTGGCTGCAGAATATTCTCAACATGATGAAACTATTCATGAAGTCTAGTTCACCAGATTGATGCATTTCACTTTAAATGTACAAGGATTCTTGTGGGGCAGTCCACCCACCAAAGTCTCACAAAAGCCTTTGGGAAACACTGTATTAATTATTTATCACTTATTATACAGTACTGTAGTGTATTTGATAGTCTATTCTGTTATATTACTTTACTATACGACTTCATCTTATACTATGTCTTATATGCCATACTGTATTATACTATATTATAAGATAAGATAAGATAAGATAAACCTTTATTCGTCCCACAGTGGGGAAATTTGCAGTGCACAGCAGCAAGGTGATAGAACAAGAATGAAAATAAACAGGCTAAAAAAAGTATTTACATATTTACCAAATTTACAAATTTAAACGGGATTATTTACAGATGTACATGAGAAGATGAATATGATATGATATATATGACCAGTACAGAAGGATAAAATATGAAATGTTAAATATCAAATATGAAATGCTTGGCTTGACTTTGATGGGGTGGAGTATTGCACAAAAAGAGTAATGCACAGATGCCCAATAATTAAATATCAATATGAATATTGCACTTGAATTTTTGAATGGAGTGTTGCCCAGTAAATGAAATCTGGAATAAATATACAGATATTGCACAGATACAGACATGGTGGTGTATTGCCTATAGGGAGCAGTGCTGGTTGTACAGTCTTACAGCTGCAGGAAGAAAAGACCTGCGATATCGCTCCTTCACACACTTCGGGTGAAGCAGTCTATCGCTGAAGGAGCTCTCTAGTGCTGTTAAAGTGTTCTGAAGGGGTGGGAGTCATTCTCCAACATGGATGACAGCTTAGCCATCATCCTCCTCTCTCCCACCACCCCCACTGGGTCCAGAGGGCAACCCAGTACAGAGCTGGCCTTCTTGATCAACTTGTCCAGTCTATTCCTGTCTGCAGCCGAAATGCTGCTGCCCCAGCAAGTAACTCCATAAAAAATGGCTGATGCCACAACAGTGTCATAGAAGGTCTTCAGGAGCGCCCCTTGCACTCCAAAAGACCTCAGTCTCCTGAGCAGGTAGAGTCTGCTCTGACCTTTCTTGTAAAGTGCAGCAGTGTTATGAGTCCAGTCCATTCTGTTGTTGAGGTGAACACCCAGGTACTTATAAGATGTCACCATCTCGATGTCCATTCCCTGGATGTTCACTGGTGTTGGAGGAGTGAGTGCGCCTGCGGAAATCCACCACCAGCTCCTTGGTTTTCCCCACGTTGATCTGGAGGCGGTTCCGCTGGCACCAGTCCATAAAGTCCTGCGTCAGTTCTCTGTATTCCCTGTCGTCCCCATCTGTGATGAGGCCGACGATGGCAGAGTCGTCGGAGAACTTCTGCAGGTGACAGGTTGGTGAGTTGAATGAAAAGTCTGCAGTGTAGAGGGTGAAAAGGAACGGAGCCAGGACCGTTCCTTGTGGGGCCCCCGTACTGCAGACAACTGTGTCAGACACACAGTCCCGTGTCCTCACATATTGTGGGCGGTTGGTAAGGTAGTCCTGGACCCAGGATGTGAGGTGCAGGTCCACCCCTGTGTTCTCCAGCTTGTCCCTCAGAAGTGCTGGCTGGATGGTGTTGAATGCACTGGAGAAATCAAAGAACATGATTCTCACAGTGCTCCCAGGCTTCTCCAGGTGAGAGAGGGTTCTGTGCTGGAGGAAGATGACGGCATCATCCACCCCGATGCCAGGCTGGTAGGCGAACTGAAGTGGGTCCATCGAAGGACCCACCAGGGGGCGGAGATGGGCAAGGACCAGCCGCTCCAGGGTCTTCATCAGGTGGGATGTTAAAGCCACCGGCCTGTAGCTGCTGAGGTCCTTGGGGTGCGGAGTCTTAGGGACAGGTACCACGCAGGATGTCTTCCACAGCTGTGGCACCTTCCCCAGCTTCAGGCTCAGGTTAAAGATGTGCTGAACAACCCCGCACAGCTGGTCTGCGCAGGACTTCAGGAGCCTGGAGCTGATGCCGTCTGGACCCGCCGCCTTCCTTGCCTTGGTCTTCCGGAGCTGGTTTCTCACCTGGGTTGTTGTGAGGGTCAGGTTGGAGCAGGGGGGCTGTGTGCTGGTGGGTGTGGGAGGGTGGGTTGAGCTGATGAGCTGAGCAGTGGGGAGTGGCTGTAAGCTGAGAGTTGCAGGAGGGGAGGTGGGGGTGGAGCAGTCCACCTGAGGTGTCGATGGGGAGGGTTGCAGCAGGGGGCTGGGCCGGGGGAAGGGCAGATGGCTGATCAAATCTATTGAAGAATAAGTTCAGCTCATTCACCCACTTCTGGTCCCCCACAGCCTGGGAGTCAGGTTCCTTGTGGCCAGAGATGGTTTTCAGGCCTCTCCAGACTCCGCTGACGTTGCTCTGCTGCAGCTGTTCCTCCATCTTCCTCCTGTAGTTGTTCTTCCCCTCTCTGATCTTCCTTCTCAGCTCCCTCTGCACAGCCTTCAGCTCCTCCTTGTCTCCTGACTTAAAGGCCCTCTTCTTCTCCTTTAGGAGAGCCTTTATGTCCGGGGTAATCCATGGTTTGTTGTTGGAAAAACACCGTACAGTCCTGGTGGGTACAGTGTTATCCACACAAAAGTTTATGTAGTCCGTGATGCAGTCAGTGAGACTGTTGATGTCGTCCCCATGAGAATCGCAGAGTTCTTCCCACACCGTCGTGTTGAAACAGTCCTTGAGAGCCTCGTCAGCCTCGTCGGACCATCTCTTCACTGTGCGGGACACAGCTGGCTGCCTGTGTACCAGAGGTTTGTACACAGGCTGGAGATGAACCAGGTTGTGATCTGATCTTCCCAGGGGAGGAAGGGGTGATGAGGTGTATGCCTCCTTGGTGTTGGCATAACACAAGTCCAGTATTCTATTGTCTCTGGTGCAGCATGTGACGTATTGGGTGAAGGTGGGCAGAGTGGAGGATGGAGAGGCATGGTTGAAGTCCCCGGAGAGGAGAAGGAGGGCCTGTGGATGTTGGGTCTGCAGCCGGCCCGTGACAGAGTGGATGACGTCACAGGCCGCATCGGCGTTAGCAGAGGGGGGAATATACGCAGCTATCGCGATAACGTGCGAGAACTCCCGCGGCAGATAGTATGGCCTCATGCTAACGGCTAACAGTTCAATGTCCTTACAGCAGAGTTGCTCCTTAATAGTGATGTGCCCAGAGTTACACCATCTATCGTTCACAAACACTGCCAGCCCTCCTCCTTTCCTCTTACCGCTCTCCTTCGTCCTGTCCGCCCGCAGCAGTTTAAATCCTTGCAACGTGACGATCGTGTCCGGGGTCTGCGGAGTCAGCCATGTCTCTGTAAACACAATGATGCTGCACTCCCGGTACTCCCTCTGGTGTCGGGTCAGCGCCGCTAACTCGTCCATCTTGTTGGGGAGAGATCTTACGTTCCCCATGGTGATGGACGGGAGGACCGGTCGGTATCTTATGTTAATTTGTTAGAATACCTTATTACATTTTAGACGATATTGCAATTCTATTTTAATAGGGACAAATATGAAGTATAATTACTGCTAATCAGACTATATATTGCCTGCACTGTTTACGTATATTAGACTGCTGTTACTCCTAGTAGTACTGTGAGTTTGTGATCTGAAAGAGAAGTTTAATGAAGAGAAACTGAAAAAGACAGACGTGTGGTTATTAATATACTTTTATTAACGTAGAACTTAATATCAAGAATAAAAACAACTTAAGCAGCCTAAACTATTTACATATTTGTGAACTGTTTATGTAATTTTATGCTGTGGGAACCTTGGCAGTGTTGTTTTCCTGTTGAGTGGCAGCTTCAGTATCAGGCAGATATTTACCAAAGCTATTCACTTTCACACTCTGTAGAAGACCTTTTATAAATTTCAAGCACAACTCAAGTGTTGTCCCTTCGGTGTTTACGTTATGAAAAGTTTGAGCCTGTGTCATCAAACTTTCTTCTCCGATTTCCACCACTCTCTAGAAAAAGGCTGGAAAACAGAAGATGATGAAAAAACACAGGAAGCGTGTGAACTCATTTAGTCTTCTTCCCGAGCTACGTTTTCGTGTCAGGAACGCATCATTCCCATATGGTGATACACAGATAGTGAGCAGCAGTGTTGGCCGTGGTCCACCTCTATTTGTAAAGGTTAAAGTCTTTACTTTAAAGAAATGTCCCCCTGTGGTGAGCTGCCGACTTCTCCAGAGAGCAAGAGAGAGGGGCAAGAGAAAGAGAGGGAGGGGAGAAAAAACATTTCCCTCAATACAAAGTGCTGCTATTATTCATGTGGAGTGTTGAAATATACTCCCTGCAGACCCGCGGTGTGTACTCTCATAGGGACTCAGCTGGAGTCAACTCCATTTTCAGCCTGTTGAAGAAAGTGGCGTCTTGTGGAGGCAGAGAGCAGCAGAGAGACTCCGAGGTGACGCCGGCTTACAGGTGTTAAATGCTAAACTGCCGGTACCTGACAAACACGCATGCAGATACAAACACACAGTTAAAATGTGGGAGCTGCCCACATGATCTTTCAGTGTTGTGAGCAAAAATGACTTGTTAAGATCCCTTGAAACTAGCGTCAAAAATACACTTCCTGAGTTTGAAGTAAACCAAGGGGCTGAAAACCTTTATCCTATCAGGGATATGCTGTTTCAGTTTTTAGAACATCCTTTGAGGGTCATACTAAATTAGGGAACACATATATCACACTCACCTTTAATGCGATGGCTGGGACTGCTTCTCTTTTGCGAGGCGTCTGATGTTAGATGGTGGTGATGTTGGTTTTCCAGACTTGGATCAGTCAGTCTTAAGCAGATCTGAGTCTTTGCAAGAGTCAGTTTTGAAAAGAACTACTCACATTTGTTGGTTGTCCCAAACAAAGATGCACACTTGAGCGCACGTCTCAGGACAAACAGAGTTTATCGATCTCTAGCAGAGGGAGGTTGTCGTCGCTTTGAGCTCGTCTTTGCTTTCCAGCTCGATGATTTTGTGTTGTGGATTTTCAGGCACATCAGCTGGTTCCACATTAAACGGCGTAGCAAATATGTTGAGTTCATTTTGTTCACTTTTCATGTTCTGAAAACACTCGCCAAATGCCTGAAGGAGTTTGCACACTCACCAGCATATTCAGATGTCATAGCAGGCTTTTGTTCTCGCAGAGTAGGAAAATGCACAATGTTACCCCTCTCCAGTTGCAATTGTCACAGCTTTAATTTCGCTTCAATGATTTCACACTTGAAAGCAGACAGCTGAGAAGCTGGTTGGGACATTGGGGCTTGATGTTCAGCTCTTTGGTATCATCCACCACGAAGGCCGAATCACACAACCGCTTGTTACCGCAGTTCCACAACAGGTTTTCCCTTCAACTCCATGAATGCTTCAAGACAAACTGACAATTTGGAACAATACTTCTTCATCCTTCTGAATGAGGTTTCACATTGACGCACCACAAAACTTCAGTCTGCAAGACATAAACAGGCCTCTGTCAAAGTGTGGTCTTGCGTACGCTCCTTGCTGGGCACCAAGACTCCACCAAACATCATTAAGTTTATTCACTCTCATTTGTCCTTGCAACTCATCCAGTTTAGCTGTAATGATGCTTGAGATTGGCCATTTTCATCACTGTAAGCACGCCCCCACAAACTAGACACCCTGGGTTGGCTTTTACCTCAACAACAAAATAAGTACTCTTCTCATTCAGCATCTACTTCTCTTGTCTTGACAGTTGCCATAATGTGTTGACGTCATTGATGACACTTAACTGTTGTGTCCGTGTTGTATTCACCCTGACTGTGACAGTTACATTATTTTCTTTTATTGCAGAAAAAAGTGATTGCTGTCCAGAGATGTTTCTGTATTTCTGAGTTGCTTTTCTTGTATTTATGAATTGCCTTGTGGGCTGGATCAAACTGTCTCACAGGCTGCACAGGGCTTTGAGGCCAGATGTTCTCCACCCCTTCTATAGACCTTCTAAAAAGACTTATATAAGCTGTGAACCTTGAGAAATTAAAAATAAAGGTGCTTAAAGCTCAATAGTCTCCGCCAGTTAATCCCCCCATCCAGTAATGGTATAAATACATCTTATGAATAAACTATGTCAAATTATTGATGGTTCAGCCACCAAGCTGGTGACTAGATTTATGCTTTTATTTTTGCCTTCTTAACCTTTACTGAAAGTAGAGCTCAACTTGCCAACTTGCTCTGCAACAGTTACTACGTCACCAGCCTTTGAAAACATTGCTCACAAATCACTCGATCATTATGTGTGAACCGGTCAATGACCCGATCCGAGAACTCGCCAATGCCTGGTTGTGTCATGGACGGGGCAGGGAGCAATTCCTGCCAGTGTCGTTTCCTGTGTCACTTTCTGCATTTGTTTTCGTGACAAAATGTAGTTTAGAGACCAGACAGACTTGTTTGGCGTTCGTCCTGGTGAAAGATATTGCAATGTGTCGCTGACCGGTCGTGTAGTGTGCAAACCACAGTGACTTCAAGATTCACGATTACAAGACAGAAATTTGTGTAGTTGAACAGTGCAGGGATGTGACGACTCTCATGTCATGCAGTGTGACCAAGGCATTAGCGTAGTCTCCGCTGGTTGCCTGGCAACTGCTCAGAACTGAGAAATAGTCTTTAGAAATTTTTTTCTTAATAGATGTTTGAGATATGAGTGTGATGACCACGCAGTCAACTTTTAAGACTTGTTTCTGTATCTGAAACTTTAGATTTAACATCTTACTTCGGTACCAGTCACTTTGTAACAAGTTCAATAATCTAATGTAAGTGGTGCTTGACAAGATTATTTATTTTGGATCAGTATGAAAAAGACTTAATCGTCCTGAAATATAATGTTATGGTTTTCTTGACTTGCTGCTTGTACATTTTTACACACATGTACTTCCCAGACTCATGCACACACACACATTAACAGCATCTCTCTCTCCTGTCCTTCACACAACTCTCCCATCGGACCCTGTCATCACGAAAGGAATGAGGAAGACAGAGAGGTGTGAAAGTGCTGCCTGGACCCTGCAATCTTGCCTACTGTTAAATCTTTTGTGTGTGTGTGTGTGTGTGTGTGTGTGTGTGTAAGAGTTTTGTCTCTCAGCCTGTCTGCTCGCACAAATTGTCTGCCATCTTGTTTATCCGTGTGTGCGCGTGCATGCATTTTGACAGTATCCTCGTTTGCCAGGAAAATGTCTCTCCAGAGACCAACAGCACGCCGCCACTCTTCTCCGAGGTGTCAGAATGTTGTTTCCTCCAAACAAAGTGATGACATCCTGTCTGTGACTCAGACCGCCCGCGTAGATTCACACTGGATAGAGCGGACAGCTCAGGCCTCGTAATTCAAATGGAGCACTCAGGCGGGCTCAGGAATAAGAATAGCTGCCACATTTTGATGATTCTTGGCCAATAAGTCAAAAAAAAAAAATCCAATATTAGTGAAAAAGTCCATCCTGGTTTGCATGCTTCGTGCACGTATGTATACTGTACTTCTCCTCATGACAGGACGCTATCAGCAGTGATGGCTGACAGTGACTTCAATAGAAATGCCCTTTCTTGTCAGTCAGCACTGCAACACTCAGTATGATAAAGCAGCACAAGGTCTTATTTAAGTAGGACCATTAGAAAACCACTAGAGGAGGAAAAATATTGAGATGATGTCAAGGCAGAATAGCTGCCACTCACCGCAACGAAAAAGAAATTTTGAAAGCCTCATTTGCAAGTTAATGCACTGCCAATCTGCAGTGGATGTGTGATTTTGATTCAATCAATGTCAGTCCGTGGCCCCGGCTGATATTAACTGCCTCCGTCTCAAAGACAGGTGTTCATCTTAGGACGCGCTGTGAAAGTTGTAGCCTAGCAGCTCCCGGTCATGCCGATAAAATGCTGCGTTCATGTCCACAGGATGTGTTCATATTTCCACATGCACTTACAGCAATATATCAACTTTGTGTAACAATTCAAACTTTTCAGATTATTTTCTTTTGTTGTTATTCAGAATATTATTCAGCGACTCCATTATCTCTACTCTGTGAACCCACCATTAAACCATCCAGCTCCCAGCCTGACCATTCCCTCGAGCCCATAGCAGCACTCTGCGATCCCAAAGAGGACTTTTTTGTTGAGATGAGAACTCATTCACTGGTAGTTGAACTTTGTGTTTTGTATTGAGGACTGAATGTAGGGTTATAATACGCTGTGGTGGACTTGAGATTCTTGTGTGTTTTGGGTTTCTTGTTGTCGGCTGGTGCCTTTTGAAATATCTAGTTGTTAGTGATTGTTACGGAGCCATGACATGGGTCCTTTTCAGGGTCGACTGGTACATAACTAAAAGTATCATCTTTCTTGCTTTGACTGGCAGCCCAGACTTCTCTCTCTCCATCATCTGCTGTCTGACTGTCGGTCTGTCTGTCTTCACTCTCTGCATCGTCTGCTGCTCTCTCCTCTCTCTCTTCATCATCTGCTGTCTGTCTGTCTTTCTCTCCATTATCTGCTGCTGTCTGTCTTCTCTCTCTCTCTCTCTCTGTCTCTGTCTATCAGCTGTCTGTCTGAAACAGTAATTGTTTTTTTGTTTTTCTTTAATTTATTTTGAAAATTGCAAGGTTTTTAATGTTCTTTACATTAATATTTTGAACTAGTGTTTTTGAAATGTAGTACATTTTTTGTTTTGTTTTTAACATAATGGTGATGAGTGCTGGTTGGAGGGGCCCCTGGGAACTTTGGCCCAGGGCCCCAACAGGCTCTAGAATCACCACTGAGGTCAGGTGCAGGTAAATGTTTCTTGTTACTAAACAATGATGAAAAGTGTTACTGACTAAAAATGATTAAATGTGTTGCATGTCATTCTGAGCCTGTAACACTGCCAACACCTAATATCAGAAAATCACTAGTGTCACATGTGAGCTGTTTTCCCTTGTTTGTGGATCACTTTTCATAGCATATGTTTGCTTTTTCAGTTATGGATATAGGGCGCCATGGAAAGGAAAGCTTGTATGCCACTGGTGAATACAAAGGCCATGTTGGAGTTTAATACAAAATGAAGTTGTGCCAGATAAGTTGAACCACAGTGAAATATCACTGTAATTACTGAAGTCAGGCTTTATCTTCAGACGACGACGTTGGAAGCCAGAGGGAGCACAGAGACACTGTTTAAGACAGAAAGATGGCGAAACAATTGTTAATGCTTTTTATTGTTTTTTTAGAGAGAAGCTGGTAAAATCATGTGCTCCAGTCAAGACGCTCCAACACTGCAGATGAATGTTGCAGAGAATAGTTGTCACAAAGACAATGACCTTTTTAAGAAAACAAACACACAGAGCACTTTTTGACAGATTGAGATTGAGTAAGTGATGGCATCATTCTTGCAATGAATAATAAGACTTCCCATGCATTTTCATTATTTCACTGGTGCCATCTGTCTGCCCAGATAGTCCAGCAGCTTGTTGATGGTGACAGGAACCTGTTGGCTGTTACTTAAAGGCAGCACCTTTCCAACACTTTATTTATTGCTGCTATAATAGAAATTCTTATGTCAGCAACAGATCAAATGACTGTAATGCAAAAGTAGTCACTTAGTCATAAGTAGTGACAAACCCAGAGAGTGTATCGCAGACTCTGCAGCTCCCCTCAGCTTTACTGGACATTTCAGTGTCATTCAGCTCATTGTTTTGCTTTCATGGCTACATCTTTACTGTTTGGGTCTCACTGATGTCATCTGTGCCATTCCCACCAGCAACAGGCAAAGCAAAAGCTCTGAAAACTCACTCAAGTGTTCAGCTCCAAATAGCAGAGAGACAAAGTTAGCAGCAAGCTGATGAACTCAGTGGAGCCTTCAGCAGCTGAAGAGTCGATATTCCCTTTAGAAGCTGGTAAATACTGAAGCAAAGCGAGAATGTGAGTGAAAATTGAACTTAGATTTTCTTGGTGTTTGCAACTGGTTGGCAAATAGTTAAACTATTTTTTCACAGGCTGACTTCCTTGTTCTGCTTTGACTGATTGTACTTCGATATGTGCACACTGTTTGGATTATTATATTTCAGGTGCGTTCAGTTCCAGTTTTATCTCTGAGTAAAGTGGTTTTGATGATCTGGCTAACCTATTTCTGCACTTATTTCTGTGCTTGCTTCCAATCCGATTGTCTGAGCACAAAGTTTTTATAACCAATAAAAATGAAGGTCACAGTTAATGGAAAATAAGAGCCGAATTGCAATAAACCACAATTATCCTTTAAGTAACCCATTCTTCTGTGTGGAGCTAATTTACATTGTCCATGTCTCTTTGTGTTGCTTTTCTTTGAGACAGAGCTCAACCAGATCTTGTCAGTGAGTTTACTTATTTCATTACATTTATTAGGACCTTCATGGATCTTCATCTTTGTTATGCATATACTAAAACCATGAGACATACAACATATAAAAAAAAGGTGAGCACCTCAAAATGAAATAAAATGAATAAAAAACACTTATGAAAGGATAACTGTTTCTGAATCTTCAATGGAAAAACAGTTGCATTCCTATGGAGAGCTGCACCTTCTTTGCTCTCTGGGGCTCCTCCTCACAGCGTTCCTGATCAAAGAAGCTGCTCACACTGACAAACGCTCCACGTCACATGTCGGGGAAGAAAGCGCAAGTATTTTACCACAAAGGGAAAATAGAGCAAAATGTACAAAGAGGACAAAAAAATAAAACCAGTATGAAAAGCTTTTCAAACACGAGGGCATAAGAAGCAGATCTTTCATAGGTGTGTCCGTCCCAGAGGCGCTAAACAAAATCCAGAAAATGATATGTTGAGTTAGCCAGAGAGGAAACGATAATAAATCAAAGGTGTCATTGCTTTTGAACAAATGTCATCAATACTTTAAGTACAGAGAGGCTTTGTGGCAGTTTTTCGGATGCTAAATCCAGTATGTATTTTTGGATGCAGGACCACAAAATATTGCAGTAGGGAATAACGAACATTGCGATGTTGAGTAGAAGTTGGTTGTTCGGTCTGCAAAGAGAGAGTTTCAATCATTTATGAAACTTATCCAAAATATTCCTAGCCCCATCACATCTTGTGTGAATTATAGGTGCAACACCCAGTTATTCCTTTCACTGAACTGGTGTTTAAGGGTTAAGAGTTAGCAGTATGTTACAGCTGTCTTCCTTCTGTTTAGTGATTTGGGGGAATCAGAATCAGCTTTATTGAAAGTAAGTTTTCACATATGAGGGATTTGACTTTTGTTTTGATGCATAACAATAAATTAGTAGAGAAAAAAAGAAGTAGTCGGAATCACTCTGTAGATTATAGAGATTAGAAAATTGACAATGAAATATGAAAGCGATAATATAAGTATGTACAAGATGTTATTTAAATGAAGGAGCTGTACAGATTGTGTAAAATATGCACAGGGAATGTACCAAAGTTCACAGTACGATATGAATATCCACGTTGTTCTGCCTGCACCAAGTCACCAGATGGTCAATCTCCAACCTGCTGGAGTTGTTTCCTTCATGTTCATGAGCTTTTCTCCAGTAAAGGGGCACAACAGCAGAAATCTGAATTTACAATAACAAGACAAAGACAAAACAATGTGTACTAATGTCTACTTTGGTAGGACATACAAGACACACAGTGTTGGGATGTGTTGGTGGAGATTCTGGTCGTTGCAACTCTCTATTCATTTTCACACTGTAAGGATTTTAAAGTGTCCGACATGTCAGGGCCTTTGTTAGAAATGCTGCAGCCTCCATCATATTCAAACAGAATCGGTGTGTGCCTGAACAAAAAATGCCCTTTATACAATATTCAACGTTAGTGGAACTGCAGTATCCACTTTGTTGCAAATGTAAATATCAATGTTTAATTTATTTGAATGTGTAACTGTGCCGTAGTATTCAGGCGTGCAGCACTCATTCATATTTCATTCTTATGAATATGAGAATGCTCTGTAGTCTCTGATGTCAAGTTTGGTGCCATCACTGCTGATGTTTGTGTGTGTGTGTGTGTGTGTGTGTGTGTGTGTGTGTGTGTGTGTGTGTGTGTAAGCAAACAGCCATTTGGAGTTGAGCTGTCCTCCAGCTCTTTGGACATCACAGACAGTGATACAGAGAACGACAAAGACATAATAACAATAATAATAATGATAATAAAAAAAACAAAAAAAACAATTAAATAACCAAGTGATTAAGTAATTTAAAGAGGAGGCAGGTTTTTGGTGGAAAGAAATAGTCTAATCCTTGAAATGTTCCTGAGATGATGAAAGCAGGACTAAATCATACATTTTGTCTAAGCTGAGGTTTTGATAATAAATGACTCCTGCAGTGTTATTACTGAATGAATAAGCGTTTAGGAGGTAAGCCGTTAGCTTTATGTAGCTGCTGACCGTCGGCTCTGCCAGCCATCCCCACCATCTCCTCAGACATCTCAAGCTTCAGTTTTGGGCTCACTGACACTCTCTGCCCATCCAGACCTTGAAGGTATGCTGCAGGCCGGATGGGGAGCTCAAATCCAGAATATAAATTAGGCCCACCATCATCGCAAGACCCTATAGGTCCGTCTCCTCTTTTGCACTCTCAGTCTCAGTCACACTCCTCCAAGTCACTGTGTCAAAAGAACAAGAACAATGTAAACATCCTGCTTAACATGTTGCATTACAAACATAGAATCACTGAGGGCAGGCGTCCCAGACAGGGATTGAGTATGGGTCTGAAGAAACATTTTATGTGAACCAATTTTGTCAAAAATCAAAGTTTGAAAAAACATCCTTAGTCAATAAGATGTGAGCAGTTAAAGCTCTAACACTAATATGTAGCAGTGCACACGAACCAGAGATTAAAAAGAGCACGGAGAAGTCTCTCAAGTGAAATAACCAGAAAATGTATTCATGTAGGACCACTTCGCTTATAGTAAAAGCTAATTGCGAAATTAGGTTTTCAGGGCTTTTAAAACCTCCAAGGATCCAGGTATACTTTTAACATTAATGCTGCTGACGGAGACGCATTGATTATTTGAACTGTTTCAGTGAAGATGAACCAGCCAGACGAGTACTTGCTGATAATGCTTTTGATAAAATTGTTTCTATTTCTAACTATTTCCCATCACACTGTAGGGGAATGCAACCTGGATGACATTTTGAAAATGTTAATAAAGCTGGTAATATTCTTTATTTTTCTTATAATCAACAAATCCCATGTGCAGACCCAAACCAAGTATTGTGTGTGTATGAAAGCCTGGTATATTTCTTCCTCTGTCCCACAGGGCTCCATTGTTGTCCAAAACCTTTTTAAAACACATCAATGAGCCGCGGCGATGCACTCGTTGACTCATTCCTTCATTTCCATGAACACACACACTCTAATTTGTTTTGACTCAATCTCACTTTCACCGCCCTGCTGCGAGAAATACTCACCACAGCACCAAATGTGGACTAATTACTATTTCCTGTAATTAGTTTGTTTGCTAAAAAACTAAAGTGACCAGCTGTTTTAGAAGATTACTACTTATCTGTGAGGTGTCTTTCAACATTCAAGTCTTCAGTAGGAAGAATGGTTCTTGCAGCTGAGAGCCACAGACAGGAAGTGAGAAAGTACTGAGAGATGGAGGCTGTAATTATCCCCAAAATATTAATTGTCAGCATTTTGTTATTGTTTTATTCCTGCAATACTCAGGGAATATAAAGCATGTTTAAAGGTAATTATTAGCTGCAGCAATTAGTCAAACAGCTATTTTGATAATGAATTAATCGCTCTGGTTATTTTACAAGTAAATATGCAAAATACTCTTTGCTTTCAGCTTCTCAAATGAGAGGTTTGCTGCTGTTTTTAGCCATTTATGAATCTGTTTGCTTTCTGGATTGGTGGTTAGACAAAACAAGCAAATTAAAGATAATTTGGCTTTCTTTTTCTTTGTCTTTTTAACAGCTTTTAAACGAAACTATTAGTCAAGGAAATAATCCTGCATTATTAGTCCTACACTACACTGCACTTCTCAGATCAAAAGCTTGTATGCATTTGTAAGGGACAGTTTATGTCCTATATTTTAAACATATTTTAAAATGGATGCAAACATTTGACTGATTTGAAAAAAAAAAAAAACATCTTTGAAACGTGTTTTCATTTTAAAAAGCTATCCTTTGGACTTTGGACTGTTTTTTTTGTCTGTCTCATAATCAATCAGTCAGTCAATCAATCAGCTGTGGCCAGTGATGCATTATCTGAGCCTTGGGTTAAAGACTTGTCCTCCATATCTTGGTCTATAGGAAAAAGAGTGATCAAGGGCTCATTTCAAAGAGAATTACCCTCAAAGTGCTTTTGTCCTGGATCGTACCTGTTGAACTCAAATACTGACTGAACTCCTCTGTGAAGTGAAAGTGTTGCTTCAATACAGTGCATGTCATTGACAGATATAGGAAGTCCTGAGTCAAGGGCAGGCCTTCGGTAATGTTACAGTCCTTCAGACGAGACATGAGGAGTAACAGGAGATTGCATTGCACTTGTCCGTTAATCTACAATACAGAAAGAGATAATTAAATAAGCATGCATTGTTTTGTGAGGAAAATCAGCTGTAACAAGAACAAGTAATTGACAATCATATTGACTGTGTGTGATTTAAGAAATGATCACCAATAGTTGTAAAGTTGGCCCTGCTGATTTAAGACTCTCTATTTATTGTTTGGGTGGTGGTGAAAATGTGTTCATTAAGTGTATAAAGTCCAGTCTGCTGTGTTAGTCCACTAGTAACTTCCTAAATATCTGTTTGACATTTTTAACAGTAACAGAAAACAACCTGAGCTCTGCTCCCTGCAGAGTCTTTTCTATCTTGGCTCTTGATTTAGTTTGGTTTAATTAGTCAGTGGAGACACATGCTCTATATGCAATGTGATATAAACAACCTTACAGTATATGCATCTGTCTGGAGAAAGAAAGGAATCTGCCGTTCATCATATTTGTATAACATTACTGTATAACACACTGTATATTGTCAAACTCATCGGTGTCAAAACACCATCGGCATTGGGATCCATATTTCATGAGTATTCATTTAAATCAGTGGTCCAGAGTCCTGCTCACTTTTCATCTGTCCCTGCACGACCTACATCTGATTAGCTGGATTAGCTGAGTTCAGCCACTCAAAAGCTGGAAGGCATCAACTCTTGAGTAACTGAAAACCTGCTTTCGCTAATCGGGTGTGGGCCGAGCACGGGGAGATTGAAGATAAGCAGACCTGTGGGTCGGAGGAACAGATTTGCACTGTTGCATGTTTGTATGGTGGAATTTCATTTTGATATGGAAAAATAAAAACAGCTTTGAGACAACATTGGAAAGAATATGCAACGTAAAAAAAAGATCATTTGATGATCGGAAACCCCACGTTTGATGCTCTTTTCACGGTCCCCACCAAACTGGACAAACCATGAAATCATCAAGTGGATATGCACCAGGCAACTCTCCAAGTTCAACGAGGGCAATCTCTCCAGTGGATGATGCTTTTAATTTAAATGCTCTGAAATGTTCTCTTTACCATCAAACAACCCTGTGGCAATGAAATGCATCTTGGTTTTTTTACAGTGTGTATCTGAATGCTTTCAGCAAAATCTGGAAGCACAACTAGCTTTCCATTTTGATCATTTGTACCATTGCTTGTCACATTTTTCAGTGACATTTGTGAACTTCAGGGTTAGGGTTAGCAACTACTAACTCAACGTCTTTCAAGTCTAAAATGATTTGACCAGTGAGTTTGTCCATGGACCAACCATGAATTGAATTAGTCTCAGCAGATTCCAGTTTTCGTGAGCATTCCCACTGATTGCGATTTTGGTGGAAAACTTGCCTTGAATAACAACTGGTGTTTTGGTTTTGTCTTCTCACTTATATGGGCATTTCCGGATTAAGGAATTAAGGGAGTCAAGAGCGAAGTACCTCTTGGAAATAAGAAGATTTAAGCACCTTGCTAGCTCCACCAGAACAATACTCTCAACCAAATTGTGTGCAGTGTTGGAGGAGGATGGCCTGTGCTTACGTCGAAATGGGCAAGACTTTCAGATAGACTACACCTCCTTCTTACTCTGCAGAGTTCACATGGACTTTGTGAATATCTCTTGTTTGAGAAGGCAAATCATATCCATATATTTCAATGTTATCTGTCATGCATGAGATAGCTAGATAAGTTGAAGACACTGCAGAACTTGAACCTGCCGACAAATCCTTCAAAATCCAGCACACACAGTTTATTTTTTGGGTGACACATTAAGTGTAATAGAAATTTGCCATTTGTCACTGCAGAGAAAATTACAATCTCTAATCTGTCCTTATAAGACTCAAGGTGCTGCTGTTTCTGAGATATCCCTCTTGCTCTCTACATTGTTGATTGGTGGCACTTTACAGTGTTTCCAAGGATGCATATGTTAGATGCCACAAGGACTGGACTAAATGAGCATATGGAAAGATCCTGTTCTTTTTTTGCGCCCTGAATAACTCAACAAGCTCCTCGACACAGAAATGCTGTATGTAATATAGCTTTTCCCTAAAGGCTGTTGCAAGAGGAAGTTTTTTTTCTTATAGCTTTACCTAATGGATTTGATACACACACAACAGCAGTAAACTCTAAATAATCCCATCATCAATCTGAAGATTGACTTTACAGAGTACACCTGTAGTAGTACTGTTGGTCACAGGTACAGATCAGTGGCTGGTGACTCCAAATACTGGGGAGGACAGAAGGAAAACCAACCTATGGCGTCATGTTCTTTTACACTTCTTGGCTACTCTTTTTTTATGTGCAGTAAAAAAATAAGTGTGTAAACCAGTGGCTTACTTAACGTTGGTGGATTTCAGTATGGCAGACATAGAATTGGAACTGACACGTCTCATCTGCCAGCTGCTACCTTGAGAAGTGCAGTATGGATTGCAGTCATATTTGAACAGTACTAGTAGTAACATCCATGTCCTCCTGGATGTACTTCATGATGTCCAGGAGGATGTTTCTCTCCATCCCAGTTGTGTAAACTGCTGCTTCTTCCGTGCCAGCAACTCCAGCTCATATCAAAAGTTTTCCTCAGACTGGCAAGGAAACTTTTTCTTCCCCCTGTTCTGTGCCTTCTGCTGTCTTTGCCCTCTCTCCATCCACCCCTCTTTCTCTCTGCGACTGGTACAGGCCTGTTGGCTGGCAGCAGGCAGGAATGCAACCTGAGTGGGCAGAGTAGAGACAGAGGGCAGAGGCCAAGGCAACGCAGAGCTGATCCGAGAACAGCCGCTGCCAAGGTAAACACACAGTGAGCGAGATGGGAGCGGTGAATGTAAATATAGAAAGATCACGGTGGTTTGACATGTATCCCTCCCCATCTGATTCACATCCTGGAGCCTTAACTATCTTGATCTGCTCAGAGGAGAGCTTCACTGGCTGAGAGAAAAAAGAGAAAACACACAATCCTTAAAAGTTTTTGAGAGATTTTGGAGGAACAATTCATGTATTTCTTAAACTATTCTATTTTCAGGAGTGAAAAGATTGTGAAATAGATTAAGGAGTGACTAAGTAAACTTGGAAATCAAGTTTGAGGTTTGAAAAATGAAACATGCATCATTAATTCGGTGTGACTGACACTTCTTGAAGATATCATCCTGTCTGATGCTCATCACAAATACATGTCCACTTAGAAATCACTCATGACGATTGCAAAACCTTGCTTGAGAATCGTCACATTTGTCTGTTTTCTTCTGTATCAATTTTCTGTAAATCCATGAGTTTATTGCAAATAGCCGATTTACTTTCGTAGTGCAAATTTGTGAAAATGTAAACAAATGATCGCATAAAAAAATGGAGCTCAAAAACACTACTAGTACCTTCCTGTAGCTGCCATCAATCTGACAGTTTTAATTTTTTTCTCTCAGCATATTGGCTCCCAAATATGTTGTATATGACGTTGGTTCAGATGGGATTTAAATTACAATGAATCGTCCAATTCACCAAAAGCAGTATGTAATTGCTGATGTAGTTATTACTGGAGTGGGAGTGAAAAATGATCTGCATACATGCACTGGATGGGATTAAAAATCACTGAGCGGCACAGGTAATGTTAAGATCACTCCACTTCCTCTAGAGAAAGAAATCCGGTCCGAATGGGGCTTAAGAGATGTAATTTACATACATTAGTGGCACAATTAGCTGCCCTTTAAGAATAAATGTGTATATGTTAATTGTTCTTCTTGTGCACGCTGATTTCCAAAATACTGGAACACCTTTTGTAGTGGACAGCTATGTAATTGACTAAGTAAATCTTATATTGTTTTTGCAGCACTCAAGTTGTGTATGCAATTATGTAAGTTTCTTGATAAGTATTAAATCTACAAAGTTTCTGTTGAAATGTTAAAACGGGTCAAAAACACAAATTGTTCCACCCACGTATTTTAACACTTTGTGAAAGTTTTCAGCCACAGCCAGAATGTGAACTTAAGTGATACCGACCGCAGTTTATTACATGTATTAGTTTTACTAGTGAGGAAAGTTTGGAGGGTATTTGTACACTGTGTTCAATATTCACACAGTAGAAGTCAACGTAGAGGCTACTCCTCCACTTGACAAAAAACTTTTCCCTGTCTGTTGTTTTTATTCAACGTCTCCGTTATGAAGTGTGACAGCATTGATCGCCTGGAGACTTTCTGTGTTCTTACTGTGTCTGATTGGAGACAACGCGAGGAATTTTCCTGGTGCAAACAAGACTCCCGAGGCGCCCGCCCACCACTATCATCAGTTGACAAGGTTAGTGCGTTCAGGCTGGTGGAGAGTATGCAGAGATTACACAGAGAAGTGTCTGTCTAACCTCTCAGACCCCAGGGCCCTTACAGCCTAATCAGGACTGGTATTTTACATTATTACAGCATGAATTTCAAAGTGTGTAAAGTGCACTGTAAGTGTGTACTGCCTGACAGTCGTATAGAGAGGAAAAGTTTGAGCCTGGAAATATAAAAAAGGTATTAAAATATTTGAGCCAGATTTTCAGTGCTGATTTTTCAAACGCTGAGATCTGTGCTTCAGTCTCGTAGTGAAACATAAATTAAACCTACCCATGAATTTCAAAGCAGTACAATTTTATCTTTTTGAAAAATTATTTATTACGCGTGGTTCAACACAGTAAGTCTGTTAATGTGTGAAGTGTGTGAAATTATCGCTTTGAACAAAATGTGTTCATATGACGAGTCTTTGTTCAGCACAGAACTTATTTTTCTTTATCAAAATCCTCGTGCCAAAATTTTCCATCTGCCGTTGAAAGAGCAGAGCTAACTTTGAGAAGACATCATCACTTAAACGCTTGAAATACTGCAACATACTGTAGTCTTAGAAGTACAAAGGCAACACAATGGCCATCATTCTCCGAGCTGCAATATGTTCAAAAAAACAACAATGCTATTGTTATTTACCATCTCAAAATTTTCACGTCTTGTTTTTTTAAGTTGCTTTCACCCATAACCTGTAAAGCTTTGTCGTACCTCCTCCCATAATATTACAGTACAGAACATTTCTTTTTTATCCCATTCCAACAGTTGTCACCATCTATGATAGACTAATAACGCACATAATCATTTATTCCCTTGCGAAGTCTATGAGACTCCAGAGAAGAAAAGTAAAGTACAGTGACCTGCTGCCAGTCAAGAAAATATGATTTTCTCAAGTGGCTTCATATAGCGGTGATGTAGTGTTGACAATGACTAAAGCTGTCCAGTAAATGCGTAACCTGTCAGTCTGTGTAACGTCTTGGGTTAGTCTGTGAAAATGTGAGCACAGAGCTAGACCCAAACCAAAAGTCAAATCAGTACTGGTGAGCAGATTGAGGCTCTAATGGCTGTACACCTGTATAAATGTGATTGGACATTATACTCAGCTGGTAGCCAAGTCGCTGATGAATGAGCTCGTAAAGCAAGTCGCTTTTGCCTGAACTAAAACCAGGATCCATAATCTATGTTGTCTTTATTATAGCCCTAAAATCAATCTCATCTTTGCTCGGGAAGTATTAAAGTACTAAATCAGAATCAGAATCTTTATTGGCAAAGTAGGTCGTATGTATACACGTACAACAAATTTGACTTTGGGTTTTCATTGCACTCAATGAATGTATAGAGCATGAAATAACTATTGCACATCATAGTTTCCATGTTGACAAATGCCTATAGTATGTAAAGTATGTATGTTGTTGTTGTGTCTCAAGAAATTGTCCCCATGATATAAGTTGATGAGTCTGACTTTGTACAATACCGTGGCAGGTGAGAGCCAATAACACAGTTAATAACTGCTTCAGCCATTTGGGGTGAATCCCAATTTATCTTGTAATTTTCTATCTTTTCCGAACTGGCTTTTTTTTTTGTGTGTCAGCTAGAATATCATTATTCCAAAGTGCTAATCAGCGAGCTAAAACAGTGTAATCTATTGTTAAAGCCGTGCTGCTGGATGGAGTGGGCTTATGTGCGATGGGCAGATGGACGCTCGGACAAGGCAGGTGGGGTGCTAGACGGACAGACTGGAGGGAGGGCCCCGCGCCGCGGCCCACAATGCCTTGTCACAGTCCCTCATGGGATGCGATGCCACCTTTTTTCCTGCCCTGCATCCCCATGTTTCACCCACGTGTAAACAGACTCACACACGTACAAACACACCAAGCTCATGGTTTGGGTGGGAAATGAGAAAAGGCAATCGCTGCCATCTGTTGTGTGGACTTAAGGATTTCCCTGCTGAAGCACAGCAGAAGTTTCCAGGAGGGAGAGGAGGAAACAGAAAGAAACTTCTTTTTGTTCACCCCTTTCTTCTTTTCTTCTTTAAGGGTGAGTAGTGTGTCAGGGTTAAGGTTTACATTCCCAGTGGGACCACCTGTGCTAAAAATGCCTGCATTTCTAACACGGAGTCGCGACTAGGTGGCAGCTTTAGTACAAGCTACCGGCACAATGGTATGAAAAGAGGAATGCAGTCACACAAAAGCAGCGCTGACAATAATTCTGGGTTTAGTACTGATGCAAAAATACAGCTTTTACGGTGAGAGGACTCGGTGCTGCCTCGTGTGCAGCTCCCGGTGTGATGGATATTGAGGAACAGGCACTCTGCTTTGGCGAGGCTGTCATATTACCTCTGAATGTCATTAAAGAAGAGTGCAGGAACAATGTAGAAGACAAGCTGACTGTTTGTGTGTTGTGTGTGTGTGTGTGTGTGTGTGTGTGTGTGTGTGTGTGTGTGTGTGTGTGTTCATGCAAGACTCCAGCTCTTCAAAGTGGAGTGTTAAAAGTGGTAGGGCTGCAGGCAAGGCCATCCATCAGAACAAGGCACAGGCAGGTAACTCCCACAACACTCTTTCTTTCTCTATTTCCTCTTACTCTAGTTTTCTCTCATCTTCCCGAACACTATTATTATACACTAGTGTCACTCTATTGAACTCACCATCAGAATATTTCAAAATGACTTAACAGATGACAAGAGAAATGGTCAGATAATTAGAATTGAATCCCCGTCTTCTGTTGCACCTCACAAATCTTAAGTCTTAAAGGTTGTGTATACGACATTCACTGCCACTGGTGAACATAGTAAGATAAGATAAAAGATAAGTCAAACCTTTATTCGTCCCACAGTGGGGAAATTTACATTGTACAGCAGAAAAGAGGACAGAAGCAGTTAAACGGTAATAAACAATAAAAACAGAGCGGTTTAAAAAGTATCAACAACCCAGCTACCAATAAAAGTATTAACAAGAAATAAAAAGAAAGAAAGAAATACAATAATTATCAACACTTTAAACAGGCTAAAAAAAAGTCTTCAGAAATTTACATGAGAATAGACATTGAATTGAGATGAGAAATCAGATATTGCATAGTGAATTAAATATTAAATATTGCACATTGAATTGAGTGAAATATTGCACAGAGAATCTAGAATAAATATACTGACATAAAAAAGAGTGTTGCACAGATGTAATGACATAAAGGTGTATGGTAGTAGAACATTTCACAAACAAAGAGGCAGATGTTGTTGTTGTTACATGGTACACATTTATTTCATGTCCCACACTCGAAGGACATTAAATATCACATGCTGACTTCACCCAGAGAGTAGCAGTAGTAGTGGTCAATCCAGTGTTACCATTAAAATGAAACATCAACAAGAAAAAAAAAAACTAATCAAATCTAGATTTATGTTTGAAACAAATACAGTGTCTTCTTATACACAGGACACCATCCTCAAGTCTTAAAATGACTTTAACATCTTCAGCCATACTGTGCTGTAGGTGCTTTAATTTCAGGCTGGTATTCACTTTGCAGCAGAAGACTGCAGGCTGTGGAATAACATCCATTATACATTTGATGCTTCTGTTTTATCAAACAGCATATATTCATTCTATTTAGTTATTTATTTTCATTCATTTTCAATTATTCCTTTTTGCTCTGTATTTTGTTTTGAACTTTTTTTTTTTCAAGCCGAGGACCAATAACTCTGACAGAACAGCTGTGCACCTGAATTATAATTAATTTTTTTTACTCTGAAATGCTAAAACCAAGTAACTCCTGCTCCTTACTTTAATAAGCTTTGGTCCTTATTTATGATGTTATACCTCCCTGACATGACTCACCGGATGCATGGAAAGTTCATACACGTGTTTTTTCGACTAGCGTGTGATCCCTGGGAAATGTATAGCAGAAACATCAAGCACCGAAAATGAGACAAATTGAAACTCTGAGCACAGCGTGTTGTTGCTTTCAGGGTAAAAACATTTTTTGTCATGTCAAGAACTCAAAAAACCCATCCTTGTTTATCCTTGACAGCCGCTGCAGTGTTTGAGTTTATCGACAGGCATCATAGATTTTTCCCAACTGGGAGGAGCACATAGTCTTTCAATTTCAAGTGAAAACATAAAAACACCCAAAATTAGTATTTCACGTTCTTTCCCCGATAACAAATGCGACACACTCTCTGGCCCGCTGAGCTCAGGATCTCAATTATTTCCCTCATTCACAGCGTTAATTTCACACTGAACACCAGAAATGTTTCGCTGTATAATAGTGTCGTTTTAATGCAGCACCATAGATGTTCCATTGATTTTGCTCCGAGTGATTTTCCACCCTGTCTCTGGATCCTCGGCAGGAATTTTCTTCCTCAAAGACAAGGTTGCCAGGGCAACAGCCCCAGGTTAAGATGACTTCAAAACTCTGGTTTGATTTCCTTGTTTTGATTCCACTTGCAAGGTGTGTGTGACGGCGTCTGAGCGCGTGTCTGTGCTTCGCGTGTGTGAATGTGATTTGTCAGATGTTAGTTTGCGTTTGTGCGTGCTTGGGTGTGTTTACTTCTACATTCATCTGTGTGGACATGTGCTTGGATTTTTTAAGAATTTAATATGAATTTCTGGGTCCAGGCGGTGGCGGTATATAATTAACGCATCACTACGAGCAGCCTTTATGGTAAATACAGTCAAAGCAGTCAAATCTACAGCCTGGAGGAATTTCTAATGCTGCAAAAGGCAGAATAGTATTAGCATGTGCAAATAGGCTGGTTTAGCAGAAGCATTGGCAGTGGATGCTGGAGTGTGTGGACGTGTGCGTCAGTGTAAGTGTGTGTTTTCATCAGTGTGTGTTTTCTAACAGTGCCTGGGTGTGTTTGCGTTTGTGCGAGTGAAAGGAATAAGAAGAGAGAGACAGAGCGAATCTTCCCCTCCCCTCCACACAAACACACACACAGGGAGTGAGACAATCATTTCACATTGTACCCACCTCAATATGAAATCATGCCGTTCAAAACAAGTCTCGCAAGTCTTACAATAGACCTGAGGTGGGAGGGGGCAACAGAAGAAGAGAAGACTGGGGAAAAAAAAAATTGTTAGGACTCTCTTTCATTATGCCGTTTTCATACCAAAAACCTACGGTGTTTGCAGTGTGATTACATGCTGTCGAGTACGAATCTATCTGCTTGTGTGTGGATGTGTGATATGTGTCTGTTTTTAGACGAGGTAATTAGAGGTAATTACAATGCGACCGTATCCACCGCCAGCTCTCCCTCCGTCTATTCCAGCAGCTGGAGCACGAGAGGCAAGAGATGATGCCTTTTTTTTTTTTTTTTTTTAAAAAATCCTTACATTTTTTATAAGGTAACTCTTCGTGGTTACAAGAAGCCGCGTCATACTGACCCTCAGGTACGCCGAGGATGCCACAGAGAGTCACATTGCCACCGGGCAATTGAGAGCAAAGAAAAAGAGAAGAGAAGGCGAGTTGCGGGAGGAGAGAGAGAGAGAGGGAGACGGAGAGATAAAAGGGAACTCTTATCATTTAGTGTGTCCATCCATCATCATTCACTGTGACTTCAGCCCATTTTAATTCTTATAAAAAAAAAAAAAACTTGATTTAGTGATTTTGGCAATTTTTGTGTTTCCACATCGTGGTGTGATTAAAAATATGCCAGCGTGAACTTGCCATCTTCTTTCAAGGTCTCTGAGCCAATTATCTTTGCATTACAGCAAAGCAGGAAGCTCTGTGAGGAAGATCAGCAGCCTCACTGGTCAGGAAGGGACCTCCTCTGATTCCACGAGGACTGAGTCAATGTGACGTTTCAATCCTGCTCGGTCGCTCTTTCTCTACACACCTACAGGCCTGATTTCACTCATTTCTACATAATATTGCTGTGTTTGCAAGCCCTGTTCCAAAAAGGATGGGGTCAAACAGTAAATATGTTGTCTCTATACTGTTTGAGTATATGTCAAAAAGGATTAGCAAATTATCTCATTCTGTTTTGTTGATGTTTTACGAAGCGTCCCAACTTTTTAGGAATCAGTGTCGTATGTAAAATAGTCTACTTTAATGAATCATTTTTGGTTCAAACCTCATGTATGTTCTGCCTCCACATGAACTGCGATCCAGTTCATAATCGTACATAAACATGATAAAGTGTCCTTTATGATGCCCTTCCTGTGGGGAGAACATGATGCTGTTCCCCTTCATGCTCGAGCAGGGTCTGGAACTGTTTCACCATAAATACATCACAACTTTCTGTGCACCGATGCCCCACCTCATGCAGCTGGTGCCCTTCAGACAGCCTGAGTCTGTCAGTGAGCATCATTTTTTTAAAGTCAGGTTTTAATCTGATTTAAAATAAGTATTAATTAATTACTTTTATAAACACATGGGTTATAGTGACTCTCTTTGAAAATTTGCATTTTCCACCAACAGTTTTCACAGTTGACAATAATTGATAGCACTTTTCACTATTACCTTAGACAACAAGTCAAACTATAGTGAGGCAAGGCTGTAACAATAAAGCAACAAGAGAAGTAATGGAGCATCAGAAGAAGTGATGGGGATTTAAGATTGAGGGCAAAACTAGTTCAAAGAGTCATGTATGTTCTGAAGCCAGTATAGGCCTGTTTCCTCACCCTCAAATCAAAGAATGCCAGGTAACCCGAGCACCAGCTTGCTCGAGCTATTTACGTCTGAATCACTTCTCGCTGTAGAGGGGAAACTCATGCATGCTGTGATGAAATGCTTTTCTAGCCTGGGGCACTAAAGCGCTGAAGTCTTTGTACTTCTGAACCACTTGTAAAGAAATACTGTAAACAGCGCTGTATTTGAAATGGGTTTGCTGAATAAATAATAT
Organism: Holacanthus passer; assembly: GCA_025331565.1. Lineage (NCBI taxonomy): Eukaryota > Metazoa > Chordata > Actinopteri > Pomacanthidae > Holacanthus > Holacanthus passer. Next base: position 876,992 of record JAFREQ010000105.1, read on the forward strand.
ATTACAAACATCAGCGTTCATAAGTAATGAACTGCTGAAGTTTCTAACAACTCTTTTGAAGAGCTACTGTCTTATATTTTCTTTCTAACCTAAATCTAACACTGAATGATTTATCCATTTCATCCACTGATGGTGAGAGAAATTGGGAAGACTTAGAGAACGACGTTGATATTTTGATGTCAGATGTTCTCAGATGCACCTTTGAATGGCCTGGAGGGCACCTAGCACAGAAAGAGACACGACTTTAAGACTTACCTGGCAAATAAACAAGTCGCTAGAATGATGAAACACCATAAAACAGATATCACAATAAATGAATAATGTATGTGTTGGCCTATATAAGGAGCAACAATCAGTTTGGAGGCAGTGAAGTTGAGAGATCGTACTATTGGAGGGAGCTGATAAATTTCCTACTTTGTCATTTTGGTTTTGGATTTGCTCATGTTAAATGTGTGTGTGTAGGTGTGTACCTGCTCCATGTTTCCTCCTCGCAGCTGGCTCAGCAGCTCAGAGGGTGGAGTCACCTAAAAGACGACTAAGAAGGAAAAACAGGGGGATTGACTTCAAAAACAGGATGAAAAGGAGCGACTCGTCTATGATTGATGCCCTTGAAACACTTGTGAAACATCTCCACGGATCCGCAGAGCTATTTAATCCAATTATTCCCGTTTGATGATAACTGAACGATAAAACGATCCAGAGCGTCAGTTACCTTGATTATTTTCATTCATTACCGGTGATAAATGTTCTAATAAATTCACAGCGTCGAGATAATGTAACATTAAAGCGGGGTGTGTGTTGCACAGCTGTGGGATAGATGCACGACGATAAACACAAGATGTTCTCTGAGATGCGGTTGCAAAATGCTTATACAGAGGTTTATCTTCGAAATGTGGATGTCATTACTTTTGATGATGAATGTTATTTTATTAAAAAGCCGCGTGAGGCTGCAGCGTTGTTAGGCAGAGTTGTTGCTAAGCAGGATGGAAGGACGAGTTCAGGGAAATGACTTTCATCAAACACTGATGAATATCCTTTTGCATCTGTACTGTAATGTAGTATAAAAGTAGCTGCATAGTTCAATTGTGTAGTTACCTTTTTGGCCAGTTTTCACTTAGTGCATTAATGTTTTAGTCCATTTTGTGGTTGCAGGTTTGCTGATGTTGTATATGATGATTTATGTTTGTCACTTATTTTGCAACAGAACTTGAACTTTTGTCTGACATGACAGCTGCAACTCTCTTGTTCTTTATACTTTTACGCTGAATGAGTTTTATTTCATTTCATATTCTAACAGACATTAACCCCTTAATAGAGATGTATATCATATCATATCATATCATATATATGACTTATTTATTATGACTTATATATTCAGCAAACTGACATTGCCTTACATTACATGAATGAATGAATGATACTGACAGCAGCTTGGTTCTGACCAATTAAGATCATTACCATTTAAGACTGGTCCTCAGTACCTATTCCAACCCCTTAATGTACAGTTTTTCTCTCCGAGCTTTGAGGTTGTGCTAATTTCCTGTCTGCCTGCCAGGGTCTGATATATTCTGTATGGACTTTTTCCAGCTCTTCATTGAAGCTGTATTTTAACACTTCATATTTTCATGGCAGCACTGTTCCATCAAATGCTCCAGATGTCTTGTGTATACTTGTTTTATACGTGATGTTTTTCCAAAATCCACTCAAGTATTTGGTATCTTTGTAAACTTTGGGATGTCCACTGGAATTTTAGTAGTTTTGGCTGCGCAGCGTGAGTTTGTAATGAGTGACCGAGGGAAAGAAATATAAATAAACCATTACTACTAGTTTATTCATCACGCTATTCATTAAAAGCAGTTGAACTCTGTTATTGTCACGGGATAGTCTCCAATGATCCCAGTGAAAGCTCCTCTATTGGCTGAACAGAGTTCAGTTGGGTTAAAACTAAGAGTAGCTTCAAAAAACTAACTTTAAAGTGGATAGATGAAAAAAGGCATAAAAAGCCTCTGGAGGATTTAAATAGAGAAGTTGTGAGGACCCGGAGGCCCCCTGCTGGTTCAACGGACAGAGGAGCATACAAAGTGCTTACGATGTTGTCGTTGCTCCTGTCAAGCTGCAGAGATCGTCCACTGAGGTAGAGGTGCTTCTCTAACAGTGTTCTTTTCAAAGAGATGTCCTTAAATTATATGTCACACTAAACCCTCCTTTATGAATTCACTTTGAATAATTAACAGCCATGAATATCATTTGTCTTCATCTGGCAAACTCTCAGAGGATCATAAATGTAAACATTAAACCACATGAAAGTGCCCGGGCAGACCAGTCAAAGACAAAGGGAATACCAAATCTCTCAGTGTTTAATGAAGAGATGCTACATGCACAGTTTTTAAATATGCCACTAAGAGATTAGTTCAAATGACATCTTGGAATAACGCTGTAAAAAAATAACCTCCCGCAATGACTGATCTCACTGAAACAGATGTGTGCTTTTTATAAAACATCTCTAAATGTACTTTTTGAAGGGAAGTAATCTTTGCTGAAAAACACGTCAACACGGTTAAATACTGGATCACCTGGTGGAATTTGGCAGTTTTCAGGCTATGAGAATCAGAGATAACACACAGTACATATAATAAGCAGCAGACAAAAAAAGGTGTATGTCGTCCTCATAATTGGCAGATAATTGTAAGGAAATAGTAAATTATGTCATCATTGTAGAACATTTTGTTAAGCTTAGGAAAATATAGTGGTTAGCTAATATTATGGTTAAGGTCTGGCAACTGTAACAGTTGCTTAAGGTTAGGGAACAGTTAGGATTACTGTTCATAAGAATGTTAATTTTAGGTCTGTGACAGGATGTGAACTTCAGTCTTCTGCATGACATCCAGATCTGGTACATGCCGAACCAAGCACCAAGCAAGCACCGTGATTTCCAGACCCTCATGTTTAGCCTCGCTACAAATAAAGCACTGGCAGTGAGCGTTGCCAAGTTGTGAGGTTAGAAATCACCCAGTGTGGATGTAATTCCTGGGAAATGTTGGAGTGAAATTTGCATGTTTATGTATTCATAAGACAAAATTAATCTGGACACAAACCAGTTTCATTGAACGCATATCTGCTTTTTTTAAAGGAGTAATTTGACTTTTGTGAAATGTGCTTTGCTTTCTCAGAGAGAAATAGTCCCGAAACATAACCTCCATAAAACAGCGAGTGTCATTTTAACACTTTGATTTTTGCACATATTAAACAAGATATACCGTGTGAGTTGGCTTTTAAGGTGCTGGTAGTTTCCAGTCTTTGTGTTTAGTGATGTGTCTGCTGTTTGTCACCTTACAGCAGCTTAATGGACAGATATAGAAGTGGTATCAATCTTCTCATCTAAATGTTAAGCTTTTGCTTTAAACCATTTGATCTAGTGAAATGATCTTAGACTTAAATGGAAGTGAGAAGTGGGGAGGGTGCAGTTTTCCTTCAGGTCAATCCACATTTTCCTTTGGCTGGTGAACAGCACTTGGTATGATGTTGGCTCGCCCCAGTTTGAATAATGGCAGAGAGATTTCCAATGGTGTCACGACTGTTACAGCAATTTGGAAGAACACGCCACCGGTTTCCCCTGTTGTGGACGATGTGTTCCTCCAGTTGGCTACAGAGCACTTTTTACCAATCTGTTCCAGTTTTTCTGCTCTATTGTAACTTCCTGAACAAACGTTATCCTCTCCTATATGTCCAGTTTTAAGATGCCACAATACTCTGCTGCAAGTTTTAGGCTTTTTTCCAGGTAACCAAAAATGGCGTCTCTGGCAGCAGCCTAAATCTGACACAGCTGGTAGCCAAAATCATAGCTGAGTCCTTATGAATGATGTGGCCCAGCAGGCCCAGACACACTGGTCCAGTGGCTGAAAGGTGGCTGGAGGTCAACTACCTGCAGCCGATTCACATCCCAGTTCAGCCCAGGTCTGCACCTTGAAGACCTGGGCTAATCTAGCAATCCACACGTGGGCCTGAGACCGTTTCACCTTTGGCCTCCCGGCACCAGAGCACAACCAACACTCAGCCGCAAGTTTCAAATCAGGTCAGGTCGATTTCTGCAGCGCCGACGTTCATGTTTCACTTTATCAATGCAATTCTGGCCTGAAGGGTAAATAGGTTGGATGTTCCCTCCAGATAATGATGCACTTTGAAAGGTGCTGTCTGATAATTAATAATAGAATAAAAAGAAAAAGGTACAGTGACCAGATGTCTTGCTTTCAGGCTGGATGTCCTGACAAATATCTGTAAAACACAAAAATGTCCCAGTTTTAAACATTCACTCCCAAATTGTCCCAATTTTCACCACAATTAAAATAATTATAATTATTAAGCTCTGATGCTGTTTCTGACAGAACCTGTCAATATCTGCTGTCACGCTGAAGAGGAAATCGGTCTTTTCTAAAGAGCTCCAGGAGGCTCTTTCCTTTGTAAAATACCCTCCAGTGAAAATGCGATGTTCATGGGGTCCGTGGTGTTGAAAGGTGTGCTCGGTAGGTGTGCCAAATGCTGAAATAACAACAGCATCCTGATGAAAACAGTTTGTGCATACGTGTGTGTGCATGAAGTTTTGGGGTTTTGAAAATCATCATCAAGGTCCAGACAACACACTTACTGTGTCTATTTGTGTCCACTTCATCAACACGGGCATGTGGATGAAATTGAAAATAGATACTGTGGAAATCTTGATCGATCTGACATCTGTGTTTTATTAAAATACTTCATCCAAATACTTTAAAATGTACCTTAACTGCAATTTTAGTAGCTTAAAGGGAGACGGTGTAACTTTGTAATGGTGGCTGTTGCACTTTAGAAAAATAGATGGCAGTGGTCAAAACAGAAGCAAGGATGGGTGCAGTACATTATTGCTGTTGCTTTGAAATATACTTTTGTTTTCTATGAGAAAAAGTTTTATTTTTTTACATTTGAAAGTCACATAGCTTCACTTCAGCACATGGTGTTTGTGTGTGGACCCAAATTAGTCACACAGGTGTAAATGGGGATTTAGTACCAGATTGGCCTGAGACTGATAAAGCAGTGAGCCTTAAGGCCACACACACGCACACACACACACACACACACACACACACACACACACAGTATAACACATTGGGACAGGACAGCATGAGCCTCTCTTCCTAATTAATTCCCATTTTCATCCCGGATCTGATTGCAGGAAAAGAGGGATGCGACAAAGGCTGCCCTCTTCAAAAGGCCTAATGAGCTTAATCGACCACACTCTACAATCTCATTTAAGCCCATCTCCTTGCCCATGAATTAAACTATTACAAAAACCTGCTTGAACTTAACTGGCGGCTGCTTAATCACAGCAAATCACTGTAATCCTGCATGTCAGAGGGAGCCTGCAGAGGAGCGGTGGGCTCCTGTACGACAGTGGATCTGCAGTGATGTGTACACACTGTGTGTTTACATGTGACGTAGGTTACATATATGTAAATGTGTGTGTGTGTGTGTGTTTGTTGTTGCAGTCGTGAGAGGAAGTTGCGGGTTCACTGCAACTACATGATAACTGGAGAGTGAGGCCAAGGTATCAGAACTCTTGTCACATCCTCATTTTCCTGTTTTTCCCTTCGGGGATACAGTGTTTATTGTCTGTTTGTGGCCCCCCGTGCTCATCGTCCCCCTTCCCCTTCTCCCCCCCTCCCTCCGTCGCCTTTGATGCCCCCAGCAAGCTTTGTTTCAACAAAGCCTGTTAGCTGATCGTTCAATTTTCTGCTCTCCTCCTCACCCCCCTGCTCCCCTCTCCTCTTCATCTCCTCATCTCCTCTCCTCGTCTCTCTCGGCCCGTGTTTCAGCTCTGACTCGCAGCTGTGGAGCATGAAGAGACAAATGAGAGAGGGTAACTGCGAGTCTGATAAGGATGAAGGACAAAACCTTCTCTGTTTGTTGCTGCCTTCTTTTAGTTGACTTATTGTCAGTGATTCACATCCTCTGCCTACGCTGCTTCTCTTTTTTCCGTACTGCACTCGTGTCACATGTTTTGTCTCCCTGGCATGGGTAGTATGAGTGCTTCATCTCAAAAACAGTAATTAGAACATAGAGACACTGACATTTTCGTATGAATGCTTATGTACAAAAATAGAAGCACTAGATAGATAGCAGGAGAAGTGATAGCTCCGCTGGCTTAAAAGAAAGTCAAACTTAATTGACATTCAAAGATAAAAGTCACATTTCTGGGCAGAATAATTTGTCATTGGTTTAAAGTGCAGTGTAGATACACAATGACACTCCCGCGAGAATTAAAAATACACACGATCGCTTTGAATCCCTCAAATGATCGGCCATGAATAGTTACTACTGACATAGTTTAAACACAGATGTAGAACTGAAGGCAGAACTAATCCTCAGCACCCAGTTGACTCATTTTGTGTTAGAAATCACTCGCCTTCTCTAAACTAGAGCAGAAATGATTAGTTCATTAATAATCAGACAACCGATTCATCATTTCAGCCGTTTTTCAAGCTAAAATAGTGAAAAATGCTTTGCTGCTTTTCTTTGTTATATTTCATTGTAAACTGAATATCCTTGGCTCTTTGACACTTTGAGGTGCCACCTTTGTCTCTGAGAAGTTGTGATAATTTTTTTTTTTTCACTATTTGTTTGATATTTCAGAGATGAAGCAATTACTCATTTTATCAAAAACACAACTGCAGATTAATCAGTAATGAAAATAGTTAGTTGCAACTATAGTTGTAACTCAGGCGACCTGGAACAGACGTCATACACATACTGCGGTAAAACAATTTCCACTGATGTTGAGAATGAGAATAAACATCCTTAAGTCCTCTTAGATATCATATGAAGAAACAGGCTCCTGATACTGGATATATCAAAAGTAGTGTGGTTGACTGTTGTCTTAATCATAATGAATATAGGCTAAAAACACACCCCTCACCCCTGTTTGACAAAAAGCCTCCTGTCATGCAGACGGGTGACACCCAGTGGATCATACAAATGAGATAACAGCACACAGTTTTGGACAGTCTCGCCTCAAAGGCCTACATGACGTACACACACAGAAGTCACGCACATGGACACTGAGACAGTGAAATGTGTAGTTAAAGGGATTTCAGATGCAACATTGTTCTACGTGTTTGCATCAGTAAAGCATGATGGGAGGTGTGGTGCCAAAACTCAAACCATTTTCATCCCAAATGGAAATAAGAAAAGTGAAATCGCAAGAGTGACATCCAGGAAAATTAGCTTTTGTTTGTCATTTTACAATACCAGTACTTTTTTTTGGCAATAAGAAAGTCTAGAGAGTCCCATCAGCATGGTTCCTTGAAACACTGACACTGCCATTCACATCCAGATATTTGTGATGTGTTCAAAACAAAACAAAACAAAAATCCAAGTAATTGCATAAAACTTTCATTTCTTCATAAGTGTTGCAGATCATGTATAGTGCTAACTGAGAGTCTAAATGATCATGAAAATAAATAGCTGTCTGACATGTGATGAATATGCCATAAGCCTGTAAATAAAGAGGATGAACATCAAGCAAAAACAGCAGAGAACTGTAAGGATTAAATGCTCAGTTTGAAATAGTTTGGAATTATTGTTGAAGTTATTTGTCGTGTCATCATGTTCCAGAAAATGCTGCTTTTCCACTAGCTGTGTCGTCAATTTACAGAGTATTAAAACAGCATAAAACAACAAGCGTTAACAGTTGAGCTGCTCAATCCCCTGAACACAATCACAATTCCACTGCGGCGAGAGAAACAAGTGAATAAACTGACATTATTGATGTGAGAGAAGGAGAGGGAGCGAGAATAACGAGAGCATGAGCGTCAGATTAAGGCTCCCGATGTGCTGTATTTCCTTATGTTGTCTTTGTGAAGCGCTATCATTAGGGAGCTCAGGAGAATCTAAGTCTAATTAGGCTGTTTAGTATGGAGCCAGGAGGACAAGGGCTAGACTCGGAGTCCGACTCTGCTGCTGCCTCTGAAGCCCTCCGAGAGACACTTTTAATGAGCTCCAGGCTGTGTGTTTACTATGAGATCTCTCTCCCTCCGTCTCCCGCTCTCTCACTCATTTCTCTCACCTGCTCTCTTTCCTTCCAGCTCTCGCTCATGCATGAGCACAGTGCTCAGACAGACACACATATGCACAATTCATAGGCAAGAGATATGTGCAAGCTTTAAACACAATGAAATCAACACCTGCACAATATACAGTAATGTCATCCAAACCTTTGTGAAGCCTCGTAATCAGTTTCTGCAGAGGCCATTAACAAAAACTACAGTTTGATTCCACACATCTCTGACAGTCACAACAAAAATCATGAGCTTCCAGCACAGCTTTTTATTTGTATTACACTGTACAGATGTTGCTTTTATTGCACCTCTCCTCTCTATCTATGTAGATCCTTTATGCATTAGCACACAACCCTCCTTATTTTTTATGTCTGCTCTAACACACAACAGATACACACACACACACACACACACACACACACACACACACACACACCCTTCAGGCCTCCCTTCCCCACGCATCACTGAACCCACTCAGTCCGCTTTTCATTGGACTTTAATTTCCAGCAGTGATCGACCACATTTCAACGCCGCACCGCTGCTTCTCTCTATTTTATAAGCGTGTGGAAAAAGTCAACCGGGCTCTGAAGCGGCAAGTGGGGAAAACTAATCAACTCAGCATTAATTAATGATAGTGGAAGGGCTTTTTAGTGACTCTGGTTTTGGGGAGAGTGTTTTAAAGGAGAGTGGAGATAAGATTCTTGAGAATAGTGGACTCTCTGGAGTAAAATCGCACAGAGGCTGTGTCGAAGCCGAATCAGGCCCTGGAGTTGGAGAGGATGCTTAATGATTTATCATGATATACTTTGATTTTCTTTTTTAGATATGAATTGTCAGGTCAGAAGTGAGGTCAGTGAGGTCAGAAGGCTGATCGCAGCTGTGTCCGTGGTGGCGTTAGGATGTTGATACATGTGTCTGTGAGAGGATGAAATAAAAACTAAGAAGCCAGGTTTTTTTTTAATGCTATGAGACAGGATTTCTGGAAAGTGATCACAGTAAGGAGGATCATGATGGAGATGCTGGATTCTTGTTTTTGATTAATTGAATTTGATTCCACTATTGTATGTATGTATTGCCACTGCTCGATTATAGACCTTCTCCACTTGGGGAACTTTACGGCCCATAACTTAAGATGTAGCCACTGTCATGCCTGGATCTAAATTTCAGCACCGCTCAGGAGGTGGTACTGAATCCAAGCTCCAGGTACATATGTATATTTGAAGTGGTGTCACCTTGTCAGTGATGTATATCCAGCTGAAAAGTTACGGGTCATTAAGTTCTCATTGTGAAAAAGACCTATTGCTGCTCAAGTAAGCACATGTAAACAAAGTCATACAGGTGGATGTATATCATTTCACTGAATGTACCTCATGAACATGAAGGACTGTATTACATCTAAAGGGAAAGAGACAACAATAGATACATATGTGCATCTTTCAGTCTCTACAGATCCACCATACAGATTTATATATGCATACAGCTCTGCAGGAGAAAGCCCCTGTATAAAACATACATCTGCAGTGTCTCCATGTACAATAGACCAGAAGACCTTGGAAACCCTTCCAGCATGTGCATACAAATGCATACTTACATATGCACATGGACAAGAGACAAACCCAGGTCTGCAGTGTCTGCACATGCTGTACATTACAAAACAGTGCATTACAAATCATTTCCAACATCCACTCAAGTACAGGCATGTGTGCATGCATACCTGGGAATAATGCTGAAGAAAAAGTAAACCAGTAAACCAGAACCAGTAAATCTCACCATAGGAAGGGCACATGACCATATGTGTAGTTCTGCTTCCACCAAACAGGAACTTGAGCTCAGAAATGGTTTCAAGTGAAGCATACAGCCAACTGTTTCCCAAGCTCACTTAAAGTGGGAGAAAATGAGATAGATAGGTTATAAGAGAACTGGGAAGTGATCCAGTGAAGCCATTAGCCATGGGTACAGGTGAATATAGACATTCCTCTATATGAAACCAAGGTGGTGCACGCTCTGGAGGTAATGACCATGGGGAGGGACTGTCAAACATAATTAAACATGGGAAGAACATTCATCTTGATAATATTAACCTTACCCTACATGTTCAGAAATAGAGGGACCACCTGTCATTATATGAACTTTTCCAATAGCATTGGAGCAATTTCTGCAGCGTTACACACTGGACGAGCTCGTCCGGTCAGGTTGGAAAAATAAGAGACGTCTTGCCAGTGGCCCCACGCCCGAGGGATACAAGTCAAGCGAGGGTCTGACTTTCATGCACCAGTTTGTGCTTTTTTATGCATCACTTTCTAAGTCCTCTGCTACTTTTGTAAAGGAAATTTAAAGCCAATACGAGTATTTGAAAGTATTATTAAATACATCTTATTTCAAACTTTGGTCCAAAACCTCTCATGAAGGATGAGGTAGCCTTGTCTTTGGCAGATTAATGTCCAAGGTTTAGTGTTATCTTATAAGATATTATCTTCTCTTGTGTAGGCATTGTAAGACTAAAAAAATCTTAATGACGGGGTAGTCTAGCTTTTGGAAGATTAATTTACTCCAGGTGGGTTATTGGTTAAATTTCTAACCATCACACGATGACTCTGAACACAGTACAATGTAATAACAACAGCACACACGTTAGCCAACAACAACTTAACGTTACCGTTTCCACCCTTGGGGAAGTAAGCGATGCGACTCTGCCTCCTCTGCCCTGCGATGCTTTGGACGTGGTCGTCCCCTGCTAAATGTTGCTTCAGGTTGGACTATTTGCTTATTCCCACTGACTCATGGACTCATCCACTGATCTGTCTGCCAGTCAGATCTCTACTTGGACAGCCTTTGCTTTTTACTTGTGCTGGAGGTGTTCGCCAACATTTTTAAAGAATCATGTGTCTGAGTCTCCAGAACCAGGGCGATGATGATGTTGAGTGACAGACAACTGGCCTGTCAGTCTTGGTGCACTTCTCTCTTGCAAATTCTGATTTACTACTTCTCCGCTATGTCTTCTAAAACTCTTTTTTTACTCTGTGGCCGGAGGCATAATGTTTTCCAGTTGTACATCCATCCATCCCATTCTCGTAAACATGCTGTCTCAGGGACGCCTTGAGCGAATTTCTTCAGATTTGGCACAAACGTCCACTTGGACTAAATGATGAACTGATGATATGTTTATGGCCATAACTCAAGAATTGGTACATTAATTATGACAAAATTTCACACAAATGTCTAATAGGATAAAAGGAAGTGATGATATTTTATATACAAGGTCAAAGGTTATCTTCACTCTGACATCATAAAGCTTTGCAAAAAACACTTTTCTGACCATTATTCAACACCATGACTCAGGAACAGAAGGGAGATTGGGACAATATTTCTCATTTGGACGCTAAATTAGTGACAGATTGGAGACTCATTGTGCTGAACAGCTTATTGTCCCTTTTCTGGTTGCTCTGTTACTGGTAGCATATGTTATCTAATTTATCTCAGGTAATTTTCATATATTAATCACAGCGGCTGTAAATATAAACTTATACTAGTTCTGCACAAGCATTCATAACTGTCTCTCTTTCAGCAACTTTCTTGCTAATTTCACAATCACTTATATGTTATTCAGTTCTGCTAGTTACCTTCACTTAGCAGTTAGCAATGGCAGTGCATGTTTTTAAATTAAGCTGCCTGCCCTTAATGTGGTTAAAGCATCTTTGTACCAATACAAGGTCTTCTCGATCCTCAACCAAGTGAAAGGCTCCCAGTGCCGTGAAGCGAGAACAGAGGGGAGATCTGACATCATGTTAAAGAAAAGGCCGACCACTGTGGCCCCATCAGCTCAACTTGCTAAGGCCACTAGTGGGTGATCACACTAATTGACAGTTGGTTTGTTCCGTTGCCTGAGCACAATAAGTCACCTTGCCCTCTCTGAAGGTAAAATGCCTTTAGGAGCTATAATGTAATGACAGTCCCTCAAGCAGCCGAGCTGACCAGGGAATTGTTCTCCCCCCTCCTCCCTTTCCCTCACATTTCTCCCCCACCAACCCCCACCCCTGTCTCCTATACTGTATATTTTTTATTTTGAAGAACACTCCTCCTCTGGGCTGTCTCACTTTCTCTTGACCTCCCTTCTCCTTACATCCTTTCCTGCCTTCCCCTTCACCCCTTTCCCCTCTGCACGTTCCTTACTCCCCCCCTCCCATCTCCTGATTCCCCCAGCTGCTTGTTAGGGGCAGACTCAGGTGGCTCATGCAGGCTGAGATGGATGATGTGTCTGCCCAACGCCGACCCAACGGCATCCTCGCAGAGCAGCGCCAACGGCCAGCATCCCGCCGGCCTGTCATGTCCGACCAAGTCTGATGACAGCAGTACACCTTAGTCCCTTTGCTTGAAACTACACTGCTCCTGTAGTCTGAGGTACAAGCTGGATATTACAGCCAAACCACCGTGTTGTATGATCTAGAAAAAACAGCTTTGTACTTGAGAACTGACACTGAATTAAAGTTCAACGACCGCAGCACGATTATTAGATGGTATGTTGCTGCTCTCGTCTGATAAAGGCCTGGTTAACGCTGCGAGTTTATGTTCCTCTTATGGAGTATTTACAACACTGCCACATGCTGCACACTTCTTATTGTCGAGATTTGTCACAGCCACAATGTTTTGAGTGCTCCCTGCGCCAGCTTACTTTTAGATGACTTGGAAGGAGAGCAATTACTTTGAAAAAATCAATGCTCTCCTTGAGAATTCTCAGATTTGATGCATTCAAAGTGATTAAAAGCCTTTATGTAAAAGTTTTAGGAGGAGCAACCTCTACTTTATAATTTAGATTGTCAAACCTCTTCCTCCCTGTTTGCCTAAATCAATTCACAGCATTTTTCCACACCTCAATATTTTATAAAGCGCCTTGATACAAACATAAATAAAATCAATGTTCCATTTTCCACTGAAGTGCTTTTGGAGGGTTGCATTTTATTGCTAATTAGCAGTAGCAAAGAAAAAGAAAAAGAAAAAAAAAATTTCAGAATGAGCGAGGGGAGAAAAAAAAAAAAGCAACATTGCCAACCCCACTTCTAGAATGATGATGTTTAACCTCCCAAGAAACCACCAGCTCTAAACAGCTATTGATTTGCTAATTGCCTTCACTTTCAATTCCATTGTTCCTTAAGGTGGTATTTAACCCCTGTGACATGGCGTATTTACTGAGAAAAAAAAAAACCACTCAACATCTCAGCTCAGGTTGTTCAGTCCACAGTCAAAGCCAGACTCTAGTTCCAAGTTGAACTTTTAAAAGTTTACAGTATGTGTGTGTGTTTGTCTCTTGTAGTTATGTGGTTGTTCCATACGTTCACCATAGTTAACATCAGCACCACAATGAACAAACAAAAAGCTAAAAACAAAAGTAAACAGTAAATTTGGAGAGATCTACTAGAAAAAACCACACATGGCCAGAATGTGAATTTTTTTAAAAGATTTCTAGAGATTAAAACTTTAAAGCATCTTATTTCTTTTGTTTGCTTAGATGTTCCCAATATCTCAAATTAGTTCCAAACATAGAAAATTACCATACCAAGCTCAAGCCGATGTGGGTGCAGGAGGCCGATGTCTCCAGATAAAATTAAGATTGATCTTATTACAACAACTCATTTAGAGGCTAAGACTTAATCAATAGTAACTGTTTAGTACAAGGTTCTATTAGCCTCCAGGCAATTCAGCGCCTTGTCCTGCACATCAGTGTGTCGGCTGGCCTTCTTGTCGGAGCATACTGTACAGTTAGGTCACATGTGCGATCATTATATATGAAATATGGGGACTGAGTATGAAGTGAAATGTTTCAATAGTGAATTTAAGATACAACTCAGACTGTTTGTGAAAGGTTTTAGTTGTGTATGTTTTTGCTAACTTAGTGGGTTCAAGAACTAAAGGGTCAGATATAAATTATGCTTTCTAAGTCGATAGCTTCCACATATTTCAAGCAGTCTGACACAAAGAGGCTAACAGACCTTACATTTTTCAAATATAAGAGCAACCGCAGTGGACCAGTGCTCTGTGTCTACCTCTGGGTATCACAATCGATATTAAGTCGGTGCTTCCCAAATCAAGATCAGAAGTCTTAACCACAGAAGTGATCGTGTTAAAAACTAACCAGTAAAAGTTTAGATTAGGGGCCATTATTTTATGATCCAGTTCATTCAAGTTGTAGTGCAGGGCCAAAGCTCCTGCTCTCTCCATCCACCATTTCACCAAAATTGACCATTTTTCCTCAGTACTCTTTGCATTTTTCGGCCCAAGTTGCTACATAAACTGGCAAGATGAACAGTTTTAGTCTACAAAATCCCCTATTTTCGCTGGATTTCCAGGGGTCGAGAGACAAACAACATGTTTCAGGCGTGTTTCTTAATATCCTACTTGGACTTCCTCATTAATTCTCACATCCCGCTGGAACTTTTGTGGTGGATCCACACACCACCTTTGACCCCACTAGAGATGGCGGTGGGTGGGAGCTTAAATGGGAGCACCACATTGCAATCACGGACCGTGCTCTCGACCCCGCGCCTGCTCAAGTCCGTGCCTCTTCGTCCCCCCCGCGGCCCGTGTCGATATCTCATGCATGAACCTCGCAGCGACCCAACGGCGCAGCGGCTAAAGGTATCGCTCACAGCCCCTCTGAGCGTGTGCGCGTCGTCACGAGAGAGAACAGGCCTGCTGCTCTGATCCTGTTGGCTTTAGATGGATCTGGAGCCTCATGCTACAGCTGCCGTGCTGGCAAGCTGTCTACTGCCAACAGCGTGTGTCTCTGTGTGTGATCGGAGCTGCTTCACATCGAGACGAAAAAAACACCTACTGCAGCACCACTGTGTGCTTTCACTACACACACACACACACACACACACACACACACACACACACACTCAGAAGACAAAAACCACCAACCACCAGCAGCACCAAGGGATTTATTTCACTATCAAATATTCAGAGCATCAAACATTTGAGGTCTGCCTTGTGAAAGTAACTCCACCGTGCAGCGATGCAAAAAAAAGTCTATAAATCTTCTGCCAGTTATTTTCTCTCACTTTTGAATCAAAATGACGCCTCATCGTCACACACACTCATTTCTAATAGAATTAAAGCGTAATGACATAATAAGTACTGTTAATAAAAGCTTGGATCTAAATGATAGTCTGCTTCTAATAAAAGTCTGATCCATATACAAGAATTCCTGCTAGATTGCTTGTGATAATGGCTATAAATATGCATTTCCAATATACATATATTAGGTGTTGTGATGATTTAACGAGGACGGAGAGAATATTATACCATTAGTTAGTGTTCAGATGATACATAATTCCTCCTCATCAAGTGGGCATAATTTAGAAGTAGGAGCCTCTCTTCAATCACAGCTCGCAGGAGAAGTTTTACAGTAATATAAAAATTAGTTAGCAATGACGTGGTGAACCTCCTGTTGGCGCTGATGGGCTGAGTAGCTGTGACCAAATCATACTTCAGAATATTAATCATGTAATAAAATACCCAGTGCTTTTCCTCGGCTGGATCTTTTTCTGGACCAAATTCAAGATTCACAGCGTATAAGCAACAGGTCAAGCCTTAAACTCCAGAAGGGGTTTTTAAAAATGCAGATTTATTGCACATGCTTTGTCGCCCTGTGAGTAAACTAGGCCATTGTTATTCCCTTTGTTCACTCAAACTGAAGGAAGCCTTGCTGAAAGAATAATCATGGCACCAAACCATCTGAGGAGCGTTTCGTGTTCAACGCCATAGATGGAACAAGCGTCGATGAAATTAAAGCTGTTTTCTGCCTTTTAATAATGCAGCGACCTTGCAGCAACATTACCATGACAACAAATCTGAAGTCAGCTGTTAGCTCGTCACTCTGCGAGGCGGCGGAGGCAGCGCCAAATGAACAGCACCGCGTCAGGTTTACACTGTGTTTTGGGATTAATCTACATGGGCTGTGATCGAATTAATTCAGACCAATTAAATGTTGGTTCCAATTCATGCGAACAAGAGTTTTTTTGGAAAACGCTGCAGCCCAGATTGAAAGATCTCGCTATATAATATCGGATGAAATGCTATTAAAATTATTAGCGATATCCAAGCTGCCAAGAGGATGAATGATGACTTTGGTTATTCCCGACTTTCCCTCTAAAGCCACCATTGTTTTCAGCTCTGCAGTAACATAGCTCAGCATCTGTGGGATGGATTGGCTGAAATTGTGTTACAAGCATTCAATGTATTCTCCTGACTTTTCATCCAGCGCCACCATGAGGTTGACATTTGCTAGAATGAAATGTCTCGACAACCATTGGACTGATTGCGGAAAAAATTCACACGTTCATGTCTCCCTCAGGATGAATTGTAATAGCTTTGATAGATTGTCCAATACTTTGGTTTATGAACAAACAAAAACTAATGATATTCTCCTCAGTTTCTGTTGTACTTTGTATTTAGTGTTTTCAACGTAAGCATTTAGTTCATAGCAAGTTTGCCTGAGTACAGCCTCGTACCGAATCGCTTTTAGGAAGGCATTCGGCCTCTGAGAGTGTTGCAAGTGGCTGAAATCATTTTTTAAAGCCACAGTGAAAACAGTCCCAGGCACCCAGTCTGCCATGCTTTCACATGTCCAACCATAATCAGGGTGAGGACCCAGGGGGGGAACCCTGTTGATCTGTAACCCTGGTTATTCCACTCAGACCGTCACCCACCTCCCACCAGCATTCAACTAGAAACCTCAATGCACCGGTGTAATTATGGCCAAACAAGTCCCATATGTACACACAGGACCAACACGGCCAGACACAAACGAGCACACGCTCGAGCTGGAATCCGTGAATAAACACAAAGCTCACAGATGCACACGCATTAAAACATCGCGCTCGCTCAAGCATATGAGGACACACACACACACACACACGCTACAGTTTGTATGGATGAACACACAAACACACACCATGTGAAGGATGTAATGGCATGCTAATCAATGCAAAGCCCTTGATGTAGTGGAGCAGATGGCCTGAGGATGAGTGGCACAGGGCTGACAGGTACACTCCTCTTCCGTTTCTTTATCCATTCTCCCTCTTTTTTTCTTCCATTCTGTTATTTTTTCTTTCTAACACTCATCATATTCCCTTCATATCTCTCTTTTCTTTCTTCTGAACTTTATTTTCTCTCTCCACCAATATATCCCTCCTCTAATCACACTATTTCGTCCTCTTTCATCACTACGCCATCTCACTTGACTTTTTCTTTCTTCGTTCCACGGAGTTGATATGAATAATCAACAGCGTGCGAGGAGCGGCTGAGACGCTGCTTTGCCTCTGAAGTAGTAAACAGTAAAATGATGTCTGATGTCTTGAGGGCAGCTCTTCGGAAATCCAGAGCAGAAACCGAAAAAGTGGATGTAAAAGCAAAAAAAAAAAAAAGAGAAAAAAGGAAAAAAAAAAAGTCAGACATCTGCTTTTAATGACATTGACATATTTGAACTTTTTCAGTTTGCTGAATTTTTAAATTAAATGTAAATGAATGAGGTTTCCATTGAAAGAGCGCAGCTTTTGATGTGTGGGCTGAGGGCGATAGAGCACCTGACATGCTTCAACTTTTTCAAGGCTACTTTGTGGGCGGTTAAGAAGAAAAAAATAAGTTATTTCACAGCCACCATATGACTCATATCACATAATAAAGGGTGACAATATCTCATCTTCAAAGCACCGTCCATGTATCCGTCTCTGCTTTTATGTCGTAAATGTGTAAAGAAAAGTTTCCACATGCACCTGTATCCTCCCTCATCTGCCCTTCACAGCCATCACTTTTCACTTCAGTAGCATCAAATTAGTAGCCCTCATTAAGCTATTTGGCAAAAGAGCACAAGATCAACTGTGGAAATGCTGCTCAGACATTTAACATGATTCACTTTCTCCCACCACTGAAGTGAAATTTCGCCCCTGACTTCTATGATGAAACATGATGATGAATCACTGGCAGCTGACTGATGAATCAGAGGCAGCTGTGGAAAGAGAACCGCGTGAGTCGGCCGATCATTTACATATAACGCTAACAAAATTATGCATGTTTGGTGGCTCCTGGTCATTAAAAGGAACGTTTGGTGCAGCAGAATCTGCATATCCCACGCGCTATACTGTGAAGGCCAAAACAAAAGATCTGCCATGCTGAAGGGATGCATCATAGAATCTGGCCTATTACGGGCCAACGCTGTCCAATCATTCGGTAACGCTCCGTGCCTTCCTGAGGAGCCTATGCAACATTAAGCAGCTATTTATTCACGATCATGATGCAAAAATCCACAATTAAATGATGCTTTACACGTTTAAAATGTGGCAGGAAATAATCTTTATTTGTGTTTCAAATATGAGGAAATAAATCTTTAGGGAACTGAGTCACACAGAGGATTTAAGTTTCTGATCTAACACGAAATATCAAATGTGTTGAAAAATCATCACAGTCCATCCACATGAGGATGCAAATTAAACTTAAAGGGTAACATAAAAAAAAGGCATTACACAACTAATCCATACAGCTCAGGCTCGATTATTTTGTACTGTTTGCTGAGTAGATTTTAAACTTCTCAAAAATATGTACCTAGCACTGAGTATTGAAACGTGTCATGTATCAAGTTGGTATCAGATGCTTGGTCAGATTGTCGAGCTTGCAGGTCACAGGTTAGACAGGTGAAACGGTGGATTAAAAGAAGAGAAGCACAGAGCTGCTGGGTGACGAAGCTCTGTGGCTTCATTTAACATTTGACCCATTTCCTTTTGTCATGTGACCCACTGTTGTTAAAGCTTCAGTGGCGCAGCGTTAAAGCATATTTATTTTTCCCAAATTAAGTTACTGAAAAAAATATTGTTTTGGGTTTTTTTGTTGTGTGAATTACTGTAATATTGTGTGTGCACGTTTCAACACGTCACAAAATTTGGGTTGAAACAACTAATTAATGAACATATGAAAAAACGGTGGCTTCACAGGAACTGAATTAACCTTACGCCACTGACACACTCAGAAAATTAGTTAGACATTAGAAAATTAGTGTGAGACAATGTATTAATGATCTGCTATGTTCGTGCACTCTTAAACATTGAATGTGAATTCTGCAATTTACAGCTTCACCCATGTGTTAACGTTGTGCTATAGGTCTCCTCTAGTCACTCTAGCTACATTATAGTTGATCCATTGAACTGCTGCTCTCTTACCAACGGCTGCTAAATATAGCATGGCATGTGTAATTGCACATAATGACAGGAGCACTATGGTGTTTCTTTGTGCAGTAAACTAACCTGTAATAATGTGATAGTTCATGGCTCAGCATAAGGAGAAGTTGTTCATACAGAAAAGAAAGAGACCAGAATGGCAGAACAACTCCCTCATAGCTGGTTATTATTCAGTGACTTGGTCATAGACTTGTGCAAATTGCTGTTATGGTGACACAGATCCTCCTCATAAAAGTTGATGTCACACTTAAGTACATGGTCCCAGTGAGAAATTGAATTTGAATCACTGGCATGGCTCCATGGCACCAGATATACTTTTGGTTTGTTCCTGGTCAACAGTGTGGACTTTATTTGACTTTATTTGTGAAATGTTTTTTTGTGTATGTGGCGAACACATTTATTCTCATTCTCATGATGGTTACAACTGCAAAGCACGTAAAGCAAAAGAGTATCAGTAACTGTGACACTTGTTCAGGCAGGATGCAGGAAAACAAGAGGTAAGACCCCAATGCAGGCAAAACCCGGCAGGCAGGATCAGTTCAGTGATTTAATAGGGAAGTTCAAAAATTTTACAGAGTCACCAAGCAGGCAAAGGTCCAAACCAGGAGGGACTACAAATCCAAAAGGGAAGAGGCAGGAATTAAAATCCAAATAACAGGCAGGGCTCAGGTAACACATGGCAAAACCCAAAGAAACACCGGGAGAACAAGACTCTAGGAACGAACAGAGCGAACACATGGCACAGAGTGAAGGGAACACACACAAGGAGGGGAGGATAGCAGGTGAAACCAATCAGGGCATGGCAGACGATCAAACAGGCAGGAAACACACACAAAGGAAGGAAATAAACTAAACACACCTGTGGACATGCTCTTTCAAAGTAAAACAGGAAATAACCAAACTAAGACCTCAAACGGTTTTTTCCTTCGTTGTATTGCAAGATGATTTCAAGCATTTTGACAGCGCGAAAAAAGGCGTTACTTACCTTGATGACTGTTGATTATTCCTTTATAAATCCTGTCTTACAATTTTTACATAGAACAGTCAATTTTGTATTGAAAAGCAGGAAAGCCGCTGTGTTCTTGTAGCTGCTTCGTCATAAAAGCCGCTGTGCGGTTAACCAGCAGGAAGCTTTTCATGTCAGCCAGGAACTGTTTGCTTTACATCAGCAGGATCTTAAGTGGGCAAATGATGGTGTTTCTATATATGAAGACTGATGTTGAAGAAAATCCAGTGTGTGTTGGTGATATTTCGACTGTAAATAACTAAATAACATCGCAGGATCTTTGGGGGATTGGTGTCTCACTGACTTTCTCTTTCCCTTTTCTCCATCTTTCTTTTCCTCTCACCTGTCTCCCTCTCAGTGGCCATGTCTGTGTGTGTGTGTGTGTGTGTGTGTGTGTGTGTGTGTGTGTGTGTTTGTGTTTTACTGAAGAGGCACGGGCAATGTGAGCAGGTCGCTGGAGATTAGCTCCAGGACAACCCTCAGGCATCGACTCCACACACACTCCACCATCGACCACACACTGCGTACACACATAAATGTTAGCATGATCACTAAACCCACACACAGGCTACTACGCTGAGCCACTCCATTATTCAGCAATCTGCCAACAGAGCGGGGAACGAAGAAGAAGGAGATGAAGAGATAGACTAAGACGGGATGACAAGCAACTTGTTTGTTTGCCAAATAATTAAGGAGGCATCAGTCTACGGCGGCGCTCAGATTTAAAGAGGGGGGAACACAGGCGGGCTGAGAGAGTTGTAATGATGCTGACGGCTGTGCCGGTGATTCTGTCACTCGTGTGGGTTTTATCTCTCACAGACAATCAGAGGCGCAGACAAGGACAGGAAGTGCTTTCATTACAAGCAAGGTTTTAATGCCTCACATGCGATCTGAATAAACTGGGAGAGATTGTAAGAGAACAGTACTCGCTCCTTCTCTGTTTGTGGTGTGATGGGGGACAGTTACTGCCAGTCCAGTCCACGAGAAAATATCTATCACAATCCCCTGTATTTTTTATGCTGAGTGATGGTGAAAATCATATTTAGTAATCAATGTGTAGCCATTTAAAATTGTTTGCAAAGGGTGAGGGAGACAAAATCCTCTTTTTTCCATCTCGCTTTTGTTGTTTCAGGTTCATTTCCCCCACTTCAGTCTCTCTTAACACCATCGTCCAGATAAAAAAAAAGAGTTGACAAAGTTGTTGACATCCTTTGTTTGAGGTACCTTCAGTTATTACCCTGAACTCAAAGCAATAAGCTTAAGGAGCAGCAAGTTCTTGTTCTTGTTCATCTTCATATTATTATTATTATTATTATTATTGTTATATTATATGTGATTGAGACACTTATATGTATGTGTAAATAAAAGTGTCTCATCTGGATCATCTTATCACGGATACAAGACATGTAAATTAGACCAGAGAACCTGATTTTTACAGATATACTTTACGTCAACTAACATTTCTGCTTATTGTACTTTTAGTGAAATCTAACAAAGGTTAGCAATTCTTAATGATTAATGGAATATTGGATGGAATACTTCACCAATGTGTCATTAATGGCCATCGCTTCAAGAGAGATGATTTGTGCTGTAAACTTGAAAAAAAAAAACTGAAAGTCTGAAAGAAATCTAGTGAAAGGTTTTACACAATAGTTTGTGCTGTTAATCCTCCGCATCATTATATTATAATCTCTGCACTTACCCTTTATAAAATGTCCAGTGAATCAGGACAATTGTCAAAGACAGACTCTGTTTTTTAAAATAATCAATGGCCACAAATGACCAAATAACTCAACAATACTTCACCCAGTTTGTGCCATGTTTCTCTCTCAGTCCTCTTCTATTGTGCCAAATGGAAAATTTGGAATGACTAAAAACAAGTAGCAGAGTGAATGGGACAGAGGGACGACAGTGTGTGCTTATTTATATCAAAGCGTCTATGCTAATGAGCTGGCTGCTAATGTGAGGTTGAGCTGCTCGGGGCTCCGTGGGTATTTGGAGCACATTGCTGTGCGGTGCTGGCCAGGTACGGCACGCTGCCAACGCCAGGCTCTCTGCCAAGCCGGATTGGAAATGCACTGCCAGCGTACTGGCACCGGCCACCGGCTTCAGTCACCACATTAACCTGTGGATGCTGCTGTGAAAAGAACTATATGCAGGTAATTGCTGTAATAACAACAAATTCAAACTAAATCTCAAGCCTATAAAGAAATATATACACTTGTAACTTGGAGTGAGGCGGTTTAATGTAATGACCTCTGACCGCGGGAAGGTTTGCTGTTAAAGCGAACGCACACTCTGAGCGGATTTTCAAACCAACCTGAATCTCCACTTGTTCAACTTTGTTTTCTCCAGACCTGCTTCTTTCTGTTACTGACTCTGATCATTCATTGGGTCATAAAGTTTTGTAAAAGTGCAAATTTTTGTTCAATTTAAAACATTTTCATATCAAGCGAAAATGTATTTTCCTGAATTTGTGCAACTTCGTGCAGTTCTGCATCTTTTTGCCCTCATGAAAAGATGTTTCCATCTTTTCTGTTTGCTTTGTCAAAGCCTATAAATATTGCTTTATGTTGTATGATGTAACTGAGCAGCAGCATTCACCACATTTGGTTTGGAAAGTGCTGTTTGCAGTCCTCATGAAGACGCTGATCCTTGAGGCTGTGAGCAGCACTCAGAGGTCATGTTAGCGTGCTCATGTCAGCATGATAACGTGCTCACAGCAACAGTCTAACACGATGAAGGTTATAGATATAACGTTTACCACGGTCTCCATTTTGGTTCAGGGTGTTAGCGTTCTAGCATTAGCTAATGCTAATGGACTGCACACACGATGCATTCAACCTGCCTTCATCTCTCAAAGCAAGTCCATATTTATAATTGTTAAAATTGACCTAGCTCCTTTCCTTTCAGTGGTGTCACTTCCTAGGAACAGGAAGGGATCACGTATTTGGTCGTGTGTGTGTGTGTGTGTGTGTGTGTGTGTGTGTGTGTGTGTGTGTGTGTGTGTGTGTGTGTGTGTGTCTGCAGCTAAACTTGCACACTATTAAACCCATCAGCCTAATGTTTTTCCTGCACATTTATGGCTGTCTGCTCAAGGACTTTCATGCTTGTGGTGATTCACATTTTTGAAAAACCTATTTTATTGACTGTTCTGTTTTATACCGTCATTGACTCCTCACTCCTCTTAACCAGCCAGTAGGGGCTGCCAGTGATCAAGAACTGCTTCACCTACATGCATATGATCTGTGCTTTAATGAGTGCACTTCTCGTTTACTACATTTTTATGTTTTAAGGTGAACATGAAAAACAAAAATGAGTCCACATCATTAGTAAATTTCTACATTGTTTTCCCAGTTCAGTTTGGACACCAATTTAAAAATTACTCCATGTTTGGGCAACTAAAACGATTTGATTAAGGTGAAGGAAAGACCATGGTCATGATTAAATGACATGTCAGTGGCTTCACTGTGGTTTGGAAGATTTTTGATGTGCAGCCGTCCACCATCACAGGCTCCCATTCACATGCATTATATAAACATCCCAACACTTGTTACATTGACATTGCAGAAGCAGTGGGATGCAGATTAGCTGAATATAAATGTTGCCTCTTGGCAGCGCATGAATGGTGCAAGTTATAGACATCTTCACATACTGTAAATGCGGACAGCTCTGGGCTATTTTGCATATTTGTGGTTTTTGGTTTTGTTCGGTCCCTCAAAACTCCCACAGAGGTGAAGTTCTCTTTAGGTTTCTCCGTCATGTTGCAGGGTTTCCGTCAGCGTATTGAAAGCCTGGGGCATCGGGGAATTTTTTAAATGTATTTTTCCGATGTTTTTTTAAACTACAGTTACAGTGGGCCGACTTAATTGAAAACATGGTGAATGGTTCACCAGCGACATCTTGGCTGTGAATATTTCTCAAAACTTTGGTTCTATTTTTAAAATGTGCATTCCCTTTGTGGTGGTGTTCTCAAGTGTTGATCGTCCTATGGAGGATGTTATAATACCAATTTTGGCTCATGAAATCATAGATGAGATGTTGGAGATCCTGAAAACAACACACACACACACACACACACACAGAGGGAGGCATAAGGCATTTTACATACAGAGCAGGTCTGCCCTTAAGAACTGCCAAAGTTTCCAGAGTGAGAGATCATTTTAAAGCAGAATTGAAATCTAACAGATTTCTAAGACTGACCCCGCTCAGCTGTGAAAACTTTACTGCTATTCCTGACAAGAGTCTCAGTGCTGAGGCAAGTTCTAATATTTGGCTGCAAACTATTAAACCTACTGTTATCATTGGTATAAGAAATGAATCGTCTTTAGCTCACTTTCTCTTGTATGAGTTGCAGTAGGAAGCAGGTTTTTTGTCAGATTGCAGAGTGGGCCAGCAGAGAGGACTGAATGTCCTTTACTGACTCGACTCTTTGAATTCATGTGGGTGAAGTGACGCTTGCAGCCAACTGGAGGCAAGAATACAGTAAAATGCCTATTATTCCTCGAACACCAAGAGTATTTGGTGATATTTAGAGTTTTTAAAGCTGTGTTATAATAGAAGTGTTTCAATCAGTTTAGTTTAGTTTCTTGCTGTTCTACCTCAGCTGTTTTCACTGATTTCAGAAATATTAGGTTGTAAGATTTTGAACATTGGATTCAGTTATTTCCACCTTCTCTCTGCTTGTCACTTTTGTTCTTTCATCTTGGCTTTCTTTGCTCTCTGCATTCGCACATCCTTCGACCCTGCCTCCCTCTCTCTCATTTTATGGTTCTCTTTTTCTCGCTTTCTTTCCCTTAACCAAACAGTCGTAACTCTGTAATTGGATATGCCGAGGTCCTTAATGAAGCAGCTGACGGCCCTCTGGCTGTCCTGTCGTCTGCTGCTATAAAGAAATGTGCTGACAGTGAAACATAGAAGTTGTGGGGCTACTTTTGTGAGGCCTCCGTAAAACTTCTGATGTAACTCACCCAGCTGGCAAACTGCAGCGTGAGAGTGTGTCTCGGCTTTTTGTCGCTGTGACTATGTGGGCAGAGCATTCGAGTGCACATGATGTGTGAATGTCCATGTCGGTGAAAACCTCGTATCCCCGCGTTTATCACGGTTTCAGATAAGTTGAAGGACAATCTGGTCTCTGAGTTAAAGAAATACGACCTCTCATGAAACTCTTCCAAAAGCCATTACAAGGCTTCAAAAGTGAATTGTCATCAAGCTTTAAGCAGCTTCCCTGGATGCTGACTTTTAAGAGATACATGGTTTTCACTTAACAACTTCAATGTGTAAGTTTTGGCAGTGAATTACAGTCAGAGGTACAGTTAATTAAAAATCTCATTAATGTGGATCTCATAAGCAGCAGTGGCAGTAGCCAGCCCTGTCAGCTTGTTAAGGCTTATTTACAGTCGTTCTACATATGCTGGTTTTAAACGTATCAAATCTGTTGCTGCTGTGACATTTACTCGCAGTCTGGATCTGATGTAACTCGCTCCCTTTGGTGGGTTCTGATGATGAAACCTGGTCTGGATAGTTGGGAGGGAGGTTGTTATTTCTGGGACCAGAACGGACTCGTGGAAAGGGCTCGGTGTCCCAGAGCCGCCTCCCTCGCTGTGACGGCGAAACAGAACAAGCAAAGTTTACAACCAAGGTTTCTACAGGTCATTAGAAACAGAGCTAACTTGCTTCTTGATGTTTATTAATATCACCATCAGACCCAGTGGCACAACGAAGCAATGTGAACTTCTTTAACCTTCTGCATTTGTAAAACTTTGCTTTACTCTGCTCAAGAAACGAGTAAGGAAGAAATCAGCGACTAACTCAGCACTATTAGGTCATTCCTGACAACACATTTTAAATGCCATGTTAATGAAACAGTAAATAATAAGTAAATTAGTGTCTCAAGGTTTGGGAGTCAAATGTTAGTCTACTTGTGTCTAAGTGTTGAGAGCACAGAGAAACCGGAGTCAGATTCCTTGTATGTGTCCACTTACCTGGACAATGAAGCTGATTCTGATTCTGAAAAATAATGATTACTGTCTCGACACCTGTGAATCTAAATCCTGCTGACGTTCTCTCTCATAATAGCACATTGAAGTTTGCCCTCAAGTAACCGATGCGTCAGTTTTTCTTGAGGGCATCCTGTTGCGTGCTGCAGGTATGTGGGAGGGAATGGATGTGTTCAGCGTGATATGGGTGTGTGTGTGTGTGTGTGTGTGTGTGTGTGTGACAGTAGCTCCCGGTGGAAGGCGTCTGCAGATACCTGACTGGGCCGTCCAGGCCTGAGCCTTCAGTGTTAATTGACTTGATGAGACAGCCACAGTGGGAGGAGGGTCACTAATGCGTCTGCTCCATTTACCCACTTACTACTTAACCCGTCGGCTGACTGCACTGCATAACTATAACTATAATTATAAAACTGTAGTGTATCAAATTGAAGAGGGCCTGTACTTGTGGACAGATTTTACTCGCAGATGTCACATTTCCATAATTTTAAACTTAGAATTATGACTCATATAACGCTACAAATGTCTTTATGAAGACCAAAGAGGGAAAGCAGCCAGACTACATCTTGATGCATCAGTTGTTGTTGCAAAATTTAAGCATGAAAAATCCATGTGGAACTCCTAAACGACTACTGAAACGTGGTGTGGTCAGTTTGATGTTTCAGGAACTGCTTTTCTCGCCTAGTGAATGAGTTTGTTTTTGCCTCAAAATTTTTTTGAAATACTAAAATATTGATTTAGTCTTAATTTGTGTCACTGTATAAAATCAAATATATCAAAACTATCATAAAATCCAAACTTTCATCATGGCTGTATAGCAGTAGAAATACGTTGAAGAGAAATATATATTCCCAATGTAAAGACTTTGATGGGAACATTCCTGTATATTGTATGAATCTCTTTCCTGTAATCTCAGAGACTGCACTAGTTTTTCCAGTGATGTTTTAGTTACATCCTTTTGCCTTTGCTCTATCAAAGGAATCAGGGAGAGAAATCTCCAAACACAGCTCATTGAATAGACTCATAGTGAAAAGCATGAGAATAAGTCTGTTTGAAAATTGAAACCGAATTGAAAAATAATGAATTTTTAAGTCTCGACTTCAGTGATGTACACACGCCTGAGGAGCAAATCGTTGTTAATCAAGTGACATTATCTCGACACTGACTCATAATAAAGGAATTAAACTGTGGTGGGAACAAGTGAAATTATCTCGTTTCAAAGACAAAACACAAAGGCTGTTTTCAGTATAATAAAGTCTGTGTTTTATCCGAGGAGAAAAGTGAGCAGCGGATCATCAGTCAGTGTACAAACACCCGAAAGCTTCATCACGTCAACCTTTCGTCCTTTAATTTGAAAATCACTTGACTGAGTCCCGAGCAACTGGGTAGATTTTCGTAGTAGTTTTGCACTAAGGTAGGCCTGCTGCTCCTGAATGCTTAATGATTCTGCCTAATGATTCTGATAATAACAGGCTGGGGGTGGTGGTGGTGGTGAATTAGACAGAGAATTAGTACAAACAATTAGCTCTAAAATACCGCAGCTCACAAAGAATGATAATTTAGTGTGCGCTTGAAGAACGCTTGTTCTTTTGGTTTGGTCTCTTCTTTTCTCATGTTCTCGGTTTGAATAAACCAACAGCACAAGGCCTTGAGTCGAGAGCTGCGTCAGTCACGTCTCCTTTTACGAGCTGCAACAGAGCAGGAGGTTTTTTTTGTGACATTTTCAATTCACATAACACAATTCATGTTATTCTGCAGATTGTACTGAAAACTGCTTATATTCAAAAGCGCAGAGGAGCTGGAGCTGTGAGTTATTGAGTGGGATGAGTTTATAACAGTGTTAGAGTCTGTGTGAACACGTTCTCGCTCCCAACTCGTCAAACATGGTGATCGGTGGCCCCACGCTTTGAAACTGTGATGCTCTACGCTGCCCTCTAGTGTCAGTTTTGCACATGCAGAGCTCCATGGTCAAGTTAGTATTAATAAATATGCAACATAGGTTAGACTCTTGAAATAAAGCCGGTTGAGGAATATTTAATATTTTCTGAGGTATGGACGTGCAGGAAATGGCAAAGGTCACCTGACTGTCGTTTGTATTTGACGAGCTGTCTATCTTAGTTTGTGTCTATCTATCTATCTATCTATCTATCTATCTATCTATCTATCTATCTCTGTCTCTCTCTGCAATTTGCAATGTTGTGTTTACATCATTTATTACACAGCATTATGATGGACTGGTGGTCCACAAGCAGCATCTGAACTGAATCATAGGTCCCGCTTTGTCTCAACTCGTGGTCAATGTAGTACTTTTTGTGTGATGTAAAGCCCCCTCTCATTTCCTCTGAAGGTTAATGTTATCAAACTACCTCCACCCAGCTGAAATCATCGAAATATCACATTGTCTCAGGTGTCTTTGGTGAAGAAAATTTACAGGAATATGAAGAAAGAAATACAGTATTATCTGTTGATTACAGATCAACTTGGTGCAGGGATTTTATTAAATGAGGTGTGATTTTCTTCTGCTTTATTTTAAGATATGAGTGTAAAAAGTGAAACTGAACTTGAGTCAAGTAAAATAACCTTACAAAATGTGTGAACACTTGATGTAGGACTGAATACGTAGAGTTTTTTTACTGTGGAAGTTTTTCTGTTTAAGGATTCAATCCACGGCCGCGTCCTCCACTCACTCCGCTGTCCTTACAACCTCCCTATCTTCAAAACCTTCCCTTCAACCCAACTGCCTTTCATTTATTTTTTTTTTCTTTTCATCAATTACAAATCTGCAATCACCTCCTTGTCATTCATTTGCCCCTGTTCACAGCATTCACCCAAGGTCAGAGTCATAAGTGACCCTCCATGTGTACACAATGAGCCGTTTAGTGAATGAGAGGCGTTCGAAGGCCAACGCCAAGAGCGCTCTCAAGGGTCAGATGATGTTCTGAAAAGACAAAGTGTTTTCTTCTGTGTTGGCTGTTAAAGTACCAAGGACTTGCGATGTTTTGGGTTGATTTAAAGTGCGGGTTTAGCTATCTGAAGTGTTAACTTCACTTTCTGTGTGTGCACCAAGAAGCAGATGCAAGATAACAGAAGTGCTCTGAGATAGAAGATTTTTATTCCGCTCTTATTGTAAAAGTTATTGCAAACAGAGCAAAGTGTTTCAATGAACGCTGTCTTACCTCTGACCTGAGTTTGTTGCTTTCAGGGACCTTTTACAGCGTTTACATTCAAGGCCATGAATGCGACTAGAGGCAGGATTTTCTGAGTCATGCCGGGGGGGATAAGTAGTCCCCCCAACACATCCAACACAACCTCACCACTCAGGCAATTTTGACAAGACAGACAAAAAATGAAGGCTTGGAAATGTTATTTTGAGTTGCCGTATTTTCTTTATTCAGGTAACTGTTTAACTATGGAGGGGGCTACAGCTGCTTTTCATTGTGCAATCCTGTATTTTATTACAATGCAGATGAACCTTCAACCTCATATCTTCTGTGCATATATGAGTTAGACTCAGCATGGTCACTGGATTTTTTTTTTTTTTTAATTTATTTATGGGCCTTGATGATAAAATTAGAAATATTGAAAAATATTGAGTAGTCTAACATACTGAAATCTTATAGGCTGCTGACACCTAGAAAGGATCAGAATACATACAGTGGTAGTTGCTGGTCATCGAATGCATATTTCCCTTTGTGGCATCTAATACTATTAGAGATGCACTCTTCAAATGAACTTGCTATTGGCACAGAAACTGATCTTTTTCAGGCATAATGATCCACATTGACTCTAGTTTTCTGTTCTGCCTCGTTTATTTGTCCTTTTTGTTGGGATGTGTTTTGTAACATTGCACAGAAGAAACACATTTTATAGCATATTTAACAACGCTTGATGAAGGATAAAGGACTGACATGACAAAGTAGTAGTGGTGGTCCAACCAGTGCTATTGGAGGGATTTAATTTTTGAATTTGGTGAAAATGTCTGATTTCGACATCAGATTTTCAGTATTGGGGAGAAGAGCACTCATCAGATCAGTACTTGTTATCAGCTGATACCTTGAGTTTGGGTATTGGGATCACAACTTTATCGCTGCACAAGAATATTGATATTGAACTGTTGTTTTAGTTTTTACAATGTGTGCACATGGCAACTATAGTATGGCTAAGGTTATGCAGATATTGTGGTTGTGGCAAATAAACTTAATGTATGGTTTCAGTTGGGCAACAAAAATACATGGTTTTGGTCAGAGAAAGATGAAAGTTTTTGTCTGTATCATACACACAAGTCTGCCAACATGCGAGTGATGCAAAACACATTCAGTGAAAAAGACTGCTGGCTAGAAAACATGCAAGTAAACTGCAGGATTTAAAATGTCAGCTTTTAAGATGATTTATGAGGAAGAATATTCACTCAACACCCGTCAGGCCGCCACAGGTCAAATTTAACAGCAGGCCTGTGGTGTCACGTGAACTCTGGACTCTGCCCATCCACCACACCCTTCATTTCCACCTGGCTACATATAGGTCATCCTACCTCCTCCATTGACACCAGTTTCAATTGGACTTAAACTGTGAGGCGCAGAGTTGTCTAAAATGGACATAATTCCTGGGGATCCTGAGCCGCTGGATCAGTGTCGGGGGAGAAAAGTCAGACCGGTGCCTCCCTGCTCTCTGAGACACGGTGTGTTTCTCCTGACGTACAATCACTGAGCGCAGTAATTGGGTCAGATTGGGTTACGTTAAGTGACGACCGGACAGACGATGACTCTGGGGCCTATCAGTGTCAGCAGATTGGGAGTCCGGCTAAATGTATGATAGCAATTACAGCTTTGGTGATGTTCAGAACTACTGTGCTGCATCCCGTGACGTTTGCCTACAGGGATAATAACTCTCAAAGTGTTAGCATTTTCTTAATTGTATTATTTTCAACACGCTGCCCTCCCTCCGCCGTCCCTTCCCCCTCCTCCGCTCCTTCTTTTCTTGCCTTCCAAATGAGATGGGGTGATGGTCTCCTCCATTACATGAATGCTATCAAGGGAGTGGTTAATGAGAACGGATAAAGCTCTCCCTATCAGTTAGCTGACCCATTATCGTCCCTTATTGTGGCAAAATCTCATTTGACTGTGTTTTAATTAAACAGCGCTGGCTACGTAAAAGGCCGCCTCGCATTGAGCGCAGCTGAACCCGGGGCACCGCAGCAGTAATCATTTGGCACAGGTAACTTTTAATCATTCTGCCAACGCAACACGGGACTCACCCGCCGCTGTGATATGTAGGCAGCTTATTAGAGGCCCCTTTTGTTGGCTGCCCCCAATTGCTCTTTTTGAAGAACACAAGAAAAAAAAATCCCTCCAGTTTCGCAGCCCGCTGTATGGTGTGGCATCAAGAGAAAGAGAGGGGGGGAATAAAAGGCAAGGGAGAGTTTAAAAAGAGAAGAGAAGAAAAGAGGAGCTCAGCGAAGCATAGTAGCCAACCTGGCTTTAATCACCCCCCCCACACACACCTAAAAATTTTATAACAAACGCTACCACCTCCGCTGTGCTCCAAACTGTCAGGCTGCAAATAAAGTTTTGCGCTTGTCCTTGGAGGACAAAAAGTTCTCCTGATGAGAAAAAAATTGATTTCAAGATATGAAAGTTCAGACAGAGAGAGAGAGGAGAGCAAGAAGAGGGGAGTGTTGAGGAGAAGGATAAACTATTAGAGACAGCAAAAGAGAAAGGAGGAAGAAGACTCGTGTGAGAGAGCGAGCGAGATTCTGTATGATGAGAAACTTTTTTTTTTTTTTTTTTTTTCTGTCTCCTCTGCGTGGCCTGGTTGAGCTGGCTGCCTGGCTGCCTGGCATGTATACAGCCCAGGGGGGACAGTGAATCTCCCTGAACGACACCAAAGCCAGAGAGCTACGACTGGGGATGAAGCCGCTCGCATCGCACAACCTCCCGCTGCTCCAAATCAAGAGCTGCAAAAAGCGAGAAAAACAGCTTTGATCTGCCCTCTCTTTCTCTCCCTCTTCTATTTCTATGACTCTCTTCCGTCCTTCCTTTATGCTCTCTTTATCGAGAACCTTTTCTCTCCTCCCATCAGCCATCTCGTCTGGCTTCTCTTTATAAAACTTCTCCCAACATGATGTTACCATATAAGCTCTCATTGTTGTAACGATGTGAGTCGTTCTCAATGCATAAATTTAACACATCACACACACACACACACACTTCGGTCACACTTTGCTTTAAGTGTGATATGATGCATAACAAGCAGATCAAACCCCCTCCAGAAGGATGGATTTTTTTTTTTTTACATTATCTTCAAGGTAAATATCAGTTTTACATCCAATTTTATGTCATGTCATAAAAACAAATTCAGACTATATGAAGTCTTCAACCCACTGTATGAGGACAACAGCCATGCTCTCACTTTGTAGTTTAAATACCAGCTCTCCAAAGTGAAACGTTATCGACATTTTGTACAACCGTAAGAAAATATCTTCCCAGGTTTAATCCTATATTGGAATTTTAAAGCACTTACTTTTTGAAATGAGTGTGTGTGAGGGAGGAGAATTATGCATCGGGTGTTTAGGGCTTGTCAAATGAGAGCAGTATAGCGGACTGGATGTGAAATGGATTCATGGATGGACAGAAAAAGGAGGGAATGGATGGAGGGGTGGTATTCATATTTAATACCCACCATCTCTTCACCTCTCCTCCTCTCCAACTCTTCCTCCCACACTGTCTCAACTTTTCTCTCTCTTGTGGTCGTCCTCTTCCTCTGAGCTAAACCAGGTCAGTGAAGTTCTCTCTCTCTCTCTCTCTCTGCATGTGGTTCAGCAGAGAGAGGTTAGTAATAGTAAGTAAAGGTCTCATTTATGTAATTTTGGTTGTCATTTCTATCAGTTAATCAGCTAAAATAGTTGCTGAGATCTGGAAGCACGGTGATATTGATGCAACAAAGTTAGACAAGCCAAAAAAAATTAAGTGGTAAAATTAAGAGGTAATCAGACAATCACATATAAACCATGATTGAAGTAACTTTACATCACGTGGCTAAACTAAACCAAACATCAGTGCAAATGTGTTTCTTTCCTGTTTGCATCACCCAAAGCATGATGGGAACTGTAGTCGACACAGTGTAAAGGCTCTGGGTGTATCTCATACCTCTCACTTTCTCCTTTATCTGTACATATTTGTGATTGTGAAATGTAAAACAACTGTGGTAAATTTCACAAGGCAGTAGTTGTAGAGTGTAGTAGATTATTTAAAGAAGGAGGAAGAAGGAAGGAGGAAATATTCCTAGTTAGTAAATACAAAACTAAATAGCACTACTTTACACACAGACAACATCCTCCCCCCCCAAAAAAAATATTACTGTCAAAGCTGATATTAGCTGATTATCATTACTATGCTTGTCCCACTGGAGCCTCTACCTCTAGATGTTTCTGGTCTAATATTGCCTGTATGATTATTATGCAGACTACATGCTGTCTGTCAACACTGGTGAACCGGATAGTAAAGTTTAATATCTGTCATAAACACTAAATCTCCTCAGAAATCATTAAAAAAAAGGTCTGAAAACCCCTTAAAACATGGTTTTAAATCTTAAGTAGTTCTGAATAACATCAAATGTTAATGACTAACTATGTAACAATCAAAGTTAAAGTTCAGGAAATAAAGCATCCTTTTATTTTATTATTCATTAAGAGTTCAACATTCAAAAATGTCTGCGTCATCAGGACTACGTGGGTGTAGTTTGATCACATAGCATCGATAGTACTGATCTAAACAAACTGATCTTTATCATCATCTTTATCCAACTGAGCCCCATCAACTTCAAACCAGTGAGAAACGAACACAAACACAGAAATCTATCATACAGTTGTGGCCTCGGGGTTGACCGTGAATTACAGCGTCCTGGTTCGAGCCCTTTCCTTGAAAACTCCACGTCATCTCTCATTTTTCTCTTCCTTCATTTCCTGTCATCTCTCCACTGTCAGCTTGGTAATGAAGGCGCACAACCAAAAATACTTGTCTCCAGTGAAACAACCAAAACTGTTTTAACTTTTTTCTAACATGAAAGTTGTCCGATGGCATCTGTTGTTTCCCATCTTATCCTGAACATATTGATATATTAAAGCCAAGGTAAGACTTAACAAGACTTTGTAAATAGAGGGAGTAAAAAGTGCAGCAGAAAAATTTGGGGCTCAGGAGTTAAAATCTGTCTGATTATGCTCATGTTTCTCTCTTTGGACTTTTAGCGAACCTGGACAAAACTATTAAAAATACCTTTCCTTAAAAGCTTCACTTCTCAGGGAAAACGTGTGATGTTGTATTTAGGATTTAATTTGAACTCGATGTGTATCCAAAATAATCATCATCATCCCGATCCCGCGCCGCCGTCAGCCCACACGGAGAGATCAGAGGTGTTAAATAACTCATCCCGCTACCCCTGTCAATGAGTTTATTAGCCCCCGCCACTGAGATGTCTCCTTCATTAGCCTCAGTGAAATGTCAATCACGGGGTGTGTTCGAGCGCCTGTGCTAATCAGACATATCTGTGAAGCTTCTGACACGCTGGGATTGATCAGCCACTGAGCATCAGACATCAGAAGAGCATTAATGATGGAGAGGGAGAGGAGCAGCCCTCAAACCATGCATTAGTTAGTGGACAGGAAAGTGAGTGAGAGATAGATGGATGGTGATTCGCTTATATGTCCATATTTATATGTGTGTTTAATGTATTAGTTACGACAGCGCTGGTGGGACGAGCATCTTTTTTAGGCTTTGTAGTTCCATTAGTAGGACTTGGCTGCCATTTTGGCTCCTGCGTGACCTTGTCTTGCCTTAAACATTCAAAAATCAGCCAGATTATAATATATGTAAATCACAGTGTCGATGTTCATTGTGATAAAAAGTAATAAACTGTTAATTCTATGACGGGAAAATGAAAAATGATCTAATATACCTGTAAGAGAAGATTAAAGTTGGTGTTTGGATTCATTTGTCTTGTCTGAGATTTAACTAAGACTAAGAGTTTGAAGCTACGCCAGAACTGTAATATGACATAATAGATGAAAGACTAGTGGCTAACCGATTTTCTGGGTGTCCTGCAAATGAATTTTCATAATAATCTGTCGTCTAGATCATGAAATTAATTCTGGAAAAAGTTAACATTTCATAACGTTTGTGCCGGAGAGTTGTACAAGATGGAAAGTGTTTCATCCTGTGGTGGGCACGAGATGAGATGTGTCTTGTTAATGATGATGGTAGGAAAGGTTATGCGGTCACTACATTAGGATTCCTCCTCTGGGGACCATGAATATCTAAAGCAAATTTAATTAACAAAAACAGACATTAGTTTAGATAAATCGATGGATTAAAGTTTTGGCTTTAAGGTGCTGCCATCAAATTTAAGTGGATCACAGAAATCCTGAAGAATGATTCCATATATCCATATAATTTTCCAGATCTGGCATCATCATTAAGTCAAAACTTTCATTTGTCAAATACGTACTTACTTTATGACCAAAGTTTATGACCTGAAATCTAATGATATTCCCATCAGCCTCAGTTGTTCTCTGTGTGTGGTGCTCTTCTTCTTCTTCTTCTTCTTCTTCTTCTTCTTCTTCTTCTTCTTCTTCTTCATTCAGATGATGAAAACTCTCCCTGGCTGTTAAATGTAAGTGAAGTGTGTGGATCCAGGAGGACGTTGAGCAACTTCAGGTGTTGCCAGATCAGTAGGACCAGGACCAACACCTTTATGCGATTATTAGGAGTTAGTTCATCAAGATAAGCACTAGGTGGTGCCGTTTCTCCTGTCAGATGGCGTTAAAGCATTGCAGAAGAAGAAGGTGCAACAAGGTGACATTAAGATTTTTTTTTTCAAATTGAAAATGTGCATAAAAACAGTTGCATGAAATCCACCTATAATAGCTAGTCTTCCTAAGTAGTGACTTTAATGATTCCAAAAATAAAACTGTATTTTTTGCACAACTCATTACCAGATGTTATTCAGGACACAACAGCAAGGTAAAAATCACAGATGATGTTTTGAAGATGTGCTGGTTCATACAAGCAACAGTCGACCCTGTTGCTTTTAGTTAAATTAATCCCAACAATATTTAACTGACCTCCTGACCAAACAGCTCCGAGTGTCTGTTTCTCATTGTGTAGACTAATTTGTATTCTGGAATAGCACCGTTAACAGACTGTGACAAACACATTGTATTTCCTATAGCTGCTTCACGGTGAAGCCTCCTGCTAGTTTGTCAGTGGTAAACATTTAGTGTAACGCAGCAGCGACAAGAAAACATTCAGTTTGCATTAGCAAGAGGTAAACAGCTCAAATAAAGCTCTGATATGCAAAACTCCAGTCACAGAGATTCATTTACAAGCTACTAAAGTACTGAGAGCTGAGCAGAGATTTTCGCTCACCAGCACAGTCGCGCGTCAATCAGTTCAGTGCACGACGTGGCTTTGGTTCGAGGCTGCGTGGGTCAGCGTGGTTCTTCCCTGCATTCAGGTCACAGTGAAAAGGCATGGACTCAGGGTTTGGTGCCGTTAAAAAACAGACTGTACCAGGCCTGTAAAAATGACCCTTGACTAAAGGATGTGACTTGATTAGGTTTGCCAACAGACTTGGATTTCCCCCAGGTCGTCCTGTTAACTACCAACACTTTTCACGCCTTTGAGCATCACATTTTTTTTCCCAAATTAACAGGCTGTTCTGAGCAGATACATCCAAAATATGAAAAAGCCAGTGTCATCATTTAGTTTTCTCATCAGGACATTTCCTTTTGCCCGTTTTCCTCACCAGACTGGCTTTTCAGGTTTTGCCTCCATCCATCATTGCAATCAGACTTTTATCTTTTGAAGTATTTCCCTGCCCTTAATGTCCTTTGCCTCCACTTAACCCTCACATAGAAACGCGTACATGCGCCCTTTGTGCCGTCACCAACTCATGTCACGGGCATTTCACACTTGCGTTCTGTGGGGAGGAGATAACTACAGCAGAAGGGGGAAGGAGGAGGAGGAGGAGCAACATTGTTCCTGATAATGCTCCCTGAGTGTGCGTGGTCGCTGTCCTACTGTTCGGTGTGTTGAAGACTTAGAGTACATCCCCCAGCAGCAGCCATTTGGGATCAGTGACACAGAGTGAGTAGGCAACGTGACGCACACTCGGCTTACAGTATGTAGGCGCCTCAGCCTTGGATGAGCTGGGACTGCAGGGTGTGCGTTACTGGAAAACACACATATAGGTGTAAACATGTATAGAATTTATATAAGTGGAGACTGAATGCCACAAAGAACTTGGTGATGAGAGAAAAATCAACTCTTTAACCTGTGATGTTTGTTTGCTGCTTTGAATGAAGCAGTTGCTTGAGTTGAATGTGGGGAATGCAAGAATTATTTTCACCAAGCACTGAAGTTGACATCAGCTGTTCATACATCACTCACTGGTTTGTTCACCATCACGGTGACTAGTAATATCCAACCATAGTCACACAGGTGTGCAGCAACACTTGCATTCGCGATAGATTTAATGACTTATGGATGTGCAGGATCCTTGTCGCTGCTTGGATTTGAAGTTTAACATACAGCTATTTGCAATAAACCATCTAACCTCTAAGTCATCTTATGTTAACATTAACAGCACATCACAGGACGGACGAGGTAAAGCTTTGTGTTTGGAATATATGAGGAGCTGAGAAGTGGATTATGCTTAAGGAGTGTTTGAGAACTTTATATGATTCGATACTTTTTTTATCAGCATAAAACTGGGTCACCGGCGACTACACCCACTGCCCTCCTCAAGTTACAAACATTTGAAAAATCGCCTTTCAAGTCCACAGAGTGGTGAGTGTTGGATACTTTAAAGGAGATTTTGGAGCGTTGCTTTAAGCAGCGCCTGACCTGGTCGTCGCTGTTGGACATTCTGATCAAGCGTAAAAAGGTTATCAGATATTGACCATCCTGTGAGCTGACATTTCCCGGCTAAAGCCCTGCAGTGTGTGAATGTGCGATAGACGAGCAACATGTTCATTAGAAAACGCTCCATGTTTAAAACGAGATGAGACCATGTGGAGTGAAGGTCGTCATTCACATTCAAGCCTCACATTCATTTTCTTTTTTTCTTAACACGGCGTTTCAGCCAGTGGGTCGCTTTGTTTCATTCAGAACTGGGCACAATAGGCAGAGCATGTTTTGAAGGCCTTGATTTTGAAAAGCCTGCACAGACAGAGGTGCTTCAAGTGTCCTTTTGCTGTTGCTAGGCAACAAGGCAAAGTCGGCTGCTGTCAATCACTTAGCGAGTAAAGAATAACAAGTTCGATCAGTGAAGAAGAAACTTAGCATCTATTTCAGTCTTAGCTTGATGCTCTTTACTTTATTATTTCTCGAGACATCATGGATAAGAACATCTGTGGTCGACTCTTCCCATTTTCCTCGCTTGCATCAGACCTAACGGAACATACGGCCTGCCTCTAGTTTCGCCTGATTGGACAACAACATAAAAAAAAAGATAGTCAAGCAGGGTCATTTTCTGCTCGGAGCCCATCGACGCACATACAAACCATTTTCAACCGCGAGTGCAGGTGCTTCCTCAATAAAAGCGGCCGACACAAGTGGATAAATGAGAGGCGCCTGGAGTGAAAAAGCAGAATTCAAAGTGCTTCAAACTCATTCAAAGCAACTACAAAAGGCACCTCCTGCTGCTGGAAATGCATCCTGCACGATTACAACCCTGAGGCACAACATGTCAAAATCTAACTTAATTATCCCAAAGTGGACATTCAGTTCAATGCATTAGCAAAAGAAGGACCCTCGATTTAGGGAAATTCATGTCATCAAACTGATTTGGGTGTACGTACTATAGAGGTGATAATGGTGGAAACTTTCGGAAACTAGAGGATGGACGTCTGTTTCTACAGAGCTGCTACTTTTACAAAGGCAAATGTGTTTTATTTTGAGATGTGGTGAAATTTTGTTTTTGCACTACAGGAGACAGAAAATCAATTTTTTATCCTTTATTTACCTCAGAAAGTTTCGCTGAGATGTGCTTGTTTTCATCGACAACCTGCCGCTCATTCATTCAGTCAGACGTACAGGAGAAGTTCATGAAAGTGGAGAGCACTTCCACCGCTGATGTTAGAGGGTCAAGGAGCACGAAGTAAGAATTGTAAAGCACTGTATCATAGTATATTTCCACCAGCGATTCAGCCTTTACTTGGCCAGGTGCTGACATTCTTAGCTTTTTTTTTTTGTTTGTTTGTTTTTTCTTTTCAAAACTCACTTTCTGGAAATAACTGTTATGAAACAGAGTCCCCCACTTATTGAGGTTTTAAATCCCCTGCCCACCCACTGACATTTCAAGTGCTCATCAAGGTGAGCGTGAATGAGCGTAGCAACACATTTCAGTCATGGCTGCTGCCTCGCTCTCAAACATAGAAAGGGAATTTCAGAGAAGCCTCCTTATTCTGATATTAAGCTTGGTGATATCAGTTCAGTAGATGCAACCTCTGCTCTGCCCAGTGATGTCTCTGTGAACTAGAAAGGGAATGTTGTGCTAAGCTGTTACGTGAAGAGGTGGACAAACAACCTAACGCGACACAATGACAACATCCTCTTTGCGTCCTGGCAATACTGGCGTTGAGATTCATAAATCCGCAGCTCTGACTCAGTCTCTAGCAGCTGTTTATTAAATCTGATTGATTCAGGTTGTGAGCATTTGTCTCTCCCCCTCTGTATTACTTAAAGCGTCCTTCACATTTTGCTTAAAGTTGAGACTCAGTTTACAGTATATATCCTTGATGTTTGTTTGTACTTCCACCTATGGGGTGTGAACTGATGTCTTCATATATGATTGCTGCATATCTGTGTATGGTTCATAATATCAGTACAATTTCGATGACTGCACAGACAGTCAATCAGCCGAGGTGTGAGGTTGCTGTAATTGTCTCTGTGTCAGGACTTCTCGTCGGCTTGCATTGGGTCGTCTTGTCACTTTTTCGATAAGCTAGCAAACCTTAACCTAAGCTAAAAAAAATTTAAATTTAACCCCAGGATTAAACCTTTAACATAAGTGATTTTTTTTTATTTTTAAGAAGATTTTAGCTCCTTGTTTTGCCACACAGCTGCAAACGTGACTAGACCTCCCTGCAGATTTTCAAATGACTTTTACCTGCCTGTTCTCAAATTGACCATCGTAACGTTGCACTTGAAAATATGTCCGACTAAACAGTGCTAAAATATATTGACATTTAGATGGACTAGATTGCGTCCAACAGCAAATGACACAAATGAAACAAAGGGTGTGGTCATGACTAAATACACTCTCATCCAAACACAAAGCTGGTGTCGTTCCTCTATAACAGCGGAGGTATGACATTAAGGTATGACAGCAATAGCTACAATTACAACAGAAATAAATAATGAATTCTTAATTAATTAATAATTAATCTTTGTAATTCTACTCTCTCATGTTGTAAAAGACTTCATAAAGTGTGACACAGCAGTGCAGCATCGTCATGCATTAATAAAAAATGAAAACTGCGAGTTATAGCCGAGCAGTGTGATGGTGTGTGTGGAGGTGTGTGTGTGTGGAGGTGTGTGTGCTTATCTTGTGGTTATCTTGCCTGGTGTCATTTGCATGTAATTTAATCAAAGTAAACACAGTAGATAACTGCATGTAATGGCTCTGTGTTCTGATGCCGTACTCCTC
Organism: Holacanthus passer; assembly: GCA_025331565.1. NCBI lineage: Eukaryota > Metazoa > Chordata > Actinopteri > Pomacanthidae > Holacanthus > Holacanthus passer. The sequence goes on from JAFREQ010000105.1 coordinate 918,006, forward strand.
GAGTCAGACGCTGCAGATTTATCAGCCTGTCTTCAGATGACAGCAGGGGGCTCGTGAACTGAAGGAGAAGCTTTTCATGCAGGCAACAGCGGCTATGGAGAACAGACACTTATAGATGAATGCAGACTGATTGATTGCCTTTAAGAGAAGTACGTGTTCTATAGTGCGCCAGTTATTTTTATTTTATTTTATTAAATTCAGATTTGTCATTATTTTTTAATGATAGCCCGACTTCTTTGCTCAGTTTCTGAAGCTCTTTGCTTTCATTTTTCAAAGGCATTGAACGAGTCGCTTTCATGACACAGAACAGACGTCACAGTCGGTAACTGGAGGCTCCCACTTGGTCTCACACCTGTTTCTCGCTTTCTCTGCAAAATAACCTATGTTAGCTACTGCGCAGAAATAACTATCAGCAAGCCAAGTAATTCAAACTTCAGTATAATATTTTCATGATCATTGGGGGAAGGCTTAGTATCGTTTAGCGTCTTCATAGCGCCTCCTATGTGTCCAAATGCTGATACACTTTCACCTTTTTTAACAAGTAATTCAAACTTCATTGATATCAGAATACAGACCCCCCCCCATATATGTTCCTGTATCATCTATATGTTTGTTGTGCTGTGTATTAATATGTCAATGCATGTAGCAAATACAGTATGTATGCAGTTGGAAAAGCGGGATGGGGGGAAAAAGGGCACCAGTGCAAATATGGTGCAACACTTCCAAACCCTGGTTAAGATTAGCGTCGGACTTACAAACTCTCTGTAATAAAAGCACATAAGGCACTATGAACTGTTTAACATATAGGGGCACACTCATTTTCTAGCTAATTTTCCAGGCTGCCCAACAGCCTCTATGACCCTGCATTGCATCTTCTGCACTGGAAGGGCACCTTATGACATTTTCTTTTTCATTTTTTATTCTACTTTTTTTTTTCTTTTAACATCAGAGCAATCGCCACCAAAGTTGATAAAGTGTCTCCTCGCAAAGATGGCTCTCAAATGTCAAACACTGCCGAGGGAACCCGCGGCTTGAAGCTCATTTTCACAAATATGTGCAAAAGCAGTTTTATCCTTTGAAAATGAATAGCTGCAGAATCGTTATAGTTCATGTTTCCTTACACAAACAGTGAGGATAATTCAACTTTTTGATTAACCTTTAGTACAAGAAGGTATGTTTTTCCGAGGCAGGATTCAAACTCTTAATGGACCTAAAAAATAATTTTACTGCACCATGAAAAACAACAGAATCATATTTTCGGTGTTAATCATGTCATGTTCATATAAACAGTATGTATAAAACACTTCCTGCACGTCCTCCTGTGCTGACTGCAGGACTGACTGTACTCATGCAAAGGCCTCCAAATCAGTCTTAATAACACTCATCCCCTACATGACATTTACATCCTCTGACTGAAATGGGCGCTCTCGGTCGGGGTCAATAATCCATCTAATCTTTCACCTGACATTCTGGAGTCGGCCTATAATGTGGACAGAGAATGTGGTGCTAAAGTTTTGCAGACTCAGGGCTCTGACATTTGACGGTATGCTCAGGCAGTTTTAATAAGAATCTTACTATTTCAAACAGTCTCTGGGGCGAAGTTAGATGTGGATTTGATGTGATCTGAACAGCCCTTAGCAGCACTTGAACTCTTACCTGAGATGGACCATAGAGACAGAGTGGAGATGATTGGCCTCGTGCTCACTCTCCACTGAAGCTCAGCCCTTTTTTTTCCCCAGCTGTAACAAGTAGCTTTTAAGGATGAGACACTGATTAGTGGGAGGCTGAGAGAGGGTAGAAAGAGACAGATAGTGTACAGGGATGAAGATGGACAGAGAGAGAGAGAGAGGAGGAGACGGAGAGAGAGGCGGAAAAAGGGGATAAGTCTGAGCAGAGACGGAGAGAGGAAGCCAAGGATGAAGGCTTTAAAGGAGAGGAGTGTGGGCGGAGGTGGAGATCTGAGGCAGCGTATCAAAGGAGGGGTGAAGTGCAGGAATGATTAAGAAAGGGAGGATGAATTGAGAACAGCAGTTAAGAGTACAAGAGAGGGAGCTGAGAGAGGAGAGGCAGCTGCACCGCTGCTCTGGAAGTAATGTCGAAGCTGGATTACACTTCTGACATGTATGTTAGAGTTTATATAACCAAGTGTTGAAAACCCTTTCTTCACATTCAGATACACCTGGTAGTTCCTCTACATGTACACCGTCTTCTAATGTCAACCATTGTCGTTTGTATTGTCATAATTAACTTGTCAATCACCTTTAAATCGCTTTAAATTGCAATAACCTGCATGAGAGTTTTCATACACATAAAGTTTATTTGACTGATTGTAAAGCCTGCTGCCTTGCTCAAGGGCCTTATCCAGTTTGGAGGTCCAAGGTTGCCAAAATTAAAATGAGGTAATGTGACCAGCTTCGATATTACATTTACATGCACGTGATTTACAGTTTTTTCATTTTTCACGATAATTAGAATTAATGAGAAATTAATTTAAAAATGAAAACTCATTGCTTTCAGTGTCATTATTAACATGGCAGTGATAGCAGTCAATTGAGTTTTCATTGCATTATTCAGTTTGGCAGTAATTATGCATTGCCATACATACATCATCATACAAACATCAAAATACGTTTTAATTTGACTAAATATATTTATTTTATTACTCAACAGGACTTTGATAATCCAGGAAACTGTACTTATATGCTAAATGCTCAAATAATATTCAATTTTCCTGTCTCACACAAAAAAATTTGATGTGAGCATGAGTATGTAGTATTTTGAAACTTTTCAATCACCAGTGTTTTCTAAAAAGAGTATTGTACAGTTTAATAAAGCACAGTAACTTCAGTGATGACAACTTGAAAGTAGATTTGAAATGAAAGCAGTTTCTCTGTTGTGATATAACAAACTCTACCTTGTTGGATATGAACTGGATTTTCATGCTTTACTATTACTAGTGATGCTTTGATATTTTCAGGCAGCAGCATCACGTAGATAAAATCCTGATGAGTCTGATGCTAAGTGTGATTCAAACTAACCTTATTATCATCGCCAAGGCAACTAATCCAATATCACACACAAGCGATACCTTGACCCCTCGCTCCTCTCTTCTTCTGTCTACCTGGCTGTGTCCCGCTGTCACTCATAAACCAATCATGAGGTAACATCTCCCTCCTCTAGTCTTCTGTCACCTCTGACCCCGCCCGTGAACTCGGGTCTCCTCCAATAAGGCTTCATGTCACAGAGAGGCACTCACCCATGGCCGCAGACAGAGCCGCCAATCATCTGGGATAACCAGAAATGGGCTGACCCCGAGGTGACCCGGCCTTGCAGAGGGCTGACAGGATGAGAGGCACTGGAGTGAAACTTACAGGGTATTTTCACACTGTCTCTCTGTCGCACACACACACATTGTGCACTCTCATGTAGTGTAAAGCTCAGCATGACTTGAGACAAAAAAAACTTTTTAACTTTATTAATAATAAATTATGAGCAATTGTCATGAACACATTTACTATAATATACTGATGCTTTTGTGACTTAATGATAAACTTTACCTATTGTGGTCATGTGATCAATTTGCCCTTGACAAACAGCAACCGCAGTAATGATCTGATTGTGTTTTTTTTATGACGTGCCGCCATGGATCCATCGGCTCGGTCTATTAACCTTTAACATGCTACAGCATCACTCACTCATGACGCTGGAAGCATCATGTCCTTTCTTGTCACTGTCCCGGAGAGAAGGATGCAGCTTCATGCTCTTCAGTCAGAGAGTGAAAGAAAGGCATCAGAGAGAGAGGGTTAGAAACCATCACACCTCTGACAATCATCTCACTATGTCGCTGACTGATTGACCAACTAGCTTTGTCAAATGAGTTGAGAGTACAACCTTATTTAAGCTTGATGGCTTCCACGCAATTCTCACATGATTCGTGCGACTTCGAGCGACTAAACAGCTTTTGTGTGTTTACCGTCGTCAGGTATCAAATGCAGATGTTTGTCACTGTCGACTAACTGGAAACAAATGGTGTTTTTGCGGACTGAGCCTTCATGTGGCTGCTTTGACTCTGACTTTTCATCTTATGTCTGTCTTCATTTTAGGCAGAAATAGACATAGGTTATTTTGTTATTTTTCACAAACAATCATCAACATTTCCTGAAATGACAGATATGGATTTTTTAACTCGACCTTTAACCTCCCACAGTGATGTAACCTCAGTAGTGAGCTAATGCTTTACTCCTTGACCTGAGAGTCACCACCTTGGTTGACTTCACATCTGTTTGAGTCTTTCCATGGAATAAACACTTTAAGACTGACGTTGAGGGGGAACTGATAACATTGCCACTTCATACAGTTCCCTCTTGGATGCGGTGCAGCAGTTCTGTGTAGTGCAACACAAGACCCTCAACACAGTGGCCCTCACAATATCTGGCAGCTGAAGGAAAGGCAGTGGAAGCACCAAAAATTCCAAAAAATCTCACAGAAGTATCACAAAAAAAGTCTGTATGTTTGGCTAAGGTGGAAAAGTTGGTGTAGCAAGAAAAGCAATATTCCACAAAATGCAATGAAAACAGATTCGGCAAATAAATCATGATGTGATCCACTGAAGAGATAAACAATAGCAGCATCTGTCAAATTAATACATGAAACAAACCGTATGTCCATCATGTCTTCTACATTGTTTTTCACCATTTGAGGTTTGGCTTGTGCTTATTTAGTTACGTAATCTTCTTCTTCTTCTTCTTCTTCTTCTTCTTCTTCTTCTACAATGGCACAATCACACCCGACTGGAGAATTGGCTCCACCAACTGCTCATCTCGATGGACCAGCATTCATTCACGTTTTCTGTCGCTGATTTTCTCGAAATTTAACATTTATGGCACATTTGAATGTAAACCCAGCTTTTGTCTGCATAGAGGTGTTATAGGTACATCACTGGTTTTATATAGCAACCACAACAGACACATGATCAAAGGCCGGTGAATAACTGGCTTTACAAAAATAAAGACTGGACAGTCAGAAGAAGATTTTAAATGTTATTGTGTGTGACTGAAACCAGAGGGAAACAAAGAGTGGTGTGATAAGTGATTGAGGTTGATGGTTTTTATAGATTATTTCATTCCATTTTATCCTTTAAACTGGTAAATTAACCCACAGTAACATTATAGCATTACTTTCCCAATTCAGTTCAGTCACATATTAAGCCACGTTTGTCAAGCACTGATGATAGCTGTCCATGACAGCACCTCATTTGGTTACCACTAGTTTTGTGATGCAACTTCAGAGCCTCCATAGTCGACCTTTTTAGTAGCTATATAAGTGACAGCATGAGCAGAAAAAGTGAGACGGGGGGGCGGGGGGAATGTTAAGATGAGATTGGCAGAGATTTGGAAATGGACTGTGTTGTTAGTATTCAACCTCCAGTGTCAGAGCCGGCCGCTTTGAGACATCGCATTTCCAATTCCCCGCTCACCTGTTGTATACTGACGCAGGGGAGAGGGCGGGAAGCACAGCAGAGAATGAAAATTAGAGTGGGTATCAAAAAAAGACTAAGAGTTGAGTAAGATTTCAATAGACAGAAGAAGAATAACAAAAGGAAAATCACACTCAGAAGTTACTGATGCCCTGTTACAATCTCTGATCTGTCTCTGTTGGCGCTCCTTGTTAGAAATACGAACGAGGCGTCTGTCATTGCATCGGAGTTCAAACCTGCAATAGCCTTTCATCTCGCTTTTTTAAAGGTGATTTTTGTGGCATTTTGAATTTCTGTTTTTCATTAACTCTGTGGTGAGAGAAAGGAAAGGTGCAGGAAAGAGAAAGGATCATGACATACAATGGATATCAAAAGCCCACACGCACTTTGAAAGGTCATAACATGGAAGGCTGGAAATAAAAGCCTGTTGAATCAGACTTGTTTATACTCTCATCCTTTGACTAATACCTGACAGTTTATCAAACAAATTGTTTTAACATTTTGGGAAGTGCTGTTATTTGCTTTCTTTCTGAGAGTGAGATGAGCAGATTGATATCAGTCTCATGCCTGTGTGTTAAATACAACAACAGGACATGGTCAGTCTAGTTTATTATCAGGACTGGAGTTAGGATGAAACAGCTGTCAAGAACTACAGCAACAACTCTGAAGATGATTTGTTCAACCTGTCAATAAATATATAATGTATAAATGACACTATGGTTTTATAGGAAGTCACATGACGTCATGTCCAGGCTCACTAGCTTCTGTAACTCGACTGAATCTCTGATTCAGCATTGCTGTAGTTAGTCTACCTGCTGTGGACCGATTCTTGCACGGTGCCAAACAAGTCCAATTCTTGCGAAGTGTTTAAACTGGATGTCGTTTTTTTTTCTTTTCTCTCATTTGTAAAGTTTTCACTGGGCTCGATGCAGAACTGGGCCTCGGCCAGTGCTGGTGATTGGGGTGGAAATACAAAGTATTTTGTGTCACATCAGCAACAAGAGTGAGAGTTAGAAAGAGAGCGAGCGAGCGAGAGAGAGAGAGAGAGAGAGTGGCTGTTAATGACGACTATTATCTTCTCATCTTTTTGAGTGCTGCATTTGCAAAAACGAAAACTGAATTATTCATCCCGCAGAAATAATAAATAACAATTGCAATTCTAATGGGAATCTGTAGCATCTATATTTTATGAACGAGCGAAAGATTTAAGACAAACGGGTTCATTATGGCGCACACACACAAAGACACACGCACAGAGTAATTGGTATGATTGCTTCCCCAAACACCCACAGTCTAAACCTTCAAACAAGAGTCTACAGACGGTCTTATCCGAGGAGATGTACACCAGCCACGCAGATAATGTCTTTGTCTCCCTCTCTCTTTCCCTTTCTGTCTATTGAAGTGGTTTTATGCATATTCGCAAAGGCTAATTCTCTGGCACTCGCCCCGCCGTGCCCCTCTGTGAATGTCTGCTCGTAGCAGGAAGCAGTCTCTGTGCACCGCTGCATGTGGCGAGATAACACAAGATACAGAATACATGATAGCCAGCCACACAGAGAGAGGGAGCGCCGAAGACTGAACTTCACACAGGAAACTCACGGGGACCGCTGGGGTCGGCTGCGAGGTCTGATAGGTTGCTGGATTGATGACTGAATCTAATCTGACGCTGAGTCTTGAGATCTAAAATACCTGCCAATATAGAGGAGATACAGCAGAGATCAGTGACACCAGAGGAGTCATTTGACGTACAGTGTTCTGCCGTGACGTTTGTCTCCAGCAGTTTGTTCATTATCTCCACTGCTTCCTTTTCTGTGTTAAATTCTGTTGCCTCATTAATACTCCTCATACAAACTCGACATAATATTAACAATGTACGTAATCATCACAATGTATGTAAGCATGATTTGAATTTGAACCATATCTTAAAAAAAAAAAAGTAAGTTTAAATTGTTAATCACTTCAGGTTGATCCTGAAAAAAGTATTGACATCACCTTTTACATTTACTTATGTAAAAGTAGAAATACCACACAGACGTTTTCTTCACTGTAGAAACATTACCATATCACATGTTTCATTATGAGATTAATATTACATCTAAGCAGTTGTTTTTGCAGGTTGGTGTTGCTAATTTTAAACTTCTCTATATACTGTTATGTAGTTTAATCCTTCAAAAGGTAACATTTTATAAACACATCATAGGTCGTCTGTCTGAAATGTGTAAAATCTTTACCTCAAAAGTAACTAGTAACTACAGCTGTCAGATAAATGCGGCTGAGGAAAAAGTACAACAATGCAGTTGAGTGTCAGTATCAGTAAAAGTAATCAGTAAGTAAAATACTAGTATTTTAAGATTGCACTTAAGTAGTGTGCTTGAACTTTAGCTCAGTTACTGCAATGTGAGGGATTTTGCTGTTCTCCATAAAGTTTGATAAACCAGATGCACAATTATATAGTTGTGCAAATATAATGTATGTTTAGAAGCACACACACACACACACACACACACACACACTTGATGATTACTTGTAAAATGGATGCTGTTCATATCTGTCCATATTCAAAGGATGTATAAATATTAGTTTACATCCACAGTTGATATGAGTAAGTGTTAACTGATCAACATAATTCTCACCGGAGCTGGCAAAAAAACAGTCGAATCAATTTGTCCATGTATGAATATCTGCACTTGTAATTGGATAATTTCATGAAAATACTTAAATCACACCCAGTTCATTTCTCATCACTCCCTCTGTCATCAAACAACATACATACATATTGGTAGATTTTACTTTCTCATTTGCTCATCGTGAAATTAAGACACTTGTGGAATCAACATAATCATCAAAGCATGTAAAGGCAAAGTGTTGGCATCACGTTTGCTCTTGTAGCCTCAGAAGTGTGCGACGCTTAATGCTCAAAAAATGCCGGCAGTATAGAAGCAATCTAAACGTGCTTTCTTTTTTCTTTTTCTTTTTTTTTTTTTTTTTTTTTGAGAAAAATATTTGAGCTGCTGTTTGTGTCTAAGAGTGCAAAATCATTACTGATTTGCACTCAGGGCCATCCTTAAGTAATATGGCCTTCAAAGTGTGTTGTCAGTCTCTTTCAGCATGATGGAACATACAGTACCGTAACACAAACAGATGATTCACAAATGTTCTCCAGCCACTTTATTATCAGCCGTTGGCATGGCAACAAAGTTATCAGGAAAAGGTGAGGAGGGCTCTGCATGGCTGGAGCCCCTGCTTTAAAATCAGGGAGGAAGTGCTTCTCATGCAGTACATTTCCAAATTATTTTCTTAACAAAGTATTCTTGATAACTATTCATAAATGTATACACTCCGGCTCTGCTCAGCATCTACATATTTCCCTCGGGATATATATAATTGAGCCAATACAAACAGGCTGAATGGAAACTAAATTATATTAGGTTTTACTTTTTTTTTTGCTCTGTTTAGGTGTTTTGTCGATGCTTTTAGTCAAAGCTATTTAAAGTGAAGCAGGTTGTGACTGTTTCTTTTGAAAGTTTGATGGAAGGCAGAGCTGCTGGTGGGTTTAGGTCTGAAGGTTTTCTGGTTACAGGTCACCCTGTCGGTCAGTCATTCCACCGCTTTGGTTCAAACTGAACTATCTCAGAAACTGTTGGAGGGATTCTCATTAAGACTGCCCACAGACATTTGTTGTCTTCAGAGGACAAAGCCTACCAACTTTGGTGACTTTTCCTTTAACGCCACCATGGGGTTGACCTCTGTGGTTTTGAGTTAAATGTCTCCAACACCAGATGGATTGCCGTCAAATTCGGTACAATTTTTTATCTTCCATGCTGAATCAATTATAATAACATAAAGAAACCTAACTTAACCTTTTGATTGAGCGCCATTAACAGAAAATCAAAATCAAAAGTCTTAAACACTTTGGTGATGACATATGGTGGTGAACATGATAAACGTCATCATATTGGCATTGGCATTGAGAAAATGCTGCCATGCTAAAGCACCATTTTGTCTAAGTCTCTTAATCTTATTTGAATCTGTTTCTTATGGCAAGATTTGAAACATGAAAACACACAACGATCCTCTTGAATCATCCTCATTTGAACTCCTTTTTCACAATCTGAACTTCCGCTCTTCTCATGTTTCGGGTGTTTTGTTAACAAACTAAGCCTCATAAGGTCACAAGAAGAATTAGATTGATGAAGTGAACAGATTTCAGAAGCACTTACTTTACTTTGCATACCTACAGGCATAAAGACACAGTAACGTGGGACAGTTCTCCTTGAGTGGAACAAAGTCGTATATTGATTCCATTAATTTTGACTTTTACGTAAAAGTTGTACGAGTTTCAGCACCAAGGTTGTTTAAAACCTTGATCAAGGATGAATAGGTCTTTGTAAAGAGTCCTGAATTGATGGACAGCATCAGGATAGCTGTCTGTCTTCGTATCGATCTGTCCCAGCCGCCCCCTCACAGCCAACCTCAGTCCTCCCTGTGCGTCTGTGCTGTGAGTCGCGCTGACGATCTGCACAAGAACATGTTCTGTATGGTGTCCTTGAAAAAGAGTTGGGTTTTTTTTCTCATATTCAGTGTTAAATCTTGCACAGGAGACAAATCATCACAACCTAATGAAAACATTTCTATCCATTTCTTTGTCTCCCTCCTTGTCACCCTCACAGATGACTCCAATAAATGCATTTACACCCACACCCACACATGCACACACCACATGTCACGTCCACCAAATGAAATGTATTGTTATGATACTCATTATGTAAAGATACTTTTTTTGTGTCATTCCCAATTTGTGTGTTCGCAAATGTCCCACACTCGATCTTAATTTTTATTAAAGTAAATAATTAACTGATTATTTTGTTTTCATGGTTGTAGTAGTTTAGGGTTTTGAAATTGGAAACTTTACTTTCTTTGTATCACCATGTGTTTGTGTTCATAATATATGTTAAATTATAAATCTATTTATAATATAAATAAATATAACATGGATAACTTAAATTTCATGTACATATGCCACATATGTGCGTCTCTGTTGGCCACATCACAAATCAGCTATCAGTTTTGTTTTTTCTAAGCTACATGAATCTTTGTTGTTCATCACATGTGACGTCGTAGCTGCGTAGGAACTAATGTGTTTTTAAATGGAATGGACAGAGTGAACTGGACAGAAAACAGAAGATCAAAGTCAAAGTAAATGCATTAGGTAAGAACTACCCTGTTCACCAAAAATAAATTCTTACAAAGTACTTTTTTGACACAGCATTTAATAGAAACCAAATGTCCTAATTTTTAAATTACATTTATTGGCTTTATGTGACACAGTAGTAATCAAAGTGTTGTCACATCTTTGCATCTTGGATATCATTTTAGATTTGACATTCATGTTTGTTTAAAGTTTTGTACATGACACAGGTTGATCAAGTTCAAACTCTGTATTGAGTTCGTTTGGATCCTGTCGGATCTAATCACAGTTTTGCATTGACACAATAACAGAGGTGGACTAGAAAGTGTGTCCAGTCTGGTTCTTGTGTTTTTGAGCTGTCGAGTCAACTTGAAAACTGTTCCACAAGTTCCAAAGAAGTTATTTGGCTTCTTTGCATTACAGAGTATTTTTCAGCCTTCAGCAATCTATCAGGCTTTACAGTGTTTTCAAGGTCCTTAATCCCACGGTTAACAATTATGTTTGCTCTGCTTTTACCTTTGTAAAAAAAGAAATTATTTTCTTGATTTGGTTCATTGATGTAATGGCCCTGATCCTTTGCTACATATTGATGGAAAGTGTTTTAAAGTGTGAATTAAACTCAAATACTTTCCGGCGTTCTTTCGTACAAAAAGAAAAGCGTAGGGGCGGATGAACCAGATTGTGAAAAGAAAAGGGAGGGGGGGGGTGAATAAGTAGAAGAAGGGAATGAAAGATGTTTCAGGTGGGTGAAGAAAAAAGGTGGCAGAGAAATCAGAGCGCTTCACAAAAGTGGATCATGGGTGGGGAGAGAAGTGGACTGAGCTCTGGTGGAGATGAATGGGTGAGGGTGAGGATGGGGGAGAGGTGTGGTTTGCGTGATGGAAATGGAAGGCAGAGAGGTGGGAACAGCTACAGGCGAAGAAAAGATAGATGGTGGCGAGTCTGGAAGAGAAAGTTGTGAAGAGAGAGTAAGAGAAGTGAAGCCTGGGGTGAAGTAATGAGGGCAACAGGGAGAGAAGGATGGGAAGGAGAAGAAAGCAAGGAGGGTGTGAGAGAGGGCCGCGGGTAAAGATGGAGGGAGGGAGGGAGGGTGGGGAAGTGGAAGAGGACAGAAGTAGTGGGTCGGAAATGTTAATAAGTGAACTGTTCGGTCTGTACGCTGCACCGCTGAAGATGCAGTTATAGCAAAATTAATGCCTGCTATAGTTTTTTCCTTTGCTCTGTGACCAGAGTTCCTTTTAGCTTGTGCAAGTTTGCCTAATTTGCACTTTGAAAATTGTAATTTCTTGGCGCCCTCACTGAAGTGTAACAACCGATGAGATGATTTGTGCCTCCAGAGCTTGTGAAACTAAAACTACAGTCTGAACAGAAGATGACTGTGGACAAACTATATGTATGTCTAACTGTAGGAGCACATTTGTTTTTGTCACCCAAAGCTGCTATAAAATAAAAAATACTGCGGCTGTGTGTTGTTTTATTGGTCCAGGTTTTGAGGGAACAACTACAGTAACTTACCTAAATTTGATAAGCTGAAAGGATGGAACATGTAGTGGTGGCTTTGTGACTTCCTTTGCATTTGATGTGAGATTTGTTTGGTTCAGTGTGAGAGTGGGAGACAGAGACTGGAAGAGGGTTATGTTATGTTCATAACCAAGAGAACCAATGGCACGAACAACAGAAATATAAACCAATGTATATTTTTTCCTTTAACCCTATAATGGTTTAGCTTGTGAGGAACTTCTTTTTGTCTCCAAATGGGAGTTGAGTCTCCATAATGAGACTGTTTGAACTATGCTGTTTATGCAAGTACACCCCCCCACACACACACACACACACACACACACACACACATACAATGACAGTCAGAGTGTTTGAACAGTACTGTAAAGCCCTGAGGAAAACATCAGTTATAAAAGCAATATGCAAAGCGACATTGTACTGATTACAGTTTAATTCATACATAGTGAAGGTCACATGCTTCAGATCTTTTGTCATCACAGCATATAAGGAGCAGAAAACTGGTTTGCACATGTAAAGCACATTTATTATTGGCCCAGTCTCTCAGCCTCAGGTATCAAAGATAAACTTGTACATGCTGAGACCAGGAACCCCGAGCAAAGAAATAAACTGTACTTGACGGAGGGAAACTTACGATGTTTGTTTTATTTATACAGACCAAAAATTATCTTACACTTATTGTCAGTTCAGCTTCCATCGTGCAGCCTGGGGAGTATGGTCGCGGCTCAGTCAGACAGGTACTTACACACATTACACATTCACACCAGTCCTCCCAGTGCTCCAGCTGTCACCGCTGGGATCAACCATGAGCAGAGAGGTATGGCGTCATAAAGCTGACCTTCTTCCAGATCCAGAAATACACTCTTCTCCCGACTGTCTCACCTTTTAAACACTGAATACATTAGCCTGTTATATCAGGCTGTGATTCTTATCGAGCACTGACAATAACTATAGCTTATATAAACTGCTGTTATCGATGCTTAAACTTTAGTTTCTAATTATGTTTTTCTGGAAAAAGAAAATAAAAAAGTCTGATATTTTAGGATGAGACATTTGCTGCATATAATCATGACTAGTCCTCTTTGAGCAGACAGAGACATTTGAAAAAGTGTTGCATTGTGGGTTATCTGTAGTCTTAATATTGATAGGTTCAAGAGCTTCTGTCCATCTGAAGTGTTTGTAGTTACTGATGTGTCTTTGCTAACAGATCGTCTCAGCCTCTTGCACATATCTGATCACAGCACCTGTGAAGAACCATGAAGATCAGGAAAGTTGGATTGTTCTTTTTAATTTAATATCACACGAGATGCTTCATCCTGCAATCGCTGATTTTTGTAACACAACTCCAACACTGTTTTTCATCTCTACAAACCTATTATCTGGCTCTTTAGCTGCAAAATGCTCCACTGTGTTCACGAGCAGGTCTGCTGTTCGGTGTACAGTTTGTTTTTAGAGCTGTCTGTGAGCTGCAGCTGAAGACGACACCATGAAAGTGGTGAGAGTGAAGTAAAGCTTAACAGTGAACTAAAACTTTAAAGCTCCATAAAGCCAAGGGACACATTGTCAGTTGATCCATTTTTTATTGGAGAAATATCACGTAAGAAAATGCTGAAAAAAGCAAAGGGAAATGAACATTTTTGGTGTTTTGGTGCCCTCTCTTTTTCTCTCGCTTGTAATTGGTTGAATGTAGGAATCGGCGACAGCAGTCTGACTGGATTCTGTTCACAAGTTGCAGCTGTCATGAGGTTTGTGTTTAACAAGTCAGTGTCACAACCAGGTTCCTTGGGCGTGACAGACGAAAGGAAGTGACATAGTTGTACTGGGAAAACAAATGATGAAATTTGCTTACAGAAATTGCAACCAAATATACAAACTCACCAACTGGTGTGTGAGTGCATGTGTGAATGTGGTGAGGCGTAAAATAATCAAAATGCATCTGGAATCCATGAGTGTTAGATGCAGCCCAGTTTATCTTCCCGGAGACGTCGCTTTGGTTGGTGTTTGCATTTTGCCGACAGCTAATGCAAATGTAGCAATCAACAAATTAGCTGCCTACTTCTCCTCTGTGGAATATTCTCATCCCGGTGCGACAGTCGTTGTGCTTGGCGACGACCACGCCGGGCTGTCTACCAAACTCCCCAATTACAAACAACAGGTGCCCCAGCAGAGGATCTAACACACTCGACCACTGTTATGTCAGAATGAACAAAGCTTGCTGTTCGCTCCTGAGGGCTTCAGCAAACTCACTGAGACTGTGAGGTCGTAAAGGTTTTGCGTGAAACTGCATCTGCACCAAAACAGGGAAAACCTCACAGCAATAATGAACCCTAAGACATTCAACTTTTATGCAAGAGAGAAAACATTACTTTCATTTGTCGAGACGGAACAATAGACTTTTCCAAATATAAGCTGAGGTCTGCAGGAAAGCCAAACTACGCAAAAGTTTGGAACAACAGATTGCATCTAAAGACACAAGAACCAGCTGGGAAGAAAAAACTAAAAGTGATGACCACTTACAAAAACAGTCCCTCTCCCACACCTGACCTCCAAGAAAAGCTCAGTGAGTTTGGGAAGTTTGAACAGTACAAATCAATGACTGATTGCATCATAGTGAGTGGCTTTAGTTTGGACTGATAGGTTGGCTAATATCTGTAATGTCATGAGGTCACTTACTGAGATATCTTTAACAGCATTGGGAGTTGGACTCAGGCGAACCGTACTCTGACTTTGGGAATGACCTTGTTCTTTTTATGCCTTTACTAACGTTAGTCAATTGAAACCTGTTGCTCCCTGCTGAGTGTGCCCTCTGCTGGTGCCCTCTACACTAACACTTCATGCATTTTATTTATTCATCCATTTTTCAAATGGGTTGCACAGGCTCGTCTAGGCCCGTCCATCCTACACGCGTAGGTCAGGTCACGTCTACTAGGAAGAACTGTTTCAAGAGAAAGGGCTTTTTGGGGAGTAGGAACTACTGACCCAAAATTATCCAGGGAACCAACCAACTTAGGCAGTCACATTTTTTTTGACTTATGTTGGCTGTTTTCTGTGTCACAGAGGAAATTCCTAATGAATGGAAAGTGTCACCTGAGTTCTTCACCACAGAAATGAACGGGACAGCATCATTTATCAAGCAGCTAAGAAATATGGTTTCACAAAACGTCATCCTTCCCCTGACTTGTTTGATGAAGTATTTCTTATCTTCAAAGCGTCTTAGGAGGGTCGGCTTATGCTCGGCCCAACACCATAAATATCTACATGATACTTTAGCTATCACAAACATAATGATAAACACCAATAAAGATCAAATTGTACTACTTTGACAAGTCTTAACCTACTGAATGTATTTGTTTAATATAGTTATGACAATAATGATGGAAACAGATCTGATGCAGATGGTTTCTCTCACGCTCATATGATTTGAATATGAAAGTCTAACTTCTCTCTTTGCACAGTCAGTTTGAAGTCAGCTCCACGTTTCCCAAGGCTGTAACACTCGCCTCTAGATTTCTCTCACTTCACAAAGAGAAATGAAAGCTTCTTTTCCAAACACGTCAGATGTCCGTGGTGCAAAAAAGCCCGTTTCTATCAAATGACGAGACGGCGTTTCGCTCGTACAAGCGAGCAGGATCACTTCAGCAGCGAGAACGGCTTCAAAAGGTGGTGCTTTTCTTTAAAGATACAAAAGGAGATGTCTTCTGCTTTTTTGACTTTACAGCATGATCAAATATCTCATCAATCAGTAGATCAATGGATCTGTTCTATTGGGGCAAATGCACCGTGCTAGTTTATAATATTGCGTATTGTAAAGCTGCTTTGACGTTTAGTTCATCAGATTTTATTCATCTGACTTTGGAAAGCAGCTCAATTTTGAATAGACAAGCCGGGCAATTACGTTCAATAAAAATCACAATGTGGGGGGAAAAAAGAAAATAGAAGAAAAACCTTCACACAGGGAGTTACCATGAAAAAACCCAACTCATTTTACCCAAAGTTTTCTTAATGAGTAGGAGGTGAAGCTGACCAGAGTGGAATTGTTTTGACACAAGTCGCCCTGTTTGACTAGACACCATTGTTGCCCATATCCTCTCCTCTGACAGGGTCGGCCCAATTTGTCACATTACATTGCAAAACATTGTTAAGAGCGCCTTCTGAGCCGGATCGAATGAGAGGGAATATTGTAATGTACATAACCTGAGCGGGAACCTGTGGTACGCACGCACGCACGCATACAGATATGCACACGTAGAAATGAAGAGCTGGAAAGGTCAATAAGATCCACCAATTACTGCCACTCATTACTCAGAGCGGAGAGAGGGAGCGCGGGATGAAACAGTGGGCTGAGAGAGGACAGCTGGTGGTGAGATGATAATAATAGTTGGATAAATAATCTGTCTTTCTCACCATCGCTCACCCCCACCTTCTCTCACTTGATCTACGTGGCTGAGCCTTTTCCCCCCTTCCTTGCTCCGTCATCTTCCTCTTTTCTCCGCCGTCGTTCTCCCCTCCGACCAGAGGAGGAGCCGGGCGCCGGCGTTGTCCCCACGCCACCTTTTCTCCTCTCTCATTTATTTCAATTTGTCATGCTTTGCTCTCCTCCCTCGCCGCGGGGAGGGGCGGAGGGGTGGAGGAGGGCGGGTTGAAGAGGAGTGCGTCAGGAGAAGTGAGGAGAGATGGGCAAAGAAATTGGTATCTCCACTCTTGCCATAATGAAACATTTAGATGCGGGCGCAGCTATGCCTCTGCATTAATGGCTTGCGATGAAGGAGAAGGAGGGGAGGGAGGGAGGAAGGAGGGAGGAGAAGGGGACCAGGCAGTCGGACCACTTCACCCTAATAACCCTCGAATCCAGGTCAGACAGGAATACCTTCAGATAATCAGTGCTGCCACCTTCCCTCAATGAGCCTTCATCATGGCTTGAAAAGGTTTTTGTGCTGTGTGTGTGTGTGTGTGTGTGTGTGTGTGTGTGTGCGCGCACTGAAAACGTCTGCGTGTCCAGTCCCTCATTCCTCTCCAGGGAATCTCAGGTGTCATATATTTCCTTGACAGGAATGAATATTGACATTTTTCATCTCAACTAAGATGAGACCGTTAGCAAGCTTCCCTTTAAATTGTTCCCGAGTTTAAATCATAGCAGATATCCTCCAGTGATAAAGTGGCTCAGATATTACCTGAAAATGATGATTGACTGGCTGGATCACTCGCACCTTCACGTAGAAGAGAAAATGGAGACTTCATCGTTCGCTCGACGACACAGCCCTCGAGAATAAAAGAGCCAAAAACCTTGACTCCGCAGCTTGTTCCTCGGTTTTCGTTTGTCATTTTTAACTCAGAGTTGAGACTTTCTAAAGAACTTGTGGACGTGTTGGCTCGGCTCCCTCGGCCGTATGGGGCTCTGAACTGAAATCGCGGCACTTTTTTTTCACAGCTCAGATGTTGTAACTTTTAAAAGAGGCCATTAATGAGAAATTGGCATTAATATCAGAACAAAACTGAAGCCATATGGGAGCTTTGTTCTCTTTTAAGATATCTTCTGCTAACTTTTGAGTCTGTTCGTGAATCTCCAACAAGCCCGCTGACTGTCACACGAGTGTGTTTGCAATGAATCTGCCCTCAACACTTGTCACTTCAGATCTATTGGTCAATGTGCGCCGGTGCAGCTTCGAGGCTTTGTGCTATTATTTATCTCTGGTCAGTAACTGAGTATGACAAGCAGAGATGAAGGCACGCCCATATGCAGGCGTGTAAACACACAACGGACTAGATCACACAAATGTTCACACTTCAGATATACATGGAGGATTTAAAGTGCCTAAATAAAAACAAAAAAGAAGAATTAAAGATTAAAAAGCAGTGTTGCATGATGGGAAAATGGTGTTGTAATCATTTTTACCCCTAAATAATTTCAATTTTGAATTTGTTTTCCAGTCCAGAAAAGCCTAAGTGATCCTCAGTCATCATAGAACCAAAATGATGGTTATAGTTGGGTACAGTATTTTCTTTTTATGCACACATTTACTGTGTTAACTAAAAGCGAAGTGTCAGTTGTTTGACTTTTATTTGCTCACATCCTAGAATTATTTGATCTTCATTTTGTCTCTAATGACTGAATACATTGTTTTTTCACTGTCACACAATCTTTTCATGTCACATGAAAATCAAATCACAACACTTAGAAATAAAAAGAGAAGCTTATGAACAGAAAAACAAAGTAAAGACGTGTATTGAAATTCAGCGTAGTCCAGTAGAGGGCAGCTTGGACATGTCAGTGCTAAATGCAAAGCACAACGTTTCCATGTAGAGGTCCGAGGGAGCATTTATTTTTAAGAGTGAGATGCGTCGTCCCATGTCCTACAACAGCTTTGTTGGTTGAGACCGTGGGTGGAGCTTCTTTGAGCTGACAGGTGCCGATGGCTGCTTTGACAAACGCGTTCAAATAGTCTCCTGAGGGGTGAACAAGCCAGAGGGTCTCTACTACTGACTGTCCATTTAGTTACATTTGTGATAGATTGTCTGCAGTTGTGAGGGATGAGCTTTGCTGCAGGAAGCTGTGCAAACAGGAAGAAAGAGCCAAATCTCACAAAAATTACTGTCAGAAGAAAATGAAAGTGTCCATTTGTACGTAAGTTATTTATTAAACTAGCCAAATATTTGCCTTCAATAACATTAAACACTGCAAAATTCATTCCTCCTGTAGCCTCGGCCTGTCAAACAAATCTAGTTCTTTACCTTGTAGATAACTATTAGCATTAGTTTATCCTCCTCCAATATTCTCCAAAATTCTGCCAAGTGTGTGCTTGCACAGCTTCCTGCAGCACAGTCCATCATTTGAAGCTGCAAACAGGGAATCACACGCGTAACCAAATGCACAGTCAATGTGAGTCTCTGAGGAAACTGTTTTAATAATACATCTGTTGTGATTTGATTTTAATGTGGCTAAAATATTATCATCTAGCATGTGTTTAATGATTAGGACACACTAAATGCACACATAAAAAAGAAATGCATGTACATTTCATTTTGTGTCTTTGTTTGATTTGTTTTTATTTTGGCATTTTAAATCTTCCGTACGCTTCACAGAGATACACTGGACCTGCGCATATTTAACTGGATGCACATACAGTAAGTCAAATTATATTAGTACAGCAGTAATGGTCACATTTAATCTTTTTTTTAATCATCAAGATAAAAGAACATTTGATGTCGCCTGAAACACACACCCTTATCTGGGAAAATCAAACACATTACCCTTGATTTATTACGACCATGACTCATCAGAAATGAAACGACAACACGGAGCGTTTGTTTGAGATAAGAGCGGCCTCTGAACGGCTTTGAGTGAAAAGTGCCATTAAGAGCGGCAGCTATGCCTAAAGATGCGCCGGGAGAATTGGCTTTTTTATTATGAATGCCTTTTTAACTTGTTCGGCTTCTTCTTTTGTCATCCTCACACACACACTATCTGTAAGGTAATGGCTGCCAGAGCCCAACGGCCTGCATAACTCTTCACCGTCTGACACTGTACTGTCATATCCGGCCGAGGCTTCATTAATTCCCCATCCCAGAATCAATGACTCGCCTTTGTAACGGATTTGCAGTCTTAGGCACTTTCTTTCTCTCTCTCTCTCTCTCTCTCTCTCTCTCTCTAGTCCAACCTCAAGGGAAGAGATGTAAAGATGAATGACAACAGGGTCATTTTACCACAAGCAAAAATGTCCTACAGATAATAGAAAGTGTATGTTTGTGTGTAGATATATCCGTGTGTAAGTGTGTGTGTGTGTGTACACGTGCTTCTGTAGATATGTGTGTGTTCATGCACGTATTCACATACATAAAAAACAAAACATTCGCACATATGTATATCAGTGTGTGCATTCAGATACTGTGTAGCTGTAATAATGTGTACTATGTGTGTGTGTGTGTGTTTGCGTGAATCCAGGGTGACATCTCTGCAAACACTGCCGCGGCCTTCAACCCCGCACTGACACTTTGCATTATAGTCACTGGTTGGAGATCAGATCAGGACGGCGCTTCGCGGAAATTTGCCACAACCTTTGGACTGAAATGTCATTTAGTTTTGGGTCAGAAGTTGCTTCGTGGACTCAAACTTTATATTTGTGATTGTTTCTTTTTGTGTGTCTGTGCTTAGCAGCGGTGAGTGACAGGTATGTTTTGCCTTAAAGCGCCGATTTTGACATTTTGCTTTTTGCTGTTTGGAATAAATATTTACATGGTTAGTTATTTTCCTGAGCCTAATATTAAGGGAATTTTTAAATGTCTTAAATTTAGAAAACAAAGTTTTGCATCTGCTGTGTTAATGTTAGTACAGGGGTCATTATAAGTCCATCAGACCATTTTATTAAAACTCCTGTATTGATCTAAAAGCTTCTATATTGATCCTTCACGTGGCTGAAAGCAACAGACCAAAGACCAAAGGCACTTTAGGGTTAGCAATAAAAACAAAAGCCAATGTATTTGTGTCCATATATAGCTATATAGCATTCAGAGCATGGGTTCATAATATTATTTTACCTGTTGTAGTAAACCTTATTTATAAAGTACTTATCTTCACTGAGTGTCCATAGATCTTCTGTGAGATTCAGAGAAATAACTTTCCTTATGAAATAAATGAGGGGGTAATAAAAAGAAGAGGCACAATCTGAATCACATTAAAATGTTTGTGTGTATGTGGAAAAGTATTTTGTAATCCTAGTTCAATTATAAAAGGAATGCAATTGGTTGAAAGTGATTAATTAGGATGTGTATCGATGTAATTGTATCACAATGTTGCAAATTACACGACTTCCTCTGAGAATCTTTAAAAAGGAGAATAAGATCTCCCTCTCTTCTTAGTCTACTTTTAATTTTTCACTCGAGTTTATGAACTAACGATGTGAGCAGGCAGGTCGTTATCTCCGAGTTTAATAAATCCAGGCTGTTAGTTAACCATCAAACCCCTATTAGCTCCTGTCGTCACCTCGGTATCTGATTTATCTGCTACCGCTGTCTTGTCACTGTGTAACTGACGACGTGAAGTGATAATGAAATATCATGTCTTTTTTTTGTCCCGCTGTACCCCCCCCACACACCCCCCACCTCCAACTCCACCTTCTTCCTCACTTTGCTGGGGTCATCTAAGACCAGAACACGGCAGCGGGACCTTACACTTATCACTCATAATGGGGGGAGAGACATAAAGATAGGCCTCTCATTCAAGCCTTCTATTTGTCAAGAGGCTCAATCAATGTGCAATTACCGCGGATGGCTATCATAAAAAACAATGCCGAGAGCCCTCTCAAGGTTATCCACCTAATTGTGTTATTTATAAATATGAAATGGTTGTAAATGCGTCTGCCACAATGGATGCGGCGAACGGCTGATGAACACGATATATTTCCAATTTGCAACGTGAGATCCGTGTGGACAGGTCGATGCGGCTAAGAGCTTTTCTGACTGTGGTTAATAACACTGATCATAAAGGTTCGTGCTCGAATCGGGTGAAACAGATAAGAACCTTGAATCCACTGAACCGCGTTTGACACCTCAGTGGTTTCAGTGATGCTGTGTTATTTTATCTGAGCCTCACGAGTGAAGGTGTAAAATGTTAATGAATGAAGTCAGTTAAAGAGGAAGAATTTAAGAACAGCATAAATTCTCAAATTGTGGCTTTTATTTTCCTGAAGCGCTGAGAGACGGGCCTTTATCTCTAATTTAAGATAAACTGAATTTATTGTTGTACTTAGGGAATCACATTAGTACAGCAAGGTTACAAGTCTTTAGACATCATTGTCATTAAATCTACAAGTCATTTGGTGACAAAACCAAGTATGAGACAACCAACTCATGTATTATAACGATTCATCCTTTCAAGGCCATCAATCAAATAGTTGTTGAGACGTTTCACTTAAAACCACAAATGTGACTCAGGAAGAAGTCAGGGAATCATCAAACTTATTAGGATTCATCATCTGAGAACCATCCATCTAGAGTCATGCCGCGAACATTGCTTCAACAAACATAGCTGTTTCATACTCAGCACTCTTAGTTTCTCTTTCTCTACATTCTCGCATTCATTCATTCGCATGCCTTCAGGTGTGTTCAGATGGGAAACATACAGTGTGATTGCAGACAGAGTTAATGGAAAGACGCAAGCGAGTACGAATAGACACAAGAGTTGAAAATGTTCCAACATGAGCAAATAATGTGGGCTTTTCCCAGGGCTTCAAGAATCTAGTGTTAATTCTAAAGTGGAAGAGACTGAAGGGAAAGAACCAGAGATCATGGTGAGTCCTGGGTTCAGAGGTCGAGCTACCACGCAAACACAGACATGGTTGGTGTGTAAGTAGCTATCCAGCTCATAGCTAAAGTCTGTCCACTCAATACATTGGCAAACTGTCACCAGTGGCGTAATTCACATGAAGAGCACAAGAAGAAAATTTGCTTTGTGTTCTGACTTCACACAGCTTTCCAATGAAACCGAAAAAGGAAAAGCAGGCACAATTGAAATCAGCTTGTGGATGAGAACAATATTTTTGTTAAAAGAGGAACTCACATATAAAAGAATAACTGTTGTTTGGATGAACCTGTGAATTTAGATTTATTTTTTTGTTTTTAGAACACATGGCTTCACATCCTTCTTCCTTAACCCACAGTGCTGATAGAGAAGTAGCTGAATGACAAGTCAAGTCAGAGTAGGAAAAAAAAAAAAATCCCCTGTATCCATCATCCCTTTTAATCCGTGTTTCTTTCCTCCTGTGACACCTCCTCATCCACTGAAACAGACTCTTATTCTCAGGTATCTATCAGCTCAGTCAGTCTCAGCGACTCAGCCTCTCTCATCAACCTCTACCTGCTATCATGCTCCTCTGCGCCTCCTCGTCACTCCCGGCCCACCACGTCGCTTCATCCCCCCCCACCGCCACCCAGTACCCGACGCCCCTCAGGGAGCCGTGTCAATCCCAAGCTTATAAGAGGGGGCTTGCTGCGGGCCTCGGAGGACAGCCAGCTCCCCTTTGCTCCCCTGCTCAGTGGAGGATGAAATTAGCCTGCGGTGGACCGTCCATGGTGGTGGGTCACTCCAGACAACCAGGCAGCCGTGCTTGGCCGGCGCCTCCACACCACCGCCGAGCACCCACAAACCGCCCCCACCCCTCCCTCCTCATCCCCCCGGGCTCCTCGCCCATAATCCCTCGCACCCTCCGACTCACCTCACGTCCATCCTGCCTTTTTGCCCCTTGAGTTAAAGCCATTTAACCCCCAGTGTGGGGCAGAAAAGCAGGGGCGCGGGGGTCGGAGATTGGCCGTTTCACGTTGAGTTAGAGAAAGTTGCTGTTTAAATCAAAGCCTGTTTGGTATTCCAGGGCGCCTGCTGCTGTCACGTAGCAGGACCAGGACTGCTGTATATGAGCTGTGAACAATCTGGATGCCAGAGGATACTACTTTCATTGCTTTACTGGAATGTTGGCATCCTTACATTTCCTCGCAGATTGATGTCATTTCAGCCCGTGATGAAGCGACTGTCTTTCTGCCTCATCTGAATTTACGCGAAAACCTCCGGATCTGTTTCTTAGAGAATGCAGTTATGTGGCGGCACGGAAACTGGAAACTGCCGTGCAATATATGCAACACCAAGCCTCCTCTCCTCTGCATATCATTATTACAGCAGTTGAAGCCCAAAATAGCCGCACCATCCAATCTCATCCAATCCCCAAAACACAGGCCCGTTCTTTCACGAGCATCCGAGCCAGAAGTCCCCAAAGTTAACGGCGCAATTACCGTGAGTGTCTATTAAAGGGGGCATAAAAGATGGCTGAGTGTGATTCACCACTACATCACACACATAAAAGGCCCAAGATGTGGAGGAAGAGGTGTGAACTCCCATCTTAGAGCAAAGGAGGACAATTACACCGAGGTTTTAAAGGATGAGATAAGAGCTTGTCTTTAGAGTCTATTTGCTGCAGAACGAGCTGAGGAACAGTGATGAGAGTGGCGAGTTTTCTTGTATGATACGAAGGTTGAAGGTAAATTACTATCATTTGCTTTTCTTTGGTGTATTAGCTCCGTTGTGCAGCTAATTTCTCACTGACCTTTTTGATCGGCCATAGTGAGAATTCTCTGTAATTGATTTGGGGATGCCAAATGGCACGTGTAGTAAGATCTCAGTATTTTCACACATTAAGGTTTGTAATAAACTGACGGTCTCATAAAAACTTGCTTCTTTTGCTGTTTAGTCATCACTTTCTGTTTGTTATAAAAGCTCAAACCAAATCATTTTCCTCCTCCCCAAGTGATTTCCCCAAATTTCTCCTCTCCCCAGGCGACGCAATGTTCATAAATGGCTTAAGATGCGGGGTGGAAGTAAAATACGACAGGTCAAAGACAAACACTTCCATCTGCACCAAAGCCAGATAGTAAGTGGAGGCCAGTAAATGCAAGCTGTTGTTGTCACTTTCAATAGACATCACAATAAAGATGCCACCTTTCAGAGAATGTTCCCTTGAAATGTCAGGGCCATCCTCAGGAGCCTTGAAGGACGGCGTCTCTTTAAAAGCAATATTGGCAGAAAAACATACAAGGTGGAGGCCGTCTATCTGCTTTTGCCATCAGAGCGTGGTGGAGGATGATAATCGCTGTGGAGGAACGGCACCTGCAGGAGTTCAACCTCACCTTTTTCACATTTATTGGATCTTCAGCAGCTGGGAAGCAGGTTGTGCCGCAGTCAAAAGCAGCTTTTTATACCTGCAGAAAAATCCTTACATTTCCGCCTCATCCTACATGAATCCATTCACGAATGCATTTACATAAATAAGCATCGCTCTCCAGTTTTCTCTGAACGTCAGGAAATTGAAGCCACCATGTCTCGTCAAACAGATCTCACTTATCTTCTTTGGAAACCTTTACAAGGCCTCTCGAGTCTTGTGTATTTGAGGGCATGTAAGCTTGTTTTTTTTTTTTGGGGGGCTGTTATTGTATTCTTTCTGTATCATCAACCACAAAATGATTCATCCAATTTATTACTGGGAACTGGTACTGCTGCAGAGTTGTTAACTAGATGTGGCATCGCAGGCGAGCACCCCTCTCAGAGTGCTTCCCCGTTGCCTGACATTCATCCTGAATTTAATTTGGCTGCTGTATTGTTTATGTAAAAAAGAAAAAGAAAAAAAAAAACAGGAAGGAAAACAACATTTCAAGTGTGCATACAGGCAAGACAGGATAATTGTTTATGACAAATTCTGTACGACTAAACAGAATAAAATTACATCTGGAGATACTGAACAGCAGCAACGTGTCCGGTCTTGGCCCTCGAGCTTGTTTGTGCATTGACAGACCAGTGATGCTTGTGCATTGACATATTGTTGATCATGTTTTCATCCTTTGTCTATTGCTTTTCTGCTTTATGTAGTTATGTGCATGTAGTTTTAAACAATTTAATTGAGTTTATACTGAATTTCCAAAGGCACCAGAGTCTCCTACTGCGACAGATTTGAGGCTCTGCTTTTTCATGGCTCCTCATTGTCATCATGTTTTATCTGTGTTTCATTATATTTTTTCCACATAGCACCTATAAATTACAATGCACTCACAAGATGTGAAGGTACACTCAACACCTCACCGAAGCAGGCAAAAATAGGTAAGACATGTAAAGACGACAGGGTGAAAGAATTGTCACAAGCGGCTCACATGGCCGATGGATGAACTCTGCATTAAAGAGCTCCGCGTCGGTTCTGACACACTCGCTGATCATATGGTGAGCTGTGAGCAGACAGTGGAGCAATTTGCAGGTGAAGGTGTTTGCAGATGCGTCTTCACAAACATAATAAAGGGCTGAAGGGGAAAAAAGTGCTCACCTTGAAACAAGTGGCTTAATTGTTGAAGCTTCATCAAGCGTCTTTGTGTGTTGTCATTTTAATCAGAGTTTGTATTCTGTGCAATATTTCCAGCTCGGTCTCCATTAATTGTCTGTACAGCTCCAACACACAATCGATCGAATGAATATGTGCAATGTGAAACTTGCAGTGTTGCAATCAGAGAAAGTGAAACTGTGCAGTGTCGCTCAGCTCTGTGGGACATTTTAGTGTTTTTCAGCCTGCAAATCTACTGTTGTTGTGAGCACAGTGGAGCATTTAGCAGCTGAAGGGCCAGATATTTTCTTCTGGAGTTGATCTGCATTAAAACAGGAGAGAGAATAACGGACCTAACATTGATCAGGAGCCACGAACACAACTCTGAATGAATAGTTATGTTGTTGTTGTTGGTTGTAGTGTTATTTTATACAGTCCTTTGAATGAATGCATCCATGACCATCATTTATTAAGCATTTTTACTTTCATTGCTAACAAACACACAGTGATCTTATAGAATGTAAATAATATATACATGTCTATCTCGACTGAATTGTACACATGGAGATCAGTTTTCTTGTGTGAATACAGATGTGTATAAAGTCTTCTGTGGATCTGGAGGAGTTTTTGAAAGTGACCCTGAGATGTCATCAGTGTTGTGTTGGCTTAAGAGCTGAACTTTCTATTAAGATAAGATTCCTTTTATTGGTCCAAAAAGGTTGCTGTCAGAAGTGGGATTCGAACCCACGCCTCCAGGGGAGACTGCGACCTGAACGCAGTGCCTTAGACCGCTCGGCCATCCTGACTGTACTGTTGTTCAGTCAATATTTATTTGCACAGGGACAAATAAGTATCCTGAGCTGATTCCACATCACAACATTTAGCGCCTGAGCTAATTTGCAATGCCTGTTTTAACATTAGGCACTGGGCCTGTGAAGTGAAGTTTGAAAGAAGTGTAGCAGCCCGTGTTTACGGAGACTAGAAATCATAACTCAGCTGCAAGATAATCCAAGTCACCACAGTTATTTTTCTTTCATGTTCTATGCTTTAGTTTAACCAATCCGCCGACACACTGCAAATCTATTAGTCTTTAAAAGCTGTGTTGTAAATTGAGCAAGATAATCTTAATTCTCCGGCATCAGTATCATCATATACAAACCCATTATTCAATCCCGACTTTTGTTCTCGTGTGATTTTATCTCGCAGGACACATCCCTGCTTCCATCAGCAAGAAGAAACACCTGGTCTATGTGTTACAGAAGCTGCAGCTTAAGGGAGAATGAAGTTGGCACATATTAACAGATGGATCACAGATGTTATAAAAATGGAAATAAAGAACAAGAGAGTGTTTTAATTTCATTATTGAAGGGTATAGAAAGATAGGATTCATGGAGTCAGAGCTCTGAAACAGCATCTCAGGCTGCTTCAGAACTGGGAGCTGATTTACCTTTACCTTGAGAAGGAATTTCAGAGGAGTATAATAATCCAACTAAAATTTCTAATGACTATCTGCTACTACTAATTACAGCTATAATTAACATCCTGAAATGTGCAATTTACTATTCTCGTCTTCCACTTAACTGGCATGGCGATGCGGCAGCTGGCATTTAGACTGATGGCAAAAGCTAAAGGTAATGACACCTTTCAGGAGTAAAAGCCACTTTAAGGAAACCGGTAACTAAATAACATCAAATGCCAAAGATAAATGTAATTTCACACCACTTCTCCTTCGTCTAATTAGCTCAAATGGCAGTGTTTGTGAGTGGGAGGCCTGTGAGGGATCATGCTTGTCACTGGCTGCGGCTGATGACTGGTAGCGTGACGAGGCCAAAGGGGAGGATGACCAAGGCCTGACCAGGACGGCAGCACGGGGGGGAGATGAAACTGGGGAAAGAAGGTTTGGCGACGTAAAAACTAAGAGCGAGAAAATAAAAAAGAAGAAAAGGGAAAGAGGAAAATTTCTCACTATTATGTATTTCATGCTCGAGTGAGCTTTTGACATATCCAATTTCTAACCTGAGACACTTACTGTGTCTTTGTGTAGCTGGGTGGGGTTAGAGGGGAGGTTATGGCATAACAGATCAGTGTGAGTGTGTAGCTGTCTGCGCTCGAAGCAGTGGATGCGAAGCCAGATAATAAAACATTTTTTTGTATTGAATATGTTGTTTAAATAAGCTTTCACGATTTGAATGTTGCCATCTCACAGGAGGGTTGTTTATTTTCTGTTGGAGCTCTTTATATGTTGTGTGGTGTGTGTGTGTGTGTGTGCGTGCATATATGTGTGTGTGTGTGTGTGTAAATGCGGAACAAGCTTTTAACCAACAGAGTGAGGACATGTTCAGAAAGTGAGGTCCTCACAACTTCAAGGTGCTGTTTGAAGGTTAAGACTTGGTTTTAAGTGTTAGGTTATTGGTTGTTGTGATGGTTAGGGTTAAGGTAGGGCATGCATGGTGTCTGTGAGGGTCCTCACACATATAGAAGTACAAGTGTGTGTGTGTGTGTGTGTGTGTGTGTGTGTGTGTGCAGGAAAGAAATGATCATCTCACATTTGTTACCCTCTGGGGAGAACACATTCAATGCCCTTAGGCACACACACACACACACACACACACACACACACACACACACACACATACACTCCCCTCCTAGCCTCTCCTGAGGCGCTTTAGCTCCTCCATCACCATTACAGGCTCTTAAAACCAGGCGGATGCATGTACCACCGCTGTCAGTCACAGCAAAGACTGACAAACTCCTTTTTTCCATCGAACCGAATTGACAAATTATCATGTGCCTGATTAATTTTAAACCACATGTATTTTGTTTGCACACATTTTCTGCCTAATTGCTCAGCTTTGTTTTCTACAGCCCGGAATCTGTCACCACGTGTGAAATGCACGCAGCTCTTTTTTCATCAAAGTGGATGTGTTAGTTAACGTGAACAGCATAAGCTCGTCAAACACTCAAAAGATGTTTGGCGTCTCTTCGTAATTGCACGCCGCTGCAATTATCCGAGTTATTTCTAAAGGAGGAGGTGGTGTCTTTTTGTTTTGTCCTGCTTCTCATCCATGCCTACTTCGCCTCTTCCTGAAGCTGACCTGGTGGCTCACCAATCTCATTGTCATAATTACCATCATCACAATCGCTATTATCTTAATTGGCCTTATCTCCTCGTTAGCTGCTCGTTAGCTAATTGACTCAGAAAATATCACGGCAAACGCTTTGCGCAGTGAGACAAAAGGCAACAGACGGAGATCAAGAGGAGACATCTGCCTGTTGAGAGAAGAGAAAAACTACGACAAGCTCCGGCTCATCTGTCACAGTAATGACTGTCTCAACAACTGTACACAATTATGTGCAGGAAAAACTACTGCCGCCGCCGCCGCACTAGTTACACAGCAGAACACACACTCTTTCCGACAAGTACTTGCATAAAAAACACAGTCAGACTGAGACAGATGCTTAATGACATGTTCAGACAGACCTATGAGGACACACAGAAGTGAAAGAGAACGCAATTATACAGCGGGTAAGACACACATTTACCCCCACGCACACTCCATGCAGCTTCTGTGTGTCAAAAAGCCAATTATGGGACATTGAAAGAAATGGAAAGAACTACTGTAATTACAGCGCGCTGATCTGTGTGGAAATTAGGACGAATGGCAGAAAATATCAGAATTATCATCAATTAAAGCACGCGAGAGGCCTCAGCTATCCATTTAATGACACAGAGACGGCTTTAGAAAAGCTAAGAAAAAAAGAAGGAACTATTTCTATGCTGCTGTTTGATTCGCATTTAAGGAATGCGGCAACATTTCAGAAAGAGATTTCAAGCCATTTCCAAAAACAGTAACCTCTGAAATAATTCCTAAGCAAAGTTAAATGTTTTTTTCCAGAACCATTTCATCTCGAATAATGTGGATGTTGTTGTTTTTTTCTGACCTCCTTCCATTGCTCTCACTGTCTCTCTGCTCTATTCCTGTTGTTTCTCTTTTTGTCACTTCATGAGTTCTCCACCAGCTTCTTTTCTTCACTTCCCTCCCTGTTTTTTCAAACCGTCCATCTCTCTTTTTCTACCCCGTGGCCATTTTTCTGCTCATTTTCCTTGCTTCCTCTTTCTTTCTACTTTGCGTTTTGTCTCATCTTTCTCTGTAATTCCTTCTTTCTTCTCTCTCTCTCTCTCTCTCTCTCTCTCTCTCTCTCCTCTCTCTCTCTCTCTCTCTCTCCCTCCCTGTCACTGCGTGTTGCTGTAGAGTTGTGGAGTCTGGTGGTGTCACTGGTAATAGGGTCCCCTGGGTGCTCTGTACACAATTGCTGGGGTCTGGGAACTGCCTGCATAATATGAAAGGGGGCCCTCGTGCTCTCCTGTCCTACTTTGAAAAGGGTCCGCGGCTGGAGACTTTGTGTGTGTGTGTGTGTGTGTGTGTGTGTGTGTGTGTGTGTGCATCAAACTTTCAAATGACATGAAGCCACCAAGACAAGCTGACCAACACAGAGGAGTATAGGTATTCACCAGTGAGGGTGAGAAGGATTGTGAGATTAGCTTTCGCCACTGCAGCTCCATCTGCAGCAGTACTGCATGCGTATTGAACCATATTACTCTTCTCCTGTTCTTGTTTCCCAATCCTCACCAGTGGTCTCACGCTTTAGACTGTGACTGGAAGAATGATGCAAACACCTGTGACATGTTTTCTCAGCAGTGTGGCTGGTCTTACTCAGCATGTGGGAAGCATGGTGTGTGTCTACGTGTGTGTGCATGTGCATTTACAATAATCAGTGTGTATATTCAAACCTTGCTTATGAGAGGTCTGTGTGTGGTAGATTGACCCTTCAGGCACCTTTTGTAGAGCTTTTCAATGGACTCATGGACTCATTCTTGTTTGCATCACAGTCTGCATTACTTTTCCCTTATTATTTTAAGGAGGGATTTTTGTTTTTTAATTCACACTAAAAATGGAAAAACAAAATAATACATGTATTTTTTTATGCTGGTATCAAACAAGTTGAGCACAGCTTTGGACGGAGGGCACATGGACACTTCTTGCCCACCTTTGTTGCCACATCTCTATGTTTCTTGCCATGTTACTGCCACCAACTGCCAAACAGCTGTGGTCCATGTATCATCTGTTCATTCAGTTAACTGCATTCTTAAATATGATATTTGTATATCTATGTAGATACAGATACAGAAACGTAAAACTGCTGAATTCAGAGAGATGGTTCTCACAATGAAATATCTAAATGCTGTAAATTCAGTGGTATTTAAATTTCAAAGTTCAGTACAATATGAAATATAACAGAGCTTCTCTATAACCGAACTAAATCTTTAACAGGACTTAAACACACACATGCTTTTAAATACTCCAGATGTTTTACAGTTATTTATAAAAAAAACCACAGGTCTGTGGCTCCCACTGTTCATCTCAGTGGTAATATAGTATACATACAGTACATCAGTATTTCTGAGACAGCGCCTGAGTAACTCATCATGTTTGCACAGCGCTGTTTCACTTGCAATTGGCTGTCGACTCTATTGGGTTCTTTTCCAATAATAAAGACAAAGATAGAAGAGTCACATAAAGAGAAAAAGACAGGGAAAGAAACAAGAAGGGACAAGGAGGTGGAAACATCATCACTGTGGTATCTGCTGCCAACCTGCCAGGGTAGCTCTTCCAAAAATGGGCAACTGTCATCTCTACAGCCAAACCAGAAATAGTTATAGTTCCATGCAAGCGACGTTTGGCACATGCTATAGAAAGAGGCACCAATGATAAGATATCTGAAGCAGATGGAGGAGCTACCTCACACTCGAGAGGGATCAGCAGAAAAGTAATCCAGACAGTGAAACAGCTTGTCACCAATTAGACAGCTTGATGACAGGTTTTAAAGTACAACTGAGCAGTTTTTAAACAAACGCAAAGCACGGTTCATGACAGCATTCATTAAATACCACCTTGATAGTTGTGTAAATATGGTTCTGTCGTGGCCTCGCCGCAGGAGAGAGATGATATCCGGAGAAACCACTGACTCACTGCAATTGAGTCAGCTGTGATGGAAACCACAGCTCCACATTCAGTACTAAGCAATGCTCCACCAACACACCTCTAAACCCAAAAGAGGGGATCCATCGAGTCAGCCCTGGTGGATCCAACCAGCCCAGAGACCTCCTGTCAATGAATCAGCTTGGAAGTGAAGTGATAATGGGTATAAATGAGGAGTGTATAGGACTGTAAGCCTTTCAAATCCCCCAAAAAAACTTTCCTGCCAAACAGCATTTCAAAGAGAAAATATCTTATGAAAGTCTGGAAAAAGTCCTGCAATGCAAACAATGCCAACATGCCATTTATCTCATAATGCATGAACTTGTGATTCATGTTTCCAGTGTTTTAGTAACTCACTTACATGTCAGGTTCGTTCTTCACCCAGAGACATGCGTGGTCTCACTGACCTGAGAGAGCAGTTCATTTGTCGTCTGCAGAAAACCTCGGTCCCGTCTACAAACTGCTCATGCACTGTGGTGAATGCATCTTTTTTCAATTAAACATTTTAAAGAAATTTCATCCAGTTCACATTAGGCTGCAAGACGGCCTAATTGAATTGGGATTTCATTAAGATATCAGATGGTGCTCTGCTTGGCTTTTATATGCAACCTTTCTCTTTTTATTTCATTCCATTGCTTTTTACTTCCCTCAAAACTTTCATTTAGTGACTCATGCTGCATTAATATATGCATAGAATAGAAGGCCTTTTTTCACAACTGAATTTTCCTAGTGGCCTTGTAATATATTCTGAAATGTCTATACTGATTTAATCATTTGATTTCATTTAAGTTAGTCGTTTAGATTTTCCTTGTCTTCGCTCATCAGAGGCTCCATCTACTACAACCTCCACCACTGAGCTACACCTTTAACTTCTCTTTCAGTCATCAAATGTTACTGGCCGGCCCCGGATCCTGACTGCATAACTATCTGCTGACCCAGTGAATCACTTCAGTTTCATGCAGATTGTAAATTACACGAAAGATTTCTCAAAATTCGCATGTGCATAAATCTGTTATTGCTCGATGACACCTCGACAGTGATGTCTCCTCACTGCCTTAGTGAATAGAAGGAGGGGAATGTGTTGCTCTAAGTAGGAGGTTGGCGAGAAGGACAGAAACATATTGGCACAGTGGCTCTGGTTAAATCTACTGTTCACTGCAAATACACTGTCCACAACCTGCTAATATAAATCAGTGTATTAGTATAATATTATAACATTAGATAAAAAGTAGAATGTTAATATAATAGTATAATGTTGGCTTAATTTTAGTATATAAATTCTATAATAATAGTAGGCTATAGTCATTGTAATTTCATATAATAATATAGGGCCACACTAGTGTCATATTAATTCCAGGTGGACAGTACAGTAGTTTAAGAAATACGCAGCCAACATTTATAATTTTTGTAGGTTTTGTTCATTCATTTCCTTCATTAAATCCTTTTGCAAGACAAATTGTCAACAATGGTGGTTAATCTCAAACTTGTTAGTGCTAAATGCCAACTAGTCAATAATGTGCAAAGCCTTGACAGATGGCTGACTGGCACCAATTAAGTTGTTTTTTTATTTTATTTTACAACATTTACAACTTTGAAATATTTTTGTGTTTTCATTGCTCCCTTCCACTATTTATCCAGCAAGCAGTGATGGGAAAGGGGTGGGGCCCAGGTACAGCTAGAATGGACTGGACCAAAAGTAGAGGAAGAGAGAGACTGACGTATGCTGATGTTGTATGTTGTGCCAGTCATCCACACAGCATATGTCTTTATTAAGAGGCGGCTGTGGTTATTTAAAAATATGTATATTTTGTGTTGCATCTGCCTCAGTTGTCAAACCTGATGCTCCTGATGGCCAGTCAGACTGTGGCCTGTAGAGATGATTGCAATGAGATTCTCTGCCTCTCCTCCTGCCTTTTCTTCTCTCCTTACTCTCTCTCTGTTTTTGGTCGCCACACACACACACACCGTCTGCACATTTATCTTGACGCACTAAGTGTATACCAAAGTTGGTCTGCAAACCTTGCCTTCACATCTCTCAATATCTTATCTTCAAGTAAGACGCCCACGGTTGGCATTTTAAGACGACACATACAGACCGCGGCGCACGCACAGATAACTGCTGCTACTACTCACTGTCACTCACAATGGCCCACACACAAGCTGTGAGTGTGTGTTTGTGCGGGAGCGGGCGAATGAGGGATGCTTATTTGTATGAAGAGGCATGTATTGGCTCAGGCCGAGCTCGTGTTGTGCTCGAGCGTGTGTGTGTGTGTGTTGGTTTGCGTTCTGCGAGCGATGCTGTGTGCACGCACATACTGTACGTGACTTACTATTTATGCATGAGCTGACGCATTTTTGTTTATATCTGGGAGTGCGAGCGTGTTTGTGTGCGTGTGTGTTGCTTCTGTGTGTCTGCCTGGTGCAAGCGATGGTAAGCACTGATTATACAGTAATGCTATGGCTGTCAGGAAACCAGCAGGCAGCCTGGTTTTAGCCACAGCGGGAGGTGGCACCATCATCACCATTATAACAGCCTCAGTTTCAAACTGAGAAATATGCCAGTCTGGACAAAGGGGTTTCTTTTCTACATTTCTGCAGAGTGGACCTCAGACTGTCTGTAAAAGAGATGCCACTTTGACTTAATTGCCAGGGTGAGCTGTATAAAAACACTTCGCCATGAGGTGCTGGTCATTTTATACGGACTCTGTTTAACACGGATGAGTTGACAGTCAAATATAGGCTGAGTTCTCAGAAATCGAATAAAATCACTTTAGGTTTTTGAGCAATGCAGATATTTTTGGTTTTTATTATATGAGGTGTTTTGCTTTCCTCTTCCAATGAGCCTGAGACCGTAACGCTCTGCAACCTCCAGCACCACTGACTCCCCTCAGTAGTGTTGGAAAACGAGCCAATGGTTTAAGTTTACTTTCTATAGTAAGATTATATAATGTACAGCCTAACATAACATCTTTATGATATTTTATTACCCAATATCTTGTGTGTCTGGGTGTGTTCAGCAGTTTTTACAACTTGCAGCATGTCTGAATTTGCTGCTTTTTTTTGTCGTGCTATGTGTGTTTACATTTGTTTTCTTTATTCTCAGTGCATTGAGCTCTCAGGACCACTGTATCCACTACTGAGACACAGGCCAACTACACTAGAGGTGAATAGAATTTCATTTCTGATGCTCAAAGCATTGAAGGACTACAGTTAAAAAAAAAACAAAAAAACACCAACATGTCTTTTATCAAACAATATCCCTGTTTTTTTTCAATGCTGAAACATAAAACATGGACTTTCACATGTAAGTTGCTGATGTGCTTCTCAAGTGTAAGATTAGAATTTTTATTTATCGTTGTTTCTGATATTAAAAGATGGAAAAAGCTGATTTAAAACAATCAATAATACAAAAACCCCATTTGCAGTCCAAAACTTTTTATTTGATTTTTTTGGTGTCCTTTTTGTTTTCTTTCCTCTGGACTCTGGCCTATAATCAACAGGTCATGTAATCGTATTGAAAACCTATTCACCAGGAACAGCTGAGTTGATCTGAATGAAGTGACACAAAAGATTGTTTTCCAGATGTCGACAATTACTTTGGTGACTCCAGTGTGAAACTACAAATTTAAGACACAAGAGTAATACTCTAATATTCTGAAGTAGAGCAGTGACAGACAGCAGTATCGCAGGTTGTCTATAGTCTGTTCATCATGTGTCTCTCAGTCCTAAAGGAGTTCATGGTGGCTTGTGTGATGATAGATTGGGTTTAGCGCCACAGAGGAAATAAATTCCCGATGAGCCAAAATGAGTCAAAAGCATCTCCTGATGTCTTAAAAACAAAAATGGAACGAGGACTGAATCATCTGTCAAACAACCAAGAATCATAAATGTCACGATGAAGAGCTCCAAAACAGTCTGAACAATGCGAACAGCGAGAGAAAATGATTCCAACTGCTTCCGGACAGGAGAGTTGTGGAGTATGAGGCTATAGTTTGTTGCTTGTAGGTTTTCTCCTGTAGACGAGTGGTTTAAACCAGCAATAATCGATTGTATGGACACAAGCTACACATTGATAGCTTCTAAGTTGTTAGCCAACCGTTGCTTATTTACACATCCAGCAGACAGGGAACAACATTATCATTCATTTATAGCTGTGTTTCTGCTACCTGATGAATGTAAATCCAACATTCACTTTCTTTTAACTCGATTATTGGTCTCCACTAAGTCCTGATGTAAATATCTGGTTCTTTAGCAGCTAAATAAATGTCCCCACTGTGGGACTAATAAGGAATATCTTACCCGATCTTATCTTAAATGCACCACTGTGTTAGCCGGTTGTAACTCCCATTTGGTACCACCTTCCTGAAACTGCCTGCTGTGGCCAAAAAGATGCTTAAAGTTGCAGTGACAAAGCCAAAACATTGAGCTGAAAGACACTAAAATCTTTATGGGTTCATATAGGTGACAGGTGCAGTTAGTCACGTGATCCGGCTATAGATTCAAGAGATTCGAGATTCAAACCAGCAACACTCTGGAGACACTCTTTCACCATCCAGTGTGTGTCGCTCAGCTGTGAACTACATGACAAAAAGAGTACAAGCGCTGTAAAACGAATCTTAAACAAAAGCGAAAGACAGAAATTGAAAAAAGACTAAATGAGTAAACCAGTCAGGCAGCAAATGTGTACTGAAATGAACCATTGTTGAAGGCCTGTCTTTGTAGTTGATCAGCGTAACAGCCCAGGACACGGACCATAATGAACTCTACGTCGCAACTTTGTTCTGCCATTTCTATTTCACCCTGGCTGATTCTTCATTAGGGTCGTCTGTACAACAGAATGCAGAGTGAGAGGGGATCAGCCTCCGTCCTGTTTCTACTGTTTATCATTATCTGCTCCATCGCTCCGGCCTTACCTTCTCATCAAGACTTCGCCATCTGAAGAGCAGAACAGAGGGGGGAGGCAATTAAGCTTCCAAGCTGCAAAATGCAAAAGGAAGTTCAACTTTTTTTTTTTTTTTTTTTTGCCTTAAAAAAAAAGTTTGCTTCATAAGTTTTTAGCTTTGAGAAAACCAAATTTGAAAAAAAAAAAACCCAAAGGGCATCCAGCAGCATGGACAGAGACAGACAGACGGCAAGAAATTCTCTGCTTAAGATTTTAAATAACGTAACAGGGAGAGAAGAGAAACGAGAGCAGAACGGAGAGAAGAGTCGCAGAGCCGGGCAGAACAGAGGAGGCTGCTGTAGCTGGTCATTAATAGTCAACCAGGATATACCGCGGGGGGATTGCAGACCGTGGAGGCAGCTTGATAATTCAATCTGTCAAGCGCACGCTACAAGCTAGGCCAATTAACTGGAGAGGAGGCAGGCCTGACCCCAACATCCCTCCCTCCCTGCCTCCCTCATCCCTTTTCCGTTTGCAACATCCCTGGCGTGTGTTAAACCAACATCTATGCCAGTTAAACTGTCACTCCTGCTGAGGTCGGAAAGAAGAGAAAAGTGTGTGTGCGTAGCTCGGTGCATGTAGAATTACTTCGTTCTGTTGCTAGTGTCTGCTCTAATAATAGGGGAGATGCAGCGTTTATGGACAGATGGCCAAACAACAACCGCTGGTAATTGACAGCTAATTGCAAACACTCAACAGGTGTACAGGCTTTGCAACAAATGAAACCTGAGCAATTTCTCTCTTTCTCTTGCAAATTTGTAGTTACATCTTCCACTTGGTTCTTCCCTTTCTAACCTCTCATTGCAGAAGATTCGGAGAGCTATCGCCTCCTTGTCACGCGCCTTTTACCTTTTGCAGATGTTTGGCAGCGTCCCAGGCCTCGAACAAATGATACAAAAGCCGCTAATTAAAACACTTAAGGAGCTGAATAAATGCAGTGCGGAGGTGTGTGTGGATGGCGTGGGAGCGTGGGGAAGGTGGCATGCCGAGTTAAGAGGAGCACACGCTCGAAAAAACATCTTTAAATGCTCACACAAAAAAAAACAGCGGAGAGAAAAGAGCGTGGAGACCTTTCACGAGCAAGGTCGCAGCGGAGTGTGAAAGAAAAGCGTCACGGTGAGCTACAAGCTGTTATCTGAATTTAGTACCAGATTGATTGGGCTTTTAATGTGGAAAAAAAAAAGGCTGAAATTGTATCACAGAAACCCAAAGCTCCCACATTTCATTTACTGAACCTTCAGATATGCTAAAACGTTCCTCGTCTGCTGGTAGGCAGGTGGACTCAAGCCACGCAGCTCCCGATGTTTCCTCTGTGATTTTCACCGAATAATATCCGTCAAATGACAACAATTTCTTCAAAAGACAAAAAGAGATAGGTGGTGTTTTGAAATCCAGCTTGGGTAACACCTACAGAGAGGCACTTTGAATATCAAGCGAATGTTAAAAGGCTTCCTGCATCATTAGGATTCTGGATGCAGGCTGTCCAATTAGAAACATTCCTGCACTGTCGGCTCTACCGTTGAGCCCCATGCAGGTTTGCTCTGTGTGTGTGTGTGTGTGTGTGTGTGTGTGTGTGTGTGTGTGTGTGTGTGTGTGTGTGTTATAGCCTTTGTCTGACTCATGCCGCTGTGCATCACTCTCTGTCTTTCTGCAGCTGCATGGCCGTCCATTGTGCTTGCCGCAGGGTTAAAAAAGGACATCCTTGCATGTCATGCGGCTGTGAAATCCAACACATAATAATATCTGTTTTGAAGCCTCTCGCTTTGATAGTCCTCCACCAAAAGATGAGTCTCCGAAGAATTATTCGCACTCCAGACAGCCTCCATGGAAGTGTGCTCTGACTTTCTGTGAAGGGGGAAGATGTAAAGTTTTGCATCAAAGAGCCTCAAAAAGAGTCTCCCCGTCTTCCCTCGGCCACAAAAAAAAAAAAAAAAAGGATGTAGTTTTGCGTGAACTCTCATATGAGCTTGGGGAGTCCAAAGATGTTTCGGAGAGTGAGAGCTGAAGCAGGTGGGGTGGGAGAGAGAGAGCAGGAGAAAAGAGCCAGAGGTGGAGAACGAGTGAGAGAGCGGGTTAGATGAAGAGGGAGAAAAGCAAGAGACTGGTGGCATGGAACAAAATCTGGCTCCCCTTCATCAGGAGTAGCTGCCTCAGTGAAGATGACTTTTTGGGGTTAGTGCAGAAGGGACCCCTCCCTCCTCCTATACAAACACACACACACACACCTGAACAGACCTGAGCACACATTTCTTTTAAAGTACTCAAGGAGTTTTGGCTGAGGGAGAACCATCTTAAAGACACAGGATTACAGAGGATACAGAGGATTACCTCGACATGCACGCACATACAGCGCACACACATCCTCTAAACTCCCTGCTTAACTCCCGTGCAGCCTTATAGGCAAAATAGTAAACAGTAATTATAACAGCAAAGTTTTGAACCTGAGCCTCACAGCGTAGACGCGCTTTCGTCACAGCGAACTGTCAGACGGCGAAGCCAACATTGTTTGATCATGAAAGTTTTATGACATGTTTGCCTCCACTCTGACTTACAAATCTTGTGAGTGTCAATTAGCGGCAGCAGATCAGGAAGCCCTGCCAACCAAAAACAAACCTTTGTCTTTTCAAGCTCCGACTTCAGAAGTATGAGGATTAAAAGGAATGAGGGGAAGACAAAGGGGGGATGCATGTTAGATTTGCGTGGCAAGCATCACTGACACTTGTGATTTGTTTGTAGCGACGCTGTCAAACGTTCTTCTACCATTTTGCAAGAGCTGCATTTAGACATGATTTATCCTCTTTCAAATGTCCCAGAAAGGTCACGACTGAGCCACAAAGAGTTGAAAAGGCAACACACAATGCTCCGGTTTGATGAGGATCTAATTTGAGCCAGCTGAGAGAACAAGCATGTAAGGAAATCCTTTCCAACTTGGTTTTTGGTTAACTGTCATGCTGTATCTCCAGACAACAGATGACAAACTCTGTACTTCAACAGCCTGCAGCAAATTAAAGATAATTGCAACAGAAGACTCGGGAGATATTGGATTTTTTTTTTTTTTTCCAATGCACTCATCTTCCTTTGTCTAACCTGTCTTTCTTTTGATCGTAGTCTGAGGAAGTTGTTTTGATGTAGCAAAACAAACCTCATTAGTCAATTTGGATTTGATTTTGATGTTGGTTCTGTTGTGTCTGCAACATATTTCAATTCACCAGCGAGTCATGTTTATGTTTTTTATCACCGAATGGCTCGGTCGTATTCTATA
Organism: Holacanthus passer; assembly: GCA_025331565.1. Lineage (NCBI taxonomy): Eukaryota > Metazoa > Chordata > Actinopteri > Pomacanthidae > Holacanthus > Holacanthus passer. The sequence goes on from JAFREQ010000105.1 coordinate 958,274, forward strand.
ACAAGAGTTTCTGAACATCTTTAGGGGTCAGAAACACTCTGGAGGTTAGTGAATAAGTGAAAGTAGCCATATGCCAAAGTCAGTAGGCTCATAAAAGACAAGAAAAGCTAATAGTTTGTGTTGTGGAAGTAAGATTACTATTCATTGTCTCACCATCACGTTTAGTTCTACATGTTGGTGACTTATGTGTTTTATTGTCTCATTAATTGTATTGTTTTAACAATATAACATGTCGATTAACACTTGTTATTTTTCCAGTACAGAAGTATAAGTACTAATTATTGTATTATTTTCATTAAACACCTAAAACAAGCAACCTAATTAACAATGACAGAGTTGACAAGAGCCTGCTTCACCACACCCTGCAGATATCTCATTCATTTCATTTCAATTATACGCCACAAATGCCAATACTAACTGCACAGTGCAAGAAGTCAAACAAGTCAAACAAAAAGCCCACTGGATATTATGAAATACTAAAAAAACTAATTTCTTACTCAACAAAAATGAATACTGAGCTAAATAACATTTTTACAAACATCATTATTTCTTCTGTATCTGTAATAAATGTAAAATATATTGAAAGACAGTTAACCATTGATTAAATAAAAAAGCAAAACCTGAAATGAGGTAACTGAGTTAGCTTCTAGTAAACAGCTTTAGTAGTATAAAGAAGGTCTTAGCACAGATGGACACAGTCGAGTGTCCGGGCTTCTCAGCAGAAGTGAATGTCCTGAGCAACAAGTTTGTAAAGCTCCAGGAAGTCCAGCAGGGAAAATGTCACGTTTCTCTAGTAATGCACACAGAACACATGAGTTTGTGAGTAAATGCTGTAATGCCTCCATCATGATCACTGGCAGCGTGAGGCTCGGTAATGCACCGTAGCCATGAGTAGGCGAAGGAAGGCAACCAGCCAGGAGTTGTTGTTGATCTCACAGTAAGAGGCTGTATTTACAGGCAGGTGCATATTGAGCTCAAGAAAGAGTCAGGGGATTGGATCTGGTCATTTCTGTTTGCCAGAAATACAAATATAACGCCAAATACCAATAAATACCAATAATTCCTATTTGAATAATACTAAGGTATAGGGAATGGAAATGATGGTCGGTCATTCCACCAACTGCATTTCCATGCAGTTTTATATTCAGAGTCACCAGAGGATGAATCTTAATGACTTAAGTGAACCCCTGTCTTCCGTCTAATGTCAAATGTAATGTTTCAATTCCAGAATAAAATATCTTGACATCTACGTAAGAGATTGGAACAAAATTTAGTACAGACATTTATGGGTCCCAGAACATGAATCCTAATTCTGCAAAGTCCTGAATTTTCCTCCACCACCACCAGCAGGTTAACATTTTTTGTTTATAATGAAATTACCATTTGATGGATTGCCATAAATTCTGGTACAGACACAGTTGAACTGTAACTCTACTGACTTTTCATCTACTGCCATCATCGTGCCAAAATATTATCTTTTGTCATATGATATGATATGAATACTTGATATTGCCACGAGTCACAGCTGTAGTTTGTTATAAGTGCTAATTAGCAAATATTATCATGTTTTCATGTTAAACTAAGATTGTAAAAATCATGAACATTATACCTAAGCATTAGCATGTTAACATGATTATATTGGTGGCTGTAGATTCATCTGGAATTTAAGGTGTTGGAGGAGGAAGCATGCTGCTAGCTGCCCACAGAACTAGGCTTGTAGATGGACAGGGGTTGGTGCAGTACAAGTATTGAGTTTTCACAGTAGAAGTGAATGTTCTGTGCAACAAGTTTGCAAGGCTCCATCAAATCCAGTGGGGAAAACGTCGCCACCCACTCTTCCAAACGTAAGCCACACTTTCCTATAGTAATGCACAGAGAATACATTGAATAAATGTTGCAATGCTTCCATCATGATATGTGATGTGCCAGTGTTTTCATTTAAAACATTAAGAAATTACGTCTCACTTTGAGCTGTAACACTAATTCACAACACTCCACCTCCCTCAAATCCCCATGAACACTTCCTCACGAAAAAACGTCTTGAAACAAAGCAGACACATCTTTTCAATGATGGCAGGCATCACTATCATTCTTCTCCATTTCCCAGCTGTTAGACAGCTAGTCTATTGTACAGCAATGAGATATCACTTTAATTTGGAAGAAAGGAAGCAAGGAGGACAGTGCAGGCTCTGATGTTTTCTCTTGGCGTCCATTGTGTCTTGGGAGCTAATAAAAATGAGACTGCTGTGCAGTTTCAGCTTCAGCACAGGAACCCCCACCACCGCCCCCGACACACTCACATGGCATTGTATGCTTCTTTATTGGCTTAATAATAGAGGACTAAGGGCATGGTGGAAACAGTTTTGTCTCTGTGAGTGCTGGAGCCAAAAATCAAACATGAACGCCTTGGCTTTAGCTTCTCTGGAGGACTTGGTGGAACAAAACAGCACAGTGATATAATTAACAACTGCCTCCTGTGAGACAAGTGTGTGAGACAAGTGTGTGTGTGTTATTGTGGGTGTAATATATATCTGTGAGTCTGTGTAGTTGCATGAGAGTGGGCATGGTCTGTGACACACCCCACCCCCTTTGCACATGCATGCGCACATGTGCCTGTTAGTCCTTGTGCTTTTGAAGTTGAGAGGGCGCACGTGATTTTAAACCAGGATTCCTTGTAATCTAATAATGAACTCCGTCAATGACACGTACTCATCTGAGTCCCGCCACGCAGCCGTGCCCAAAATCTAACCCCTAACATCTGAAGGACGGCACAAACACGGTAGCCAAGAAACCGCATTAAGGAGAAAACTCTCGCTATCTCCATCCTGACAGCTCACAGGGAAGCTGTAGGTAACAAATCAAACAAGGAAGTCGAAGCCCCAAAACATTTAAATGGAAGTGAGGCACTGTCTCACAATGGTTCTCGCCTTATCTCCCCTCAAACACCTGCCATGTCGGCTGCTACTTATCCTCTGATTACAGCTGTAGCCATTTTGCTGTAATTCGCCAAAAAATTATTCCTGAAATAAATAAGTATTATAACGTGCAGACAGAGAGTGAGAGAAGGGGGAGAGAGAGAGAGAGAGAGAGAGAGAGAGAGCATGTAGTGAAATATTCAAGTGAAATATTCTCTGGGAACATGGTGTTCTGAGATTGGAATAAATAAGTAGACAAGGAGCAGAGGGAAGAAAAAAGGGAAAAGTCAAAAGGAGGTTTGACGTGATGTCTAGTCTGGAGTCTGGGTTGCCTCTGTTGCACTGTTGATCTCTGCTTCACTCACAACTCTCGAACAAGGTCACATTATACCACGCAGTGTGCAATGAATGACAACTTTTCTGCACTCGCATTATACATCACAGTGTTATCTGCAGTGACCCTCGGTGCAGCAACAGGATTCTGAAACGCGGGGGAAAAAGTGGAGAAAACACATTTTGTGCCGCAGACAAAAAAAGGACGGAAAAGTCGTCTCTGTGTCAGTGAGTAATCACACCTACGGCTGTCTCATCACACAGTGGAGGTCTTAATGGGTCCACTCAGCTCCAAGGAACCTGGGACTCGAGTCAGGCTGGGTCCAAACTATATCCGGTCCAGTTGGGTGGGGTTTGGTTGGAAAAGGTTCGACTGTATTGCTGAATGTCTCGTGTCTGAAGAGACTGGATATCAGCTCTGATTATGTGGTGTGTCATCATGGCAGAGAATGATTATGATGTTTGACCTGTGCAGGAAATTCTCCTTTTTGACATGGATGTTTGCTGGTTGTGGTACATCATGCCCTTAACAGAGTTGCTGGTCTCTCTCTCTCTAGATTAGGTCTTATTATCCTGTTGCCTGACAAGAACATGAATATCAAATATCTCTACTAAAACCTGGATTATGTTCATACAACTAAAGCATGGTTAAAGTCAGGGAAAGATCGTGGTAATGGATGATGGTCTATACGCCACTTGCTGCTGCTGTTCACCGACTCTTGTATCTCTCCATCTTGTATTGAAGCCAAATAGCTGGTTGTTGCTTTATATAGAGAATATTCTGTCACATGGTTATTATAGTAACTTTATTGGCCTAAACTTGATAATCAAACTTTGAGGAAAGTAAAATAAGGCTGCATCTTTTTCCATGTGTGCTTTCTGTGAGCTGTGGCGAAAAGGTTGAACTGCCATCAACTCGAACAGCAGCGACAAATACTGGTTCCCTCTCTCTCCTCACCACCGCCTTTGTGTTTACAGTAGATTGAAAATAATGGAGGTGGTGGCAACAATTGCTCGCTGTCTACAAGCACCTTCATGCTCCACCTTGTTTCATTTATGGCACACGGCTTCCTGCTTTGGCACCGAACATTGGCACTAAATCATTAGAGGTGGTTTTATCCAACATGGACATAATTCATAGGGACACTGAGATTAATCATTCTGAGGTCCTTTTTGGATCTTGAAAATGAATTTATGCACATTTGATTAGGGCAGGTTTTCCACAGGTTTTGGATCCGATCCAAAATCTTGCACACACTCTGCCTCACAGTTGTACATGTTGAAATTTCATTGTTGCTTTGGTTTAAGTTCTTGAACAAAACCACTATAGTTTTGTAGAATCTTCATGGTTTTGCTATCTTTTAATTTGTCTTGGAGTTGTTCTCACAAGGCGCTCGAGCCTCAGCAGGTGGGATAAATGACCCAGAAGATACTGTATAATACTTTCTCATTATGAACATGCTCAGCAAACCCACCACGCTCACACAGTTGCTGAAAATAAATGCGCAGCTAGTACTTAGTTCAAAAGAGGACACAGAAATGTGTTGCCCAGTTTTTGTTTTTCACATGGTGCACTAAGTGAGAATCAGCCCTAATTCAGGCAGTGCGTCATGTTTTTCCCATTGATGTGCCGTACTCAGGCACACGGCCAATCTGCTGAACAGACTGAATATGCAAGTTATTAGAGCCACCTACTCTTTTCATAGAAGAGAAGGACTCATCATCATCATCGTCCACGTGAGAGCTTTCATCCTTTTGTATGTATGGGTTCATGAGGATGATGGAGATGCAGATAGAGGGCAGCACACAGGGTGAAGAAGAGCTTTCTGGGATTAGCTGAGATTGAAATTGTACATAATTGGTGCTACTTAATATTAGGGTCGTGGTATTTGATGCTACACTCAGCAAATGAAAGATGCCATTCAACGAGTCAGTTAAGGAAATATCATGAAAATATATACAGCTCACCTTTTATAACTTTATTGTTTTTGAGTTTTAACGCATACATCACTCATTTCTTCTCCCCGCCATTAAAGACTGAGATATGATAGGAAGGATGTGCTGCGATGTGAAGAAGGTGATGATGGTGATAGCTTCCATACTGGGGAATATGACACACCGATAATGAGACGCAGCGCAAAGTGACTGTGAATGTAACACAAATTAAATCAGGCATTTCAATTTTAATCTTCTGACTCCCATCAGATCTGCAGTGAATTACAATGTTTAAGTTTCCCCCCTCTTGCCCATCTGTCACTTCATTCTCTTTCTTCCTGTTATCCGCCCACCTGTCGCTCTTTTCTCTCTTCCACAACTCCTCTTTCAGACACCCCCCCCCACCCACCGACACCACTCAGTAGCAGGTAACACACAGTGTGAGAGGGTCTTTTATCCAAATTTCTCTATAGTGTTAAACAGATAGCAATGCTGCTCTCTGCTGGCCATGCAAGAAGCTATTACCATAAGAACATCTGGAGCTGGAGGAAAACATTTCTGCTGCTATGAATGGGATTTTAGGATGTGGACCAACAACATACAATCTTCACACTAAGATGAGAATCAATAATTAATTCTATGGGTATACTATAGGTCCATGGGTAAATCTCCCAGCAGTGGCTTTCGGTTTTATAATTGCACAGTGTGTCCATTCACTGTCAGCTCCTTCAGTGCCTGTGCTGGATTTACACTCACTGGTTTCCTCAGCCTCGGGCTAAATGCCGTATCAAGGTAGACAGCTCATCAAGATGAGTGGCAGGTGTCAAAGCAGGAACTTGACCAGCTGAGGGGGAGGAGGCTTGAATCGGCGTTGCACCGAGCCCCCTCAAGGCGAAAAATCACATATTTGAGCTTCGGTCTCACTTTTCTTTTGGATCAGGCGTGAACATCTCTTCTGGCTAAAAAAAAACAAAAACGGGGAAATCACAGTTTGAAATCTGTCCTGGAAATTCTAACAAAGATGTCAAGGCTTTGAAGGGTTTCAAAGTGTCCTGAACAAAACCTGCAATGATGCAATACAATATCAATATTTGACCAGAAATAAGTAGATGATGGTTCTTAGCTTGGCATTGATCGACTGATTCAGTACTTGATGTGCAACAATAACTTTTCCAGTATTATTTAGATTTTATAAGTCAAACAGAAATTTAAATCATCTTCACTTTTTGCACCAGGAAATCTAAACGATAACGATACTGCTGCTATTGTGCATGTTGATCATATTTGGAGGATCGGGCTGTTTTTGGACATGTTTGTGGAGACAGTGTCTCAGCTGCAGGCCTGTGTGTGGGCAGTGGTTGACTGACAGTCAAGACCCAGTGTTGCTAGGAGATGCACTGTCAACTTTTGTGGTGTGTTCCTGACTGGATCGGCGTTTGTGCAGCCTACAAACTGTGATACAAGACAGTTTTTTTTTTTTACCATTTTTTCAACAACCGATTAGCGATTTCAGACGTGTGTCCCTCCCACAACATTCAATGTTTGGGAGGAAATACTGTGTGTACTCCAGTGAAAGTGGATGCTGGTTACCTCAGCTTACTACTAACATTAGTAGTATTAGTTACCTGATGTTACTTTTTGTTTGTTGCCACATATACTCAGTGTGTGTGTTTATCCCACATTATACAAAGTGGGGTGTCTGACAAATGTCCACACTGTCTCCGACCCTTTTAACCTCAGTGCTCTGAATTGCGATTTGAGTCATGTCACATAGTAATGTACATTGTCGGATGGCAACACACTCACGCCCCCTGCAGAGCATTAATGTAGGGAGCACTATCACTGCGGAAAAAAATAAATAAAAATTCAGCTTCTTTTTTTGGTAATTACAATTATGACCAAATGCCAGAATGAGCACCAAGGATATACTGATTTTTAGCAAAATAATAATAATAAAAATAATTTCAGTTTGACTATGACAGTAGCTCATGGCTGTATGTTCTGCGATGAGCTGTACACTATAAGCTTCTTTTATCCCATGTTGTTTGGCAGCCTCTGATTCTTGGCTAATAAGCACAAGCTACCACACTGATGCTCTGCAGCAGAGCAGGCATCCTGCTATTGGAGAGACCTGTGGAGACAGATGGGAGATTTACAAATGCTGGAAGAGCAGGGAGCGGAGCTGGCAATGGCACACCTCCGAGAGATTTCCATTTACTACCGGCTTCTTGTCTTCATCAAGGTTGGTGCTATGGTGTCACTTCTCTGCTGCCAAAATGAGCTGCGAGCGAGTCGAGAAAGACAATGTCACAACATCTGCTCTGAGTCTGAGCCGCGGAGCAAAGACGGCAATTTTTTTATCTGCATCTATCGCAATCAACTGCCAGTTATTTTATCTTGTAGGTTTTTGCAGACGTATTCATATACATGCAGCCATAGCTTTTATGTATCAAACTGTTTGGGAAATTGAAATGAAATTGATGAATATTTATCGTCTGCCGCAATTTCTCTCTTCAGTCATTTCCTCAGTCTGTTTCAGAAATGAGCCAGTCACATCAGGCTTGTGTTGCAATGGGGTGGGGGGTGTTTGTTAAAAGGTAGAAGGCAGTAATTCCGCAACTGAATAGCTTCCTAATCACACATTACTAATCTGGCCTCGCTCTCGTGTCCCCGCAAACAGCTCCTCGCACTCACCCGGCTTCACCTTTTGTTTGCTAACCCGTCTAGCGGACCCGTGGATAATAACGCGGACCATTGCTCCGGTCACAAAGAGGAAACGAATCCCAACTCAAATCTCATAACCTGACGGTGGCAACTCACTATTGATTTCTTTCATAAACCGCGCTCAGTGTCTCTCTTTCCCGCTCCCTCTCCTTCTCTCAGTGTCTCGACCTGCTGTACTCTCGTCACCCGCAAACTGCACCCACCCCACCCGCACCCCTAAAGAGTAATTACTCACTCTTTTATTTTCTCCTGCGTGGCTCCGTATCGAGCTACTCATCTCTGACAGCGGTGCAGCTCAAATTAAATTCCCCCATCTGATAATGAAAGTCATTAGGTCCCGCTGGAGCCTTGTGGAAGGCCAAACAAAGCCTGGTGGAGGCCCATGTAATAACCCCAGGAAGGGACAACACAGAGCTGAAAAGAGGGAAAGAAAGGTGTGCATGGACTTTCTGCACACACAGCTGATCCCTTTTCACTTATTGTCTTCATAATAAATATAATACAAAGGAGGTGAAAAAAAAAATATTACATGTGCAAGAAAACAGAATTTTGGCTTTTCATGTGGAGCCGTACCTTTCCATGTGTCTTCTCCGCTATTGAAACCATTTGTCCTGCACCTGGCAGCATGATCGATAGCCACACCAGCGCTCAGGCTAATTTGAATGTGCTTTTAAATTAGGTGGCATTTAGAATTTCCACCATGGGAGTGAGTTTAACCGTCTTCCAACTCTATTACAAACACACGCAGGTGCCGTGACCTTTGTCACTCATGTGAGCTCTGGTGGGAGGGTTGTATGTTAATTTGCCGCAGCCCTTCTGCTCGGGCTAATAACTGTGTTGCTGTTTTGCACATTCAGCAACACGAACCTGATGGATCAGTCCCTCCAGGAATTTGTGGTCTTGGGATTGTGAGAATTATCGCAAATTGAACCAAATCCCGCAATATTTGTTTGAGCTTTTGTTAATCCTCATGATTTACTTATCTATTTATCTGCATAAAAATGATTTAATTCAAAGTCAAACAAAATCAAACCTCATTCTCCAAAAACAAACTTCCTTATGAGGGATCAGATTTATTTCCAAAGAGCTGTCTTCTCACGTTCAAGGCAGCTGGCCTCAACCGTAGCCAAACACCAAAAACTGAACATTTTGTTTAGGAACCAGTTCAGGGCCAAAAACAAGAGACTAAAGAGATTTATATTTGCTGTCAGTTGACTCAACCCTTCCCCAAAACAGCGATTGTCCAGTCATAGCAGACGTGCTTGGAAATGCAAAACCAAAGGCACAACAGGAAAAGTGTAAGAAATGGATTAAACAGTGAGTTTGTCTGCTCCAACATAAAATGCAATCATTAACAGCACAGTAATAAATGAGCCTTACTTCCAAGGCCAGAGAGCACATGAACTCACTGTAGTTCTTTGTTGGGTTACAAGATTTAAAAAAAAAAAAAAAAAAAAAAGTCCTGTTCACCACCAGCACATTCTCTGTGTAGTATTTTGTCTCAATGTGAAGTCGATCATATCATGGGTGTTGTTCAAGTTTAGTTTGACATGAGCAAGTCTGTCCGGCTCTTTATTGAATTTTGGGAAGCAACTCCAGCCAACGATACCCAAGATGGAATCACGTTTGCCAAACACATCAGCTATTCCTTAAAGTTAATTAAAGAAAAGTTAATCCTTAGTTAAAAATTTAAAAAAATGTCTTAACAGAATTTACTGTGTACATGTACACAGTTAAGGAATTTGACTATTAACTAACAAAGCTGAACAAATAATGACAAAGACTAGAACTATCATGTACACAAGTAAAAAAAAAATAGGTGTATATATAAATATATGTAACAAGCTCTGATGAACAGCAAAATAAATAAAATGCATAAACACGTCAAGTTTTTCTGTAACAGTTAGTGCAAAGAAAAATAAATATTGAATGTAATATACATGGACTGGATGATTGTGTATGGTCCATACATGTCTATACACAGCAGATGTCAACTCTTTGCCTGAGACATGCAGCTCCCGCCTCAGTCTTTTAACACGATCTCATGTATATAGACATTAAGTGCATATTTTATATCTCTTTTTACGGGGTTCTTGTTTGAAAACGAGTCGGCTGGAAACATTGAGGAGTCAAAGAGGTTTCAAATAATTCAGCTAATGTCGGGTCGATTCACTAGCTAGCTCCAGCTGATGAAATCTGCCGGCAAGACTTGTAATTTCAGTCATTGAAATCGAAGGTCTGCGGCTAGAAATGAGAAGTCTGCTTTTGTAGAACTCGGCCTGAAATCAAGGACCCATTGCTTCAAAAATTGCTACGACATAATTATCGGGGTAAACTGCGTGGGTGCTGTGCAGGAATAGAAATGTTGATAGGTGGTAAAAGGAGGGTGGGGGCAGGGTTGAATGAATGGCCAATTTTGAGTGTACTTGTACAGTGTCATATTTGTACATTGTGTTTCTACTATATAGTTATTTTTGTTTCTCTCTCTATGCCGTTTTCTTCCAGTAAGAAATAGCAAAGCAGATCTCAGCAAGATTCGACTTCGGTTTGATTCGCCTGCTAACTGAATAAACAGGTCTAATGAATAAAAACAGCAGAAATGGCTTGTCTAGTGTGTGTCTGCGTGTGTGTGTGTGAGATGGCTCAGGTGGGGGGTCCCTCTATTACAACACTCAAACCATCAGGTTCATTAGCCCAACAATTACACATTCATGAATTTGCAGTTAAAATGGCATTTGCTGAGCTGAGTGCGCCAGCTCCTGTCAACCTTAAGTGCTGGGTAAAATACTTTTAATTGGTCTCAGTCTTTCGCCTGGTCGATTATGGGGGCTGGCTTTCTGGGAGCGAGGCTGAAGCATGGGGGCTAAAAGCCTCCAAGATGGTGGGCCGGTAGCGGCGGAGCGGAGGAGATGCTCCGGAGGAAAAGGTCACGGTAATCACCATAAAGGGCAGCATGCAAAAATAATTAAAGAGAGAATAATTGGCTGCGTGTTGTTTATGTGCATCCGTGTGTGTGTAATGGAAGCAAAAGACAGCGAGAACATGTGTGTGCGTGCCAACCTGATAAAGACGGTGTTTAGGTGTGTGTGTGTTTGTAAGAGTGCGGGTGGTGATTGCTGCAGGTGGAGATGTACTTACAGCTGTGTTTACATGTTGGATGGAAAATCCCACCACTTCCATTCCTATCATTGTCAAGGAATGAAAAATCTTATATTACCGTTATCAGTATTATATTGTAAGGCATCTTAACTAATGCTGTTATCTATCTGACATCAAGGCGTTCATCATGTAGTAAAACAGGCTGGGAGTGACTTCCTGTCATCTTGCCAGACCATCTCCAACTATACACTTTGTCTTTTGTATGGATTTAACACACCAGCATGTTAATTAGTGAGCTTTAGAGGTACTCGTAAGCAGATTTTGTTATTTTTGACTTTTTGATATTTTTTGAGTCCCCCACCAGAAACACATTAAATGCTAATTATCTGGTCCCTGTTAAGATTGCTGCCTCACTTCATGTCTCCTTGTCCAGTCCTGTTCTCCAGTCTTTAGACTCAGGAGTGTTTGTCGAATATCACATGACTGGCAAATAAATCAGCTTTCTGCAATGAGTATCAAAGCGGTTAGATCTACTGAGACTTGGTCCAGGTGATGTGTTGTACCGAAGCATGTCCTCCTGGTTTTAATTATTTCAGCAGCCTTGGATTTCAGGTCGTGGAGGTGGACCGGCTGTGATTCACACAGGGAATTTTAAATGTTCCCCTTCCTCACTTGGATATTTTCCTCTTTTGAATTACTTGGTTTTAATGACAAGGCCCCACCATATTGTGTTTTAGTCTACAGATGCCAAAATCTAACTTTTTTATTCAGGAATTCTCTGATCTTTTAGTTTTTTTTTTTTAATAACTTACTTTCGGAACTTTGACAGAGTCTTGATTTATTATCTGACTCCATGTAAAAACCCAGAAAGTCAAATCAACTCCCAGCACACTTTGGCTAAATAACAATACCAGAGAAATACAGAGAAAATGCAAACAAGCCAAATGGAAATAGAAAGAGCACCGTCTGGTGGTGTCGTATCAAATTATGAAAGAACTAATTTCTCTCAGAAATCAGCAGAAGAAGCCAACATTTTCTCCAGCATCATTATAACAATCCATCACAACCCCAGTTCTCTTTTCAAAACCACTCAATCCGTAATTAACCCTCGTAGACCACAAACCGAAGCCACCCCCACATTGTGCCGTTTTATCCTTCTTCACAAACAAAACAAATAAAATAAAAGTCCAGATTGACTGCCTTGCTCAATCCCTTTGAGGCCCATTCATTGTCTACTTTCAATGGCCAAATTAAAGCCTTCATCAAGTCCCTCAGAGCTTCTGCCTGCCAGATTTTTAACAGTGTTTTAGAGGAGATTGTCTACTTGGACTTGTTTTCTTTTATAAATAATTAATTTGTGCCAGTGTGAATCCTATTTATCAAGCAGAACTTTCTCAGTAGTCATGGTAATCTGTGGTGTTCCCCAAGTCTCCATCATTGGCCCCTTGTTATATATATATGCCACTGGGACAAATCATACATAAACACAAATTCCATTACCATTGTTATGCAGATGACACGCAAAAATTATGTCCCATCAAAAAAGAGTAAAGAAAACAATTTTCATTAATATTCCATCTTTCCTGACAGAAATAAAGAGCTGGACGTCCCAAAACCTTCTCCAGCGAAACGAAAACAATTCAGAGTCCAGAGTCAAAGTCCATCCCTGTTTTACAGAAACATCTTGACTCCCTGTCAAACCTGCAGCCAGAAACCTGGGTCTAATATCTGACAGTGACCTTTGATCACTCTGTTCAGGGTTCAGCCAAAAAAACTTTCATCTGGTCCAAAATTCAGCTGCTTTTTTTTTTTTTTTTTTTTTTTTTTTTATTGTTTGAGATCCATCCATTGAGACTCCATTTTATTTTTATATCAATTTAAATGTGTGATTTTATTGCTTCAGTCCAAAAATGTTTTGGTTCAACAATGAAGAGCATTCTGCAACTTTGTTTTGAAAAGTATTGAAAGTACTGTATGAATACATTTTATTATCATTATTTGTTATTAGAGTGGCATTGATGGAGTTAATAAGCATGTTTCCAAATTTCAAATTATTCCTTTTAGTTAAGTAATTTCAGCTCATACCTTTTCAGCTTTCTGCTCATGAGAAAAATATGATTTTATGAATAAGAATTACTTTCATGCCAGAACAATTTGTTGCTTTTAACAGTTTTTGACTTGTCTCTCCGTGGCCAGCTATTTGAATGAGTAGACTAAATCTGTATTTCCCTTTAATGCTGATCAAATTTTTAAAAAGTAACTTTTTAAGTGAGCTATTACTCAGCTCTCTTGTGCCAGTTGACTTTAGTTTCCACTCCAGCTTAATGCGGCTCGAGCTTTTTCTGCTGACCTGAATCAGCAGCTCTGTGCCGTTTTTACAGCACCAATTTTACATGGCTGCTCATCTAAATGGAAAAAACACGGTTCTGTCTCTGCCAGCGCTTAAAAGCTGTGAAAAGATGAAATCAGACTTCATCACAGCCTCACTACCAGCTCCTATTTGATTATCAGCTGATAGGGATTCAGTGTCATACCTGAAACCTCTTATGCTGCCGCCATGACCAAACGCAGTGTGGCCTGTTAACACAAGGCAAGTAATGCTAGAATTAGCAGCTAATGCTACTTCATCTGGCCCCAGTTACTCATTTTGTATCTCTACATGTTGTACTATTTTTGGATCAGATTGTGGACTATGTGTTGAGATACATTTGGACAGTGATGTAGCACAAAAATCAGGGCCACGTAGGCCGACATGTCTTTCACACATCCACGTCACGCTTGTGAAAATAGCTCAATCAAAAGCAGTCACATGTATCTGTAGTGGTCATTAGGTTAATCAGCTGTGAAACTGTTTTTAAGAAAGGTAATTTTTAAAAAAAATGAAATGTGAGGTTTTAGAACATTAAACATTATCTCTGTCTTCATTGTACCTGGGAAATAAGACAAAGGTGGAAAACCAAACCACCTGAGATGCTCTAATAATGTTTCAGATACAAGTCAAACTTTTTATTAATACTAATATTTTTCTTATCGTGCCAATTATGGTTGTTTAGTTCCACTATTGGCTCTGATGGGGCTCCGTAGAATTTAACCTATACAGTCTATAGTCATTGTAATGGTGTGATTTAAAGGGAGATCAGTTGAAATGCAGTTGTAGAAAAACAAGGTCTCACTATTACCTGGTAAAAATAAAAATATCACCGACAATCTGTCGCGTTTGTCTCAAGTTGTTTTAGTTTTAGTCAGAAATCAGTGCAGAGAATTGTCTGGCAACAAACCACTTTATCTGACACACAGACGGCGTTTGTGTGACAGTCGATTCGCTCATTACCAATAAATAGAGGTGGCATCACGGGGGTCTTCTGCGACGTCGGGGAGACACTTAATATTCCAGCGGTGCTAACACATCATCATTTCATCCGCCCTGACAAACAGCAGGCGTGCCAGAGTTTTGACTGTAAACACGATACGGCCGGCGTTATGAGATGAGAATCAGAGGCATGCTAATGGTCGAGGGGGATCGATGCCCGTGTGGCATTTAGTCAATAAATAACAATGGAACACGTTGAAAACTAAATGCCATAGGAGCTCAGTGCTGGAGTTAATTGTCGGATACTTCGCTCCTGCTGTACTTTGAGGGCCTAATTAGTTTAAGGTGTCTGGAAAGGGATAGGTGGCTGAATCAATGTTCTCCAATGAAAAGGATGGAGATGCACACTGCGGCATGTTTTTTCCCCTTTAGTAAATTTATTGATTTCTAAAGTCTGGATGAAAGGTATTGTGTCTGCTTTATAGTCGGCGCTTATGATAACCGCTTATGCATTGTGTATTGTGATTTCTCACCTGTTAAGTCGATGGATGCTCCAAATAATAACATACGTGTTTTCATATTCATACACTTCCAATTGCAGATTAAAATGGATTTCCAAATGAAGGAAGGGGCTCTGAACCATTTTACACCACCACTGCTAGCGTTTTACATCTGTTGTCACAATGGGTGGCACTTACTGATAATGTCTATAATCAGCCTATTTAATGCTTTCAACAGAGTGCAGATATGAAACAGATGGTGAATCTGCAGGCGTGCTCTAAACACAACACGCTCCATATTATTGACATCAGCGTTCGGTTGAAGACCACTGCATCTTAACACTTTATCTTATCGAAGCCGTGGAAGCATAGGTGAGTTAGGAAGGCTAACTAAATCATTCTTTACAGGTGTACCGGACTAGCCAACCATGTAAAGACCTTCCTTCCTGTAGAATTGCTTGACAAAATACAAATTCTTTGTGCACTTTAACCGTCTCTTGCAAGCTGAGGAGAGACTTTTCTTGGCTCTGTCGTTCTTCTTTGCCTGGGATAAAGAAGCCCATTCCCCCTCCTTGCCATGCTGCAGCAGAGATTTGATCAGACCCCTGCGGTGAATCATGTTTACAGTCCTGCACACACAGTAAGCACACACACACACACACGCACACACACACACACACACACACACACACACTCCATCCTCCATCCACCTCAGGAAAGCTGAGGTTTGGTGCACATCTGAAATCTCTTTACAGGTGCAGGACAAAAGCAAAAGCCTTAGCTGGAGAAACACACGCCGTCTGATTACCATCATGTTTGGTGAAAATGATGCTGTGAGCAGTTTGTCAGATGGAGTGCACATTTGGGAGCTGATCAAACAGAGAGGAAGCGTTCTCCTCGGATGCTCGTTGAGAGGTTATGGCTGCAATCAGAGCCTCTGATGGAAATTGAAATAAAGCGGCCATTTAGGAGCACACGCGCACAATATGGAGCCATGCAATCATTCACTATGCATGAAGGCTTCAGATATGACCAATGTTACCATCTGCAAAGGCCTGTGTGATTTCTTTTCCAACTAATTTTTTTGCTGTAGCAGCTTAACATGCAACATAATGTACTGCGGTGCTATGCTTCAATAGTGTATTCATAAATGTAAGTGCACCACGGGGCTATTAAAGCATAATCTCTGCCCATCCAATCAGTGTAAACACCAGTTAATGTGTAGTGTACACCCTAATAGCGTTGCAATCATTTCTCCTCGGGGTCGGAGAATATGATCTTCAGAGGAACAGGCAACCTGTCATTGAAAATGTCCTTTAAGTTGACGAGCCGTCATTTACAATGCATCAGAGACGGCCTTGCGGTGGCAATCCCATTCAGCTCTGAGCCCGGCGCCATTCATGCTTGGGAGGAAAGGCAAAAAAAAAAAAAAACTGCTATTCTAATTAACATCCCCAGTGACCCGAAAATAAACATTTATTTTCCCATCTTCTGCACACAGTGAAAGATTTTTGACATTGTCCTTTGATAGCTTCTGATTTCCATTTTCATCTGGGTTTTGCTTCCCTGTGTCTCAGCCCGTAATTTATGCATCAAATTCATGCATAATTAATTTTGAATTTACAACTGTATAAGTATTAAAACACCAAAACAAATTCTGTGATAATGGAGGTGTGTGAGGTCTCATTTCAAATTAATACCTTCCCCCTTCCCCCCCTTTCGTTCTCTGTCTCGTTGAGCAGGAACGAATGATAAAATAGATGGAAAAATATCAGAGGAGGACACAGTGAAAAGTACAACTTCCTATTCCAGTGATGAAATCAGCGTTAGGTAATTTAACATCCATATGTTTCTAAATAAGATATTAGGTGGATACATAGTCAAATCAAAAAGGGAATTGCTTCAGTGTTTCAGTGGTGAGTCTTTAGCTTCATTAACATCTCTCTCTTTATTGTAAAACTTTCCCTCACACACACATGAAAGAAAGTGATGGAGCCCTTTTATCAAAAAAGAGTGAATCAGAAATAGCTTCCACGGCTTCATATTGTGCAGACAGACACATTTCAACCTGTTTGGGTGCAAATCTGTCACCGAGGGAGAAGTTTATTTATGTGTACAGTTATATTCCACTGACATCAATCGCAGATCCTTAAAAAAGTCATATTGATGGATTTCAGTCAGATGCTCTCTAAGTGCTTCGAGAGAGACGATCAGCAGAGACGTAATTCCATGTGACAGTGAAGACTTGAAACAGGCCATATCTGGATATTCAGGGCGCACGACTGAACATCATCACACCGAGTGCACCGAAATATTACAAGTGCTGCAAAATAGCCATTAGCACAATCCCTGTCTCACTTTCATGGCTTAAATAGTCCCACTACAGTATATCCCGTCTCAGCTCCCACTGCATTCTCTATTCACCACACAAATGGGTCTAATAGGTGAAACTAATAACATGCCATTTGACAGCTGCTTTTACCCAAAGTGCCATGTAGCATCATGAGTGCATATATTTCCAGCACAGGTGGCCTGAGTGCGAATTGAACCCCTAATCTTGGCTGTGTGCGAACGGTACTGTGCTCTATTATTTAGGCTCAGCTTTGAGTTTTGCATTGGAATTTCTGTATCCTTCGAAATCAAAGAGATTGAGATATGCGCTGCTCTTTGTATGTAAAACACACCTTCCGCAAGAGAAAGCAGCATCTTGCGAGCGTATTCATCAAAAACATTGGTCGCAAGTCGGATGTTGGTAAAGGTGTCCAACGAGCACATCAGCTGAAGCGTACTAAAGGCCATGTTCGGACAGATATTAGCACCAAGTGAAAAAGGCGGCCTCGCTATTCATTTTAATGGGACCACTGTGATGGCACAGCTCGGGTACTAAAGCAGAGGCTGCGGTCAAAACATGCAGGTTGTCCAGCAAAAATGTAGACGCTGGCTTAACCACAACGTTCCCTGCATTAGTAAATGTGCACTTCCTGGTAGGTGGTTTGTAAAATGAACAGGGTTCTTCTACTGTTTTTGAAGACAAAGAATATCTGTGTCACTGATTACAATCCAGAGTTGGGAAATCCTGTTTTGTTTAATATTTGAGTTGATTAAAAGGGTGAACCCCTCAGTTTAATTAGCTTTCTCTGTCACACACACCCCTACATAGGATATACATTAATGCTTCTGGAGTAAACTTTGAAAATGGTTAATATTCTAACCAGGGTAGGAAAATTACACCTGATGAGGAAAAAGAAAATAACTTGGACTTAAATTAGAGCAGTCATGTGTCATCACAGCAATTAACAAGACCCTCGCCGCCTATAGCTTTAATGGAGCGGGAGATTTATCAGGCTTATTAACAGCTTAAGTCTTCCACACCGGGGCCACGGCTCTGTGTCAACCAGCGCTCTCCCTGCGCCTCCTATCAGCTCCGGTCACTTTAGCTGTCTCTGTGCAACTGTTTTTTCCTCCTGGCATCAAATCTTAAATGTCATAACATGAGATTTTTAGAGGAGATAGCTGCGAGTGATGAGCCTCGACTCGATCAATACGGCTGTTCCCCCTGCGGACTGTTGTTGGTAGTTATGGTGGTGCCCTTTTGCGGAGACTGTCATCTGCTAACCAGGAAAAAAAAAATAAGTGTGGATAGCAGGTAGATTGGTGGCTTTTTGGGGGGAGGCCACACAATGTCAGCCAGAGAGCAACGAGGTGTCTACGGGCGGCCTTGTAGAGTAAGGTCCCAACTACGTCCTGTCATGTTAATTTGATGGCCCATTTTAAATTCAAAAATATATTTGACCTACTAAACATAAGAAGAAATAGCTCTCCTCACTTGCAGCTCAGCTTTTACTCTACATATGTGAGCAAAAGAGAAAACTGAGCTCTACCTCACCACCGGGCTTTTGCAGAGATGCCAGGTTACATAAGTGCAAATGCAAAATTATCCCAGGACATCAAATAATGGTAATAATTACATATTATCAACCGTCCTCTGGTTTGCCTAATGCACTCTAGAGAGAGCTTTATACTTTCTTAATAAAATATTTCACGGTGTAGTAAAGCAAAAAGCTGCGACCATCAAGTTAAAAAGCCATCAAGCTGTCAACACGCTGCATGATCTGCAGCACCGGCAGAACAAACTCTGCTCTCAGCATACATATTTTATACTCAGAAATGATGCCACATCAGTCTTTAGAGAAAGATTCATGTTAGCTGTATAGAATATCCTTTATAAAGCCAATTCATTGTTCCTGCAAATCAGCCAAATGGTCACCAAAGGAAGTGATGGAGGGGAGAAGGTGAAGATGGATTAGTGTGGAAGCGGAGAGACAGAAGAGTGAGTTCGGTGAGAGATAAGTGTGGTGAAGAAGCAGTGGTCGAAGCTCCAGCAGGTAGATTTAAGTCCGGAGTCAGAATCACTTGTAATACAACTGCTCTTATTGTGGCCTTTGACTACCATGAAGATGAACAGACAGAGGTCAACTCATATTAGACGAGAGGGAAAATTTCCCCCAACAATATCTCGGGAGAAAGTGCTGACAGGACCGAGCCTGGGAAATGAAAGATTGGGACTTTTTCACGGACCTTTATCATTGTAATGAGCCAGAATGGACCAGGGGCGAGCTTCGCAGGACGGTGCGATAATGTGCATGTTCCCAGCAGGTGTGGAAAGATAGAGCGGCGAGCAGAGAGAGGGAGGGAAGAAGGGGTGAGTTTTATTTCCTTCAGCGTTTCATTACCTTCTATTTCCCATTAATACGAGCATCTCCGGAGTCAGCAAACAGCGCAGGGTAAATGGAAATGGAAGCGGAGCGTCTCGCCGCGCTTTGGCTGCCATCAGCGCGGTGCATTTAGTCGTGCACACAAGCTGCCATGGCGGACAGCGGGAGCCGTCTGCGGCCAGCCTTTCGCTAAAACAGCGGGCGTTCGTCATTTGTTTGGCTAGATTACATGGTGGGTGATCTCGTTTAGGAGGTTTTATTCTTTGTTTCACGCTGGATGGGTGGGCAATGTTTGGAGGGAAATGAAGGAAGAAGAACAAGTGTGAGAAATAAATACAAAAAGTAAACAGCGAGGACGGGAGAATGTGGGGAGAGGAATTATGCGCGCGCTGTCAGACTGAGGCGAATTTGAATGAATGAAGCTGAGGGAAAAATTCAAAACGAAAACGAGCGTGCGTCTTTGACCTTGATGAACATTAAAACGAAACAATTAAAAGAAGGATCCTGATGATGCCACATCTTTCTGAGACACTGTCATTTAAAGATAAGCACGTGTTCTCGTCGGCGCACAAAAAAAAAAAAATAATAAATGAAAAACATGACAAATCCTTTCCGAGTGAATGAAGTGAGCTTTGAAAGAGTTTCGAGGGAATGAGAGCAGACTAAAAAATGCACAGAAGGATCATAATTAGGGGGGAAAAAAAGCTTCAAATGTCGGTTCCGCTAGCTTAGACTTCTCCCTCCACCACGTCATGCAATCTGCCTTTCTAATTCCCCTAAGCCCCCCAGGCCAATTTTCTGCTATGCTAGCACTATCCTTCCAAGGAAATGCTTATGTTAATATGGTGGATAAAATACTCAGCAATTAAGCAATTAATGTGTCTGAAATTTACTCTTGTTGTTTACTGCCTTTAAATATTGGCATTTTCACGCCTCCTCCGACCGAGTCACAGATGGAATAAACAAGGAAAACTAGTTTCTCGCTTATGTTTGTAAGAATTTGTGATTGGGTGAACAGTCTCTCTATAGAGGAAAAAAATGATTATACAAATGGACAAATTGACTTTATGTTTGGGGCATTTGATTTCTAATGTGGGTCTCATACACACTGGAATTGGATTTCTATTTTCCTACATGTCACTTTCTCTGGTCATCTTCTTGCGCACCACTTTGTAATATGGCTCCCATTATGAAAGGTTTACAAGTTTTAGTGGCTTATTTGGTGGTGAATTAATCATTGGTTTTAATACCTACAAGTATTAAGAAGAATAACTTTTGAGTGAAATTCCTTTGGCTGGTGTTTGTGATAGATATACATATCCAGTAGATGCCGCATTCAGGTTTGTGAGATTTGTCTTCCTCCACAGTTCTGACCCGTTCAAATAGTAGAAAAATACCAGACTCTTGTGCTGCTTTTGAATGTTGCAATGAAAGAAATGACTGAACCAACCAACAACCAAAGGGAATAACACATGTGAGAAGTTGTTTCTTTCTCTGTAAATATCTGCAGTTACAAACATTAGTAAGTCATTGATAAAGGTTTATGAGTCTAACCTGCTCATAAACTGTCAGTTCTGCTGCTAAAAAAGTTCATGTCAGCTCATTGTTGATTTGTCACTTAATGGCAGCACAACAAGCTGTAAACAACATTGATATATATGATGATAAATATATTTGCACATCTTATTCTGTTTATGGAAGGATGTGTAACAACGTTAGCAGCTTGAAAAGCAGCTTTTTATAATGTTGTTGCAACAGACATGTTGGCAATCAGCTGCCTATTTGCACATCCAGCAAACAAAGAGCAAAATTAAAATTAATTTAGAGTTTTTGGTTTGTTCACCAGCTCGTTGCTAAGCAGGAGGAGCAGGAGCTACCATTCAGGTCACTGAAGTCATGTTGTCCGTATTTTTTCAGAGAATCTGACCATTTGAGGGACTCGTGAGTGGAGCCGTCACCCTGCAACTGAAACTTATACATGGTGGGTGTTTTACAGGCTGATTCCAGTAGTTTTGTAGAGTTGATATTTTTAAAAAAATCTACTTCCTCAAGGCCACGACAAAAAGAAACAAAAATGCTTTATTTCCCACCACTTCTATTCCTGCCAGTGGCGAGAAGAAACCAAACACTCCCACCATAAAGATGCAAATGAACAGGTGATGCAATGTTTTGCAGACTTTCTTTTTGGTCAGTATTTCTAACATCTAGGCTACAGCCTTGCAGTCGATAAAACATTAATAAATGATAAAGGGTTTAATGTATAAAGCCTTTATAATGTGCTCTATTAGTAAGTCTTAGCCCTTTACAATCCAGTTTGTATCTGAGCCACGTGCGATCTTGATTAGATCCACATGCAAATGATTATCTACTGTATGTAATCATAGCGGTATGTTGATTGGCCGCACACTGCATTTACGGCTTGTTTTTAATGCGCCCAAATGCATCTCAGACCACCCACAGAGGTGCTTTGAATGATTACACCTTAAACACGTCTGAGGCATATTTACACTTTAATGCCTTTTTGCATAAAATTCTGATTACAGCCGATTACCAGCAGGAACATACTGAGTTTAAAGTGAAATTGTATTTTTTTTTTTTTTTCTAAAAGTCAAGGCTTGTTATTAATGCAACAAAGCTTCAGCGTAGCATGTGAAACAGCCGGGACGCAGACAGACTGATGGAGGAGGAGAGGATGAAAGAGTGGCGGCTGGAGAGAGAGAGAGACAGAGAGAGAGAGAGAGAGAGAGAGACTATTGCTCAACATAATATAACCCAACCTGAGCTGAGGAAAGGGATGGAAAATTACAGAGGCTCCTAAGTGCACTTTTTGATGCTGAAAGAGCAGGTAAGGCTCTTTGAAACCAGCCCATCAGTGCTTTTTCATGGCGTATTGCTGCTCCATACAGACATGGGTAAATAACACCTGCAGCACTCAGCATCAGCATGACCCAACATACAAACACACCTCAACATCAGACAGGTATACTCTGGGTGTGTGTGTGTGTGTGATGCTTTCTTTCCTTCCTGCTACAAGTAAACTCAAACATCCTCGCTCTCAGTCCCGGCCCTCCCTTCTCTCGTCCCTTCTTTGTTTTCCTCTGCCCTCTCTGACCCGGTTTGAGCTCCAGTTTACCTCTCCATTCACAACCGCCATCATCCTTCCTCCAACATCTCGGGTCGCACTCTCTCCCGAGTCTTCTGACTCTTTTTGACCTCGCCTTTTCTTCGCCGCGCCTGCAACCGCATCCCTGCTTTCCTGTTTCCTCTTTTCATCACAACTTTGTCCACGTTGTGAGATATAAAGACGGGGTCAACGGGATAAAGTTTGAAAGTGATGTTTGAAGTTTACTTTGGGCATCACTGTGTATCTTCTAAATATATGTGTGTGTTCATTATTTAAATTGGAGTTTTATTGGAGTTTGTACACATCCTGAAAAGCATCATTATGAAGTAGATGAGAGCAGCACATCCGGATACTTTGCTCTGACTTCATGCCTGTTTTTGGGTAAAAGCAAACCCTCTAATTAGATGGTAAATGCAAATCTGACGTTTCTGCTAATTTAGTAGAATGAATAAGAATAGTGATGCTTTTTAGTTATTAAGAACCCAAATCCTCTGTCCAGTCACTCAAACAATTATTTTGTTGTCCATCAACAAAAACGAAGGAAATAGAGGTTGATGAGTGTTCGTCCAATCTGCCTCCATCAAAGCAGAGGAAGGAGGTGTCATATCCTGACATATGCATCGTCCTTATTGAATCTCCAGATAATGCCTTTCTCACATCTGTCACCTTTTCTGTCGTTTAGTTTGTTGGTTTGTAAACTTATTAAGCCGAACCACTGTATCTGTTTTGCAGCCATTTGTGCTCATTGTGTGACCTTTTCCATCCAGAGAAGCAGCTTCAGGCCCATTTTAGGATGTTGACAAAGTTGATTATTAGAAGTAGATCAGCTCAATTTAGGTGAATTATAAATGTTAACATACCCTCTGCTCCCAGTGGTCTTTCAAGTGAACAGACTTTTAAACCAAACTCCTCAAAAAGCAGGAGTTTTATGGTGAAGCCAATTTTTTTGCTGTAAAACTTTGGTGACACCATCTCAAGACTTTTTTAAAAAAATTTGCTCTACGAGCACAATCAGCACGCATCATTTACTCAGTAACATGTGATGAGGTGTTTGCCACAGACGTTCATGTATTGACTGACTGTATCATCCTCTCTGTCAATGGCCCGAAGTCACAGATCTCTTCTTTTACTGTCCTTCACTCTTTGAGGAAATAAAGAAAATGGTGCAAAATGGTGATTTTTTTATAGTTTGACATTCAAGATGTGATAGCAGCTTTTAGGCACGGTGCAGCCAGCTCTGGTTCTCTCTGATGTTTGATTTATTTAGTTAGTATTGAATGTTTTGGGGCTTCACATGAGCTTAACCTTTGACACTGTCCACATCTTTAATTTGAAGCATCCGTTTTCTATAAAATGCCAAAAGATTGAGCTGAGAATTATAACCAGCTTTTCTTTCTTTTCAAACGTTACTGTTTTGAGTGGAAGCTTAATTAATGTTCACAACCTGAAAATGAGATCTGTGCAGTATGAAAACATCTCCTGTTGGTTAAATATTCATCTGACACTGAAACAACAGATGCAGCCTCCTTTTACACGCCTTGTTTTGAGATATTTAAATGACATAATGTCGTTAAAATATTCCAATTAGTTTAACAGAAAACATCAAGGGAGTGCTTAACTTCATTTTGCTCTGGAAAAGTAAACTCAAATTTAGTAAGATCTAATAAAAAGATAATCTACATCTCTCCCCTGTAGTGGTTTTAGAGACGGCTCAGGTTTCCTCCAATAAACCGTGATGGTTTCAGTTTGTCATCATAGGATGTTCTGTATATGTATGAATTAGCCTGAGCAACATAAATTAAATAATTAAATAAAAAATAATATCTAATCATTCATTGAAATGTACATCAACACACTCATTGTGATGTTTTGGGAGAATATCAGACCATGACGTTGAACTACATCTTCACATATATTCAAACAAACCTGTTGACAAGTTTGAAATCTATAATGGCAAATGTGCAAAGATGCCAATTATCACTCAGATTCCCAACTCCATCTCTCTTGGTCTCTGTAACGGGCAAGTCATCTAACCCGGTCTGTCCTGTTTCATCTGTCAATCTGTTGACCACCAGCTGAAACAGCGTCCCACCGTCAAATGAGATGGAGACGTGAGTCGGGGTCACAAAGCCACATCCTGGGGTCTGTGCACCCGCATGGTGAAAATGATAACACATTCTTCACATGCCCTGCTTCTTATGTTAATAAGGCAAGAGCCCAGCAGCGACCTGATCCTCAACCTGCCTCCCAGCATCAACCTGGTCTACAGCCAGCCTCCAAACAGCAGGGAACCATCCGTCCTCCCGTCAGCTCCAGGTCCAGCTCCTCCTCCCTCAGCTTGCTCAACACTTCCTTCAGTCGTGCTGCATCCACCTCTCCGTCGGATGAGTTCAAGTGGCAACAGCACAGAAGAATGTGATGTATACAGCGATGATGAGGATGATGAAGATGTCGAGCTCTGAGTTCAGTCCCTCCATGTTGACGGCAGCTCGCTTCACCCTCTGAAGCAAAACCAGCTCCGACTGAGAGTCATTCAGGTCCCCTCTGCTCCGACCACGCTCGAGCTTCAGGAAGACGTTTGCCCTTTGAAGTTGCTGGAAAGAAGAAACGAGCTCAGTTTACCACTAATATAAAAGGAAAAAAATAAAAAAGGAAAACATCTAGATGATAAGCCATCTCCGCCGAGCTGAAGCCCCCACCCAATCTCTACTTTGAGCTTCCTTAAAATTGCCACCTGGAATGTTGCTGTTCAGTCGAGTGCTTTCACACGACAGAAAATGAATTTCATGAATACTGACTTTGATATACTGTGCACTCAAGTGATCAAATTGCGGCAAAAAGGGAAAATATGTAATATCAAAACAGTGCTGATGGTGTTTTTTTTTATAAAACACATGATGATATAACCAGAAGAAGAGATGTTATTCCAGACTGGAACACTTCATGTTGTTTCTATCCAGATGAAAAATACTATGTGATTAATGTTTAGGCTGAAAGATGTTTTAAAGAAAAGACTGATGGTAGGATACAGATTTTATTTGGTGCTTTTAATTTTAAAGAACTGATTTTGATAGATGAATTGTTTCGCTGAACTGAATTTAAAAGATAAGCTTTTAAAAGAAATCTGTGGCGAAGCAAAGTCGACTCATCCCTTTGAGACGTATTATCAACACCCGAAAAAGTATTGACAGAATATGTATGTCCATAATTCAAAGTAACTCATTACAGAAGAGTTTTAAATGATTTTTCTGATCATGTTTTAGTAACCTCAGTAAACAGAGGCTTCTGGAAACTCGCACAGCGTCCAAGATTAAGAATTAATAACATGAAGTTCATAAAATAATGAAACTAAATAATCTAGCTGAAACAGATCAATTTTGGAAAAACTAAAAGACGGAATAAAAAACTTCTTTGAATTTACATGTAGAGAATTTAACAAACTTAAGTGTGAGACATTAATGAAAGATTATATTAGTTTGAAACAGCTGAAACAAAAATCCACAACAGAGGAAGAAACCATGTCAAATTAAAAAAAACAAATTATTACCTTCTGTTTTATGTAGTTTTAAAATCCCAACTTTTTTGGAATCGTGCTTGTATAAAGTTGATATTTATAGAAATCTAACTATTATGAACGCAGAGTTTTAATGTTTGCAAGAATAATAATAGATTAAATGATACAATAGACAGAATAATAGATGCGAAACAAGCTGATGTGGGACAATCTTGTTATTTTAAGAAGCTTAGAAACGTACTAGAAGAAACTCAGGCCTTTTATATTATTGGGCTTGATTTAAGAAAAAAAAAAAAGAAAGCAGCCTTTGATTACATTTCCAGAGATTACCTCTGGGCCGTGATGAAAGCTTATGGCTTTCCTGAAGCCTTTATTCAAATGGCGAGATGTCTGTATGGTAAATCAAGTGTTTGTGTGAATGTAAATGGTGTTTTAACGCAGTCTTTTGAAGTGGAGAGGGGTGTGAAGCAAGGCCTGTCCTCTGAGTGCCGCTTTAGAAATCTGAACCATGAGTCCTTTAATCAGAAGAATTAACACACACAGCTGTGCTGCTCATACATGTGTAAGTTACAGCTATTGCTTCTGATCACTGTTGTGAAAAATCAGCCGGAGACGGATCACGTTCTCTCGAGTCATTTAAAGCTGTGAAAAAGCATCTGTAGCTAAACTGAACCCGCGATGAAAGAAGACGGAGTTTGGATCAGAGCAGAAAGTGGCAGACAAAATATTAATATTGAACAAGAAATTAAAACACTCGGCTTGACCATCTGTAGCAAAGAATGTGTTGAAAGAAAGTGGGAGCAAAAAACTGTGAAATTAAAGAAGTAAAAAACAAAAACAAAAAAACACTAATTACAAAACAAGAGTTAACATTGTCAAAACCTTCTTCCTCCACCCAACAAGAGATGATCAGACCAAAGAAACTGTGTGTCGGCTTAATGTGTTGTCCAACCAGGAAAGAAACCAAAAGATCCAGGTTTAAAAGCAAAGTTTAGAAGTGGTCGAACTTTGTAACCGATGGAAAATGCCATCTGGAGAAAAGCTCTGTGGGTTGGAGATCTCTGCATGTGGTGAAACAGAAGAGGCAAAGCCAGACAAGGCCCGTGTTACGAATCATTATGTGGAGTTTTTATTACAGCATCTCGGTGGTTTGACGAGGAAAATAACCTTTAAGGAATGTAGATTTTAAATGTGGAGGGTTGATTAAATGAACTGATAATGAAGCACAGAGGTGACACAAATATTACAAAATAAAAATCTTTGGGAGAGCATTAGAGATGTTCGGGGGCTCAAATCTATCAGTCTTCCTGTGAGAGCTGCAGTTTCACAGAGCTGTAATGTAGCAACAAAAAAATGTCCAGTGATTTATTGTGATGAAGATGAAGCACAGCAGCACCTCTTACAGAGCGGACTAAATTAAAAGGCCTTGTAATCGCGTTCAGTCTGAGCCACAGTTCTGTCATGTTCGGACTCCTGGAAGAGAAAATGCCCTGAAACTATTCCAGCTGATGATCAGCGCTGTGTGTTTCTCAGTGTAGAAATCCAGATGTGCCTGGTTTCTGTTATTAACAGCAGCAGTCATCAAACAATCCCTGCTGATCCCTGAAGGAGATCTTTAGATCCACAAACTGGACATTCGATATGAAAGACATACACATGCTCCAAGACTGTTACGCACTCTGTTATTTGAAAGCATTTACACTGGGATCTCAGCCCAGTGTAAATGGCATCTCTGTACTTTGGCCATATTCTTCAGAAATAATGTCTGTGCAACAGGTTGAAAGGAAACATCAGCTCCTTTCATACAAATAAATTCAAGCCAAACTTTCTATGAAAGTAAAGTTGAATGGATGGAAAAAGGAGAAAACTAAATTCTCCATGAATACAGCGAAAAAATGCATTATTATCAGAGAGGAGCAAAAATATATTTAAAACATATTTCAGAATGTTTATATGAAGTATTGAGGAAGTACTGTCCTTGGAATACCTGTTAAATTTTATCCCCATTTTAAAACAGGAACATAATGGATGATATGAAGAGCCAACAAATCTTGAAAAATAACAGTTAATAAGTTACAATCCCTTCCTCCATTTTGGACAGTCCCTCAAAGGTCAGCACTGTCAACATGATTTTCTATTGGTCAGTGGTGTAAATTTGCATGTCAGCTTCCGGAGACCTGAGATGCACCATGTTTGTTGAAAATTCCCTCAGCTCATTCAAACCAATGTAAATATTAAGATCTGATCACTGTCAAAATGGAGACGAACTCTTATTATTACCCTCATTAACGAGCCAGACAGCCCGACACAGATCACCTGTTAGCACCAGGTGTATATGAGATATCTGTACGAGAACACACACAAACACACGTCTAATCTCCTCCACTTTGCTCCACCTCTCCTGCTCCTTCCCTCCTGCGTTCAGTCATCCATCACCGCGGCTCTGTTCCACACCTCGCGGGCTTCCTCTCCACTTTCCTCCTGACTGACGGCATCACTCCGCCGCCCCGGCAGCCTCGACCGTCCTGCCTCCTGGTGCACAGACAGACAGGCAGATGGACAGACGGGTGGATGGATGGCAGCGGGAGAGGAAAGGTGGATTTGCCGCTCCACCTCTGCACTGTTATGATATCGAACGCCCGCCCACTCCTGTCATTGCTGTGGTAGCAAATAGATTGCCATTACACTCAGCCACTTCACACGTCTGAATAGCTCTCTCTCTTTCCCTCGTATGCTCTTTTTCTTTTGTGTCTCTCTCTCTCACTTCATCCCCCCAGAGTTTCATTTTTCTCTCTACCTCTGGCATATAAGCAACACTATCGTGACACTAACGATCAATTTAACAATATATATTGAACCCAGTTCCCGGGAGAAATTTGTAATCAAGAAGTGTATTGATCCAGTGTATTATTCTTTAGTTTGCTGTGAATGTTGGAACAAAGTCACATAATAACGCTTGATTATGGACAGATACATCCCAGTTTTGAAAAAAAAAAAAGAATGAGGCAAAGGTAATACCTGGAATTGAGTTTCTCCAGAGTGAAAGCAGTGACTCAGAGACTTACTCAGTGGATTGGTTTTTACTTTGACAAACAGTCTCAACCTCGGATTAAGCTCCTGAAGCTGCGTTCAGGTACAACATGAAGCGAATTTTCAAGCTGCTTTGACCTCTTTGTACGCTAGAAACAATCAACTGAAGAATTTCCCATGTGACACGAGGATATGTTAACTGACTGATTATCGAACTTGCTTGTTTCCAGACTCCATTCTGCTCCTATTTCTGTCCATTCAATAAATCATACAACTCAAATCAAATTATGTCCCAGTTATAGGGGGAACATTGACATCACATGCCGTGTAGAGACCAAGGATGAGCTGCAGCATGGCCTCGTGACAGAAGCACAATTGAAGTTCAAATTGGTGGTTTTATCCAACCAGACTACAGAGATGAGCAATGCCAACAAACACAAGTGTCACAAAAGTGATGCAACCACCTCAACCTACCTGACAGAAGCAAAATCCAGGTTTCTGAATCTCCCAACTGAAAAGCGAGAAATCAACAACAAAGGCTTCTCACTCCTCTTCTTCTTCGTCGCCTGGTGCTTCCTTGCATCTGTTCGTGTCTTTGCATTGACTCTCTTTGCATGACGGTAAATATCGCTTCATGCGCCGACATTCTGTTTTGCTCGTTGGTCCAAAGCCGCGTCATGACACTGAAGTCTCACAGTCGGCATAAGGGAAAAAACCAAAAGAATTCATGCTGCTTCTTTCTCATCAGTTTGGTGAGCAGGTGATACAGATGCATCAGCGGCTTCAGGAAGTTGTGGTGTGGGAAAATGTGCACAGAACAAAGGCAGCAACTTGGCGTCCTCTGGAGAGTCGGTGCGCCACAACGCCTTATTGCACTGTTCACCTTGTTTGGAGAGGAAGTTGGAGCGAGGAGCGGGCCAGCTGTGCGGGATGCGCTCAACAGCTGGCGAAAGTGACAGCTACCTTGTGACAACGTGCCGGAGCACCTCTTGATAATCCATTTCAAAGAAGCGAGGGAGGCTTGTGACATTCTTGGCAGACGATGAAAATTCCACTTTGACATCCAAACTGAAGGCTTTCGTTTCATTGTTAATGCAGATGTGAATGATGTGACACTCGCATCCAGCCCAGCATTGCTTTGGTTTCCAGGATTATTATGCAGAAATCACTGAAGCATTATTTACACTTTCACGTCTATTTATCACAATATCAGTGATGCACGCTGCAGGAGCATCACCTCTTTCATTGGCATCTTTGTAGAAGTAGAACAAGCCATTCATGATACCTTCAGTTAGTGAAAGGCAACATTGCACAAAGAGGGAGAATCCTTTGTTACCCTTGTTTGAAGTATCACATCCAGTATTAATGAATTGAAGGAATAGCTCCAACTACAACTTATGTGCTGGGTGAGAGAAAACAAGACGACCACAAGAAGAAGTCCAGGATCAAACGTTTTATTATCACGCTACCACGATTCACAATATGGGATCCTAATGTAAGTTTAGATTACTACTACAATACTAGTACTATTGTTTTTCTATATTTTATGATGGAGAGGCAGTTTTCATGATGTTGGTCCGGTCTGTGGTCGTGCCGCCGAAGTTTACCCCACAACGTTGTTATCTTAGCTCAGCGACGATTGCAAGGCCTCTCTTCACAGGAGTCCTTATCTGGAGTGTTTTCTTAAGTTGCTCCTACAAATCCTTGTGTTTCTATCTGGCAGCAACAAACCTGTCTGTGTTTCCCTTCAAATCTGACAGGAGAAGAAAGCAGACAAAGGGAGCATTCAGCTGTGAAATTTCCAACTTTCCAAAGCCAAGTTCTGAATTCTGGGTAATTGCAGTGTTTGAATCGTACACTTTGTATGAAAGAAATATGATTATCTGTTGGAACATCCAACTGGCCTCACAGGTTGGATGTTTATTTATGGATTTGCAGCCATTTTTAGGCACAAATCAAATTGCGTTTGTCCTTATTTACTGAAGGACCAGACTGAGGTAGAAGAGAAGCTGAGAAATGCATATTTCAGCTCATGCAATATATATTTAAAAGCGTTCACTGGTTAGAGGCACAAAACATGAGAGGCAGAAATGGAAATTTATACAAAAAGCCGCTTCACCTGATTTACCGCCGCTGACTGACCAGCATACAGAGAGAGAGCCGGGTCAAAACAGTGAGCGAGAGAGACGGAGAGAAATAAATGGTGAGACATGTCTTGCAGCAAATTAAAAATATGCATTATTAAATCACCATTCAGCCCAACAACACGAGACAAAAGAGCAGCAAAGTGACAGTCTCTTACTGTTCAAGTGATTGTTTCCCACAATGCCCTCCTGCTTGAATATGTATTTTTCCTGACGCTTAATGGTTCAGAGCACTCCAGCGCAGTCTGATATGACTGAGGCAGCCAGAAATATTAAATCAGACATTATTATTACTTTTATTTTATTAAAAATGGCATTTTTTATTATTATTTTCTTACATCAATAATCTAATCAAAGGAGTTTCACCAAGTCTAGCACATGGATTTTTCACATCTCATTCAATCACTGATCTTCATGTTTGACAAACATCATTCTAGTTAATATTTCCTTCTTCTTGCAAGATAAATATACACTTGCATCTTTGATCTATCTCAAAAATATTCCAAGTTCAGCAGCAGTGTTGTGCTTCATTGCTTCCCAGACGTGTGCAGCCTGCATCATCACAGCATCAGCTCTTATCTTGCTGGACTTTGCGCAAATCAGATAAACTGTGTCTGGGCTCACTTACGTCTGTAGTTTTAATACATACCTCGCTAAATTGAAAAATTATGACGGCCAAAATTTTGCTGCACTGGTAATCTGCAATAGACTTCATGAATATGAGCTGATCAAAAACATCTGATGCCTGATGAAGTCAAAATAAATACGTGATTTTCCTCGATCATAGTTTGTTTACAGTCAAACTCATGGAATAATATTGCAACTCTCTCGCCTAGAAATTACATCAATGCTACTAATTTGCAACAAGTAATGTAATTACTTATAGATTACATTTTTATCAACATGATGTGGAAGGGTTGTTCATTAACGTATCGTCCGAGTCGCAAAATGTTCCCTGACAGTTTCTTTCATTTCTTGTTTCTGCAATATCCACCTGTAGCAACTAAAGCATGACTAAACATTTTTATGTTTCCAGGTATTCACAGCACCTGGTTCATGTTAGGGAACGATCAGGGTCTTGGTTAAATGTAAAAATTTGCTTGATGACTTGATGGAAGAACCGTTAATAACATTTAACAGAAACCTTTTCTTAACTTAAACCAAAGTGCTTTTGTTGCCTAAACCTGATCACACGCAGGACTCAGAATGTGAACCCTGAAAAAAATGTATTTGAAAAAGCAAATGAGTCGTATTGAAGTGTAGTTTCTAGGAGCCAGTGCTGAATATTGTAAAACACCAAACCATGAGCTGACTGTATTTTTCCAAACAACGACAAGTCTTCAGCGCACGTTCAAAGTGTGGAGCTCAGTGAAGATCTAACTGTCACAGCTGGTTCGAGCCGCTACCGGGGGGCCGAAACTCGTAGCTGCGCCCGTGCTCCTCGCATCCACAGGAGGCGATGGATCCAGACTTCAGAGTGAAATCCAAAAAGTCTCTTTGAGCAGCGGCTTGAGTGAGAAAACTGGACTGACATGAAGTACTTGATAAAATGGACATGGACTTTATGTAGTTTTAAAATACACACCATTAATGCTCCTCTTAAGTCTCCTTCTGTGTCACAACTGCACTTCTGTCTGTTTGCAGTTTTTGGTGTGTTCTTTTCTAAATATGTCTATGAGTGTGTGTGTGTGTGTGTGTGTGTGTGTGTGTGTGTGTGTGTGTTTACTCCCACATTCACCGCTGAGCGCCACATGAAATAACTCCTCACTGTTCCCATCGGCCTCGTATCCAACAGCGTTCAGCGTTTTGCCGTTAATGCACTGACCTGCCGGGAACCCTGGGTAAATGGAGGTCTCGCTGTTGTGGCCAAATCACAACACAACAAACTAAACAAACACAACAAGCGGGGTTCAACTCAGCGGAGACCCTATCACAACACTAATGGAGCATTCACTGTATTCATATTTACATTAGGGATGCTTTAATTTCTTTATTTCTAAATAATTGCGTCTCGGAGGATGTGTGTGTGCGAGTGTGTGTGTGTGTGTGTCAGCACATGCAAGTCTAGCGTAACGGGTTTGTTTGTTCTCGGCTGAATCCAATCACAGCGGAGTTGTGTACACAACACACACACCACTCATTACCACAGTATCCAAGCCTCCTGCTGCAAGACATGGCAGGAGTCAAGCAGTTCTTCTCGGTGTCGCTGCTCCCTGCAGAACAGCTTTGGCACACACACACACACACACACACACACACACACACACACACACACACACACACTCACACATACATGACACCACACACACAAAGAAGCACAGTCTCTGCGTCGAGATCACCTCTGAGGAAGCTAATCCATTTAGCTCAGCTGTGGCGTTTCTGCTCATGCTGCCATTACATGTGTGTGGATGTGTGTAAGTGTAATATGTTCCCACTTCCGTCAGAGATTAGTCCACTAAGACTTGTAATTGAGGCTTGACGAACCAAATAATATGAGAGATTTTTTTTTTCTTTTTACCAGATGCAGAGAGGTCTTTATTTCACACCACAGCTCCGAGCTGCTGTTGGCTGCTCTTCATCTCACATCCAGCGTGAAAACACACGCACACGCACAAAAGAAGTGGCGTTTGCTCACAAAAGTGCTAAGATTTAAGTGTTAAAACCTGAAATTAGCATTTTCTCTGCTATATCATTTAATAGAAGTTAAAAAAAGAGTTACCCATGAATGCAAAAACAAATATCACCGTATTAGTTTAACACGGAAGAAAACTTCAAGTTCTGGAGTTGAATGTTTATTCATGAGGGTCGTCAACATTATATTTGCCTGTATTTGTTCACATTTTGGCAAATTGGCATCATTGAACATATGACAAATTAGCTATTAGCAGCTCCTGATTGCAATGTACCCGTGGATGTACAGACAACTATCACAGGATCTGTTATAAGGAGCATATTTTTTTCTATGATCGCTGAGCAAATTTATGGACTTTTATTCATGATGGACATCAGAGATAACGAGTGAATCTGTGTGTTCAGACTTGACTCAGTTATGACTCTAAGAAAGAGAACAATTCTAAATCTAACGCCTGGACTCTTTTGACACAAATCATGTCAAAAATGTTGCAGAGGGTAAAAAGTCAAGGTAGTACTAAATAGTTTGAGTCATACTTGAATGAATTCTTCAAACACAGTCAACAGATCAGGTTCATGGTTTCAAGGATGACCGGTGACATTCTGCATGTATCTGCCTGGATAAATGAAAAAATCTGAAAACCTATGGCTGCAAAATCCTGCTCACATAACAGAACAGACTATGTTTTGTGTGTGTGTGTGTGTGTGTGTGTGTGTGTGTGCAGTCAGTGTTAGGACAAGTCAAACTCCTGCCAAAGGCACCTGAACGCCACAGATGAAAGCAAGGTTGTTTTGTTTTTGTTTTCTGATAGAAGCTTGTTGTGTTGTCTTTCTATCTGTCATCACACGACTTCCATAATCTCCTTATGGAAATTCATAATCGTCAGCCACAACAACAACAACAACAACAACAACGTAGGTGCGTCGCGTGATGAAACGAAGATGTAAATAAATAATATTAACAAGTGTCACCTCGGCGGGGGGAAGAAAGCCGGAGGAGCTCTCGGGGATTGTGACACATCCCATGTGGCTCCACTGATCCGGCCGCTTTTCACCTAAGAGCTTAAGAACGCAGTGCCGCTGTTTCAAGATAATTTTGTCTGGAGTGGTCTTAGCATACATCAGCCTCATTTTACGCTCCTTATCTTTCCTCCCTCTTCCTTGTCACCCTTTCTTTGATTCGCTCGACTTTGTTTTCGCGCCTTGTTCGCAGATTCCCTTCTTTTGTTTGTTGTTTAAACCAAGTGAGGATTTAAACCCTGCACTGACACAGCTTTTGGCCTCGGAGCTGAACTGTTTGACTCCAGACAAACAGCTTTTTTTTTTTTTATATATATATATATTTTTCCCCCTCCCCGCGCCTGGTGTAATCCTCACAGATAAAGCAACCTCTTCAAACACAGTGGAGTGTAGCAGTTGCTTAGGCAACAGACTATCCCATCTAATCCAACCTGTTCCCATCTCCCCAAAGTCTGAATACCTGTCGAATTCAAAGGCTTCCTAAGCTCACTACTTGTTAGCCTTGAGTCTTGTGAATAACATTTTCAACTAAGATTTCAATAACACCGTGTCAGCTTATTCATTGGCATTAAAGCTGGAGCGGCTGGTCTAACTGCAGGACTGCAGGAGGGGGGGGGGTTGCACTTAAATTTTTAAGGCAACAAACAATTCGACAAGCAACAATTTCACGACTTCAATTGTGACATTGGCTCGTAACAATGTGCCCAGCAGTTGAGAATTGAGTGTAATGAAAATGGAGCTGACCCCAGATTACCCCACAGAACAACATGCTGTTTGTCTTTGTGCCCCCCACCCCCCACCAACACCACCACCACCACCCAACCTCACAAAGAAATGATGGTGGAGAGATGATCTGGCCAAGCGTTTTATAATCTTCCCCGGGGTGCCAGGAGCAGCAAAGTGTTGGGGACGTAGTATTGATTTATATAAAACTCAATGTTCCCTCCGCTGCCCAGATCTGAGTGTGTCTGGACCGTGAGAGCGATAAGGGATTGGACTAATGTGAGTGCAGAGCAAAAGGGCCTTGATGCCAAATGGATAAGCTCAGAGTTTTAACAACCTGAAAGTTTGCACTCTCTCTCTGCTGTATTTTATTATTTTTTTCTTCATTGTGTCGTTGTTACAGTGCCGGCTCTTGATGAATTGCAGCATTAAGGATTATGTTCTCCAAGAGATGCCCCTGGTGATTTGGGGTAAAAACTGGAATATGTCAAGTCACAGTCTGAGTGGAACTAGCAGCTACTGCATAGATTTTGGCCAGATTTATAAGCCTAATTAGGCCAAGCCCACACAGGCACGGACAACTCTGCAGACTTTACCTTGTCATAGTTTTTTATCTAATGTTATCTGAGGGCAGCTGAATCTTCAAAATGTTGCTGGTGTAGCATATACATCACTTGATTGGGAACAAAATCCATATAAATACAGTATACTGCCTGCGAGGTACAAGCTCGCTTTAGGCTATATTCCAAAAAAATGAAAACACAGCATTGTAATTTCCAGCTCAGGCGAACAAATGAAGACATTCATAAACACTTTAGTGGCAAATTTCATTCATCTAATTGTCTTTGTAAGCATTGCCTTATTATTTTCCAATAGTGGCAAGTTGCTTTTCTTTAATTATCTAATAAACACGCCCTCAAGGATCTATTGTTCACGTGTTAATTAACATATCCTGTATAATGAAATACAGGAAACTAGTGAAACTAGTGTGTCTGTGAGAGGAATCACACAGTCTGGAAAGTGCATTTGGAAAGAGACAGTATCAGTACCACAATGTAAAATATTACAAGCATTCAAAATATTATTTAATTAAAGGTTTGAAAGTGTAATCATTAAAATGCACTCAATGTATCTCATGGTGCAGAATGAATCCTTTGATTGTTATATTATTATATATTATATTATTAGATTATTATTACTGATGCATTAACACACAGGCAGGAGCATTTTGTTGTGCTATGTTTCAGCTGGTTGACTTGGAGCTAACCTTAACTATTTGGTAATTAAATCTATAACCATGAAGGCTACTTTCTAGTGTTGTAAAAATGAATCTAAGGACCCTTTCATTTGGTCCAGACCTTCAAACTTGCCAGTTTGATCTAAACTAAAATTGCAGGATTGAATGACACTTCCCCTGTAAGGTCCAGACAAAACAGCCAAACCTTGATCTGACCAAAAGAGGTGATCTTGGTGTGGATCAAATGGAACCATGGTTCAGCTTCTTTCTCGTGTGAACACATTTTTTTGAATGGTTTGGACTGTCAGACCTATTACAGGAAGTTCTAGCAGGCGAGCATGTGGGGAGAGGCGGAGGCCAATGATCTGCTTCATCTCAAGGTCCGATTAACAAAAGATATTGCACTAATGATATCACAGTGCAAACACGCCCGTAAAGGTTTGCATCTGATTGCAGTTATCTATGTGTCAAAGTGGTAAACACACACTGAAATGACGTCTGACAACAACAGAGAGGAGAACAGCAAAGACAGAGAGGTAAAGATGGAAAGATTGGCTGATTGAGATCAAAAGAGTGAAATCAGATGACACCAGGAAGCAGGAGAAGAGGAACAGAAAAGTAACATAAGGATGGTCTTCCTGATTGAACTTCATTAAGCTTCATTTCAATCAGGAGAAATCATGATAAGAGTGAACAATTATTCATAAGAGTGAACAATTATTTTATTGACACAGGCACAGTAAAGATGATCAGTGTGACAAATGTGAACAGTAGCGATCAGAATCCAGCCGCTCTGAATGTGGCTGGTGTTTGTGACTCGGACTTTTTTGGAAAGAAAGGGGTTGAATTTGCACCAAATGTATGAATATTACCTCATTTAAATATGTACAAGTAGCACCGGAGCACCAAGTCGCTATTTGCTCGGCAGCAGTTTGGTGCATTTCACCCTTTGCAGGTGCTTTGGGAATTACATGGTTACAGGTTTATCAGCCACAGAAGCCACACAATCCTTTGGTGAATTTGCCCCAAATTTGGTTCAACGGCTTTTTAAAGAAAATACTCTGAAAATGATTTTCCCAGAGGATGAGAGAGAGAGGAAGTGAATTAAACTGAAAGTGACAATGTCTCACACACACCAATGTTTGCAAACCCATCAGTTGCAGGGATAGGGAGACGCAGTTCACGTAGGTGATGACAACATTACGGACGCATTTCATGTAATGTGATTGTAACTGTAATGGGAATCCAAAACCTAAAACTTCCCTGTCAGCTCAGGGTGCAGAATTATCTGTTACTGTGTCTAGCAACTGCCAAATATGTTTAATATCGCTAATGTTTGTCAGTTTCTATGATCAATGCTTTTGTGATCAGTTTGACTTGTGTTTTCAGTTTGACAGAGTTTCAGGATTATGGCTTTGGGTGGAAAATGCATTTTCTTTTTATAATTTTTATGATCATGTGTGGCTGATAAATAATATTTAGTAAATACATAGTTTGTTATGAGTGAAGCTTTGCCTCTAACATTAATCAGTCTTTGCACTAATGAAACATGTAAGAGTATATCTTGGTGGTAAAGAGCTAAATGATGGTTTCATACATACTGTCTTTAAGTACAATGCACATCTAATATTCAGAATGATGTCTTATTAGCTAATCATAGCCGACAACTGTCCATCAGAGTTTTGGAAATACAAGGATGACTGTCCCATACACATTTACCTCTACTACTCTACCTCTACTACAGTGCTTGAGTAAATGTATTTATATTCCACCACTGGAAAGAGAAAAGTAAGGAACACAAACGCCCCTCTACTTCATATCTCCTCTACTTCCATTACAGCAAACAATTTTGCAAACCATGCTGTTCTATTTCTGATTTTTGGAAGTATTTTTTTTCCAGGTAGACATTGTCTTCCATTCATTCCTCTATGGCATGAAAATCAATTAGCAGACTTTTGAATGTTGCATGAGTTGTGCAATCATCACAGTGGAAATGGAGTCTATTTTTGTCAAAGTTTGAGGTAATTTTCTGCATGAAAAGAGTAATGTCTGCAAAATGACTTCAAATCACAGATGTATGTAAATATCATTTTGATCACAGTCGCAGTCTTTGTCAGGTACAAATGTTTGAACATCTCACATAAAGCTACTAACTAACTACTTTTCATTAGTGATTCATTTTTGCCCAATTAGTTGTCTCATTGTTTAATCAATGAAATGTTAACAGAAAATAGTGACTCTGTTCTCTAACAAGTTATCAGAGCTCGAGGCGACTTCTTCAAATGTCAGCAGTTAAAACAGTAACCAAGTCATGTCTCGCGCCTCGAGTCACATTCGAGATGACGATGTTTCTCTGACCTGTGCTTTGATTGACTAAACATAACTGTACATTGGAATCACTGAACCATCTGCAAATACATTCAGTATAAACATTTTTGCAACTTGCCAGATATGTTCATGAACAATATTTCCTTATTATGTCCATTGTTATACAACAGACTGAAAATAAGATAAGATAAGATAAACCTTTATTCGTCCCACAGTGGGGAAGTTTGCAAAATTAGAGCTGTATAAACCAAATTCCTAGGAGGTAATGTCTTGTTTTATCAGGCCCACAAGAGATGCAACTGATGAAACAATTAATTGACAATCAAAAACATTCTCGACTAATTTTTTCACTTCTAATCTCAAAACAAATAACTCATCCGCAGTGACGACTGTAATCACCCTCCTTCTTCGGTGCTTTGAGGTGAGGTAGGTAAAGTAATGCCCTGAAACCATGATGTGACTTTCAGAGAAATGAATGTGGACTTGATGCTCAGTGTGATGGATCACACAACATTGGAAACTATAGGTAATTAACTGGAGGCCTGTGGCTGCCAGAGAAAAACACAAATATCAAAACATATAAAAATATAAAAATGTACAGCGCATTCATTCTGTTTGTGACAAATATAAGTTCACATTTCTCCTGTGTTCCTTGTTTCCAACAGCAAATTTAAACATAAAACTTCAATATGATGGAGCTCAACATGTAACTTTTCCTTTTCATTGTACTTTATTACTTGTTTTATTGCTTTATATTATTCAGCTCCAGACAGGTGAAACACTGTGTGGCGTGTTTTGTGTGTTTGCCTTTCAAACATGAAAACTCGTGGCCCGACTCCTTCAGCGCTGCTCTCATCTGGTGTTTCCATTACAAAGGGGAGCTCACAGGCTTTGATGGAGAAGCTACTCTCTCGCTCCCTCTCTGAAACCCTAATGATACCTGCTTCCAAGCCTATTTCTGGGACATCAAAGGATCAACTAGCCTAAGTGCTCATGCCACAGTGCTGAGGGGACATATTGAAGCCTGTATTTGGAAACTCCCATCATTATCATACTGATGTAAGGACAGTTACTTTTCCATATGTGCTGTAAAGGAGATTCACCTGTGAGACGATCCGGCCACAAGGATGTGTTTAACGTAAAGCAATGGCGCCATCATATGGAGAGCAGAGGGACAGAACCGAGCTGCTTTGTGGCAGATTACGTGTTTGAATAAAAGATGAAACCGCAGGAGATGGAGAAAAGTAAGACTGGTGGAATTTGTGCATCGCTCAAGTTAGAAATTAATTTTTGGTATGAAATAAGAGTAAATAGCAATTTAGGCAGCAGCCATCCTGCTCTGACAGTGAAATCCTCCCTGCTGTCTGAAAGTCTGGTGAAGACACATTCATCGTCACCTCTTCCACATTCACAATAATATCATGCTGTTGATGCCGGACCTTCCAAATCACAAGACTAATTTCTCACAGGAATCAAGTGTCATATGTTTGTTGACTGAAAAAAGCTAACCTGAGTCATGTCAACTTGTGATTTTCTGTCATGGGTTGAAAAACATCCTCCAACAGCATCTGCTGCTGGAGGCAGGCCAGAGCGATATATCTGTTGCTAAGCAACCACTTTGACTCTTATTTTGTTGTGCAGGACCACTAACTAGATTTCCAGTCAAGGTTGCATCAGTTTGGTTTGATTCCTTTGCAATGCTGCAAACATGCAGAAATCAAAGATAAATCTGTTTATCGTTGATGTTTCCGTGTTAGCTCTCATTACCAAATAATATTAGAAAACACATTTGATCATTCATGACGCTGCAAATATGGAAATGATATGTGATAATGATTTTATAATGATACTTTCATACATCATCACATAAATCAGAGGTTTTCAAACTCTCCCCTGGGGAGGGGGAGATTTGCAAGGTGGGTGAGGATGGAGACTTGTGAGGCAAAGATACTGGGGGGGTAAAAGTGACGGGTGCACACATGCATTCTCACAACAGGAAGTTAGTTGAAGTTACCAACACAATCTGCAGCAGTGACTGTGACATTAAACCCTTAATTTGAACTAATAGACTGGATTCTGTGTGACTTAAACTTTTCAGGAATATCATTATCTCAAATGTCCATCCTCAATAAGCATTCTCCCCATCACTCCAGATGTTGCCAAAGATAGATAGAAAAAAAACAAGGCTGAAGAAGTAGCCCCATTTCCCACTGAATCCATGGCAACCTTTAACTTCCTGTTTACATCCCTTAGTGCCGTTGAGAGCAGGGCCCAAAGTGTCAGACTCTCAGATTCTGTTCCTGGATCAAATCACTGATCGGGTTTGGTGCAAAGGTTTTCCAAAATGCAGATAGAGGTTCAAAATTCAAGGTTTTTTTTGGAGCAGCATGTAGCACACCTCCTGGCTGCCCAGAGGCCGAGACTCTAAATCTAAGCTGGAATAACCTGTAGTCCTTCCTTAACACTGACTGCATCACTGTTCATGACAAATGACACCACTGGAGCCAGAAGAACAGATTTTGCAGCAGGAGAACTCAGCTCAGCAGGTTATAGTCCTGATCACTGAGGAACTGACTGCACCAACAGGCTACATTTACCATCAACATTCACATAAAACATGGCAACATTTCCCTTAAACACTCAATTAATTTTGCAGTTTTAATGAAGAAACTCTAACAAGTGAATGTTTTTATGTCCTTACTCATAACTCATATTTGAAAATAAAGGTGAAAAATATTAAAGTAATGGCATTGGTTTTAATCATCTTCATTAAATACAGACTTTAATAAAACATGTGTGAAATGATTCATTTTCAGAATGACTACAATCCTGCAAGGCTGCTCCAAAATGGTTATATCTTTCATGGTCAATGGAGTGAATGCTGCACTTGATTTCTTTTCCAAGCAAAGTGGGAATAGCAAGAAATAACAATTTCAATTTTTAGCCTGTAAATCTGTCACATCATTTTTTTTTTTTTTTTTTATCTCCGTATTATATTGATCCATCTTTAACTTTATCTATTACTGTGATTATTGATTCCAGTATATTTACAACTGTGTGTTTGTCTGACCTGTGTCATGTCCATAGTGGTGGGACCTAAACATTTAACCTTTCCCTCTCTGGTCTGGAAGAATCGCTTGGAACAATGAGTGAGTAGTTTGTAGTTCTCACACACACACAACATGCAACGTTAGGTCCCAAAAAGCAGTTCACAAGGGCACAAGTGCCCTTGAGCCTGGCACTGAACCACAAAGTGCTCCAGGTACCTCTGTGAAAGTAAGTGCTTGTGTCAAGAGCTGTGTAGGTGTATACAAGGGAAAACAGCAAAATACAATAGAGCAATATTTTTTTGGGGGGGTGATGCTATTTAACTTCATGACACTAGAAAAATACACATTATCTGCAAATATCTGCTGGTACTTCTGCTGATGTTTGCATCTGAGTCACAAAATATTGCAGGCAGTGAAAACCCACCATCAGGTCAACCAGGTTTGGTTCTTCATCCGATGACCTTTTTGCAGATTATCTGTGGATGAAGATGCCAAAAATCTTTGCATTGTTCTGTCTCACAGGCAGTACCACTTCTGTTTCAGTAAACTGAAATGTCTGACCTCAAACAGACTGAGGGTGGTAGACTTTTGCTGAACAGCGGCCACTGTGGCCACAAGTGGCAATTACAGTACATTTCTCTTCATTTCCCAAGTTTCTTAAGGGTCATTTGCTTCTTATTAGTGATGATTCAGGTGTTGCAGCAGCCAAGGACAGAAAAAGATACAGATAAATAGAGTTAAATTAGAAGTATATAAAATAAAAACAAGAACAGAAATAAAAATAGAACTATACAGGAGCAATAAAAATACAAGGCAAGCAGTATGTGTTAATATAATATAGTAGAATATATAGACCAGCACTAGGACCAGTTTCAGATATGTGCATATAAAAGCTCACAAACTAACCCATATTATGACTGTGAAGTTTGTTGCTGTTAGCTTTTATTAACTGTTCAGTTTCCATCAATGCAGGTTGCTTCTGCAGGTTCTGCAGCTGTGAAATCATCTGATAAGCGTTTGTGCTTCCTCAGGCATTGCAAAGTCCTTATCCACATTGTTATGTTTGATGCAGAAGAGAAGTGAGTTCCCAGATAGCATAATCAGAGAACATGGAAAATGTCAAGTTGTTGATCTCGATGTGCCGCTTATCTAGTCGGCCCTCAATCCCTGTGCAGTCCTCATAATCACTCTTTTTCTTCCTCTTAGTTTTCTTCTAGACGCTTCTGGCTTTCTGAAACTTCCAAATTCAAACTACAATCAAAAATGAGTCCTTCATGATAAAAAAGTGGTGAATACAGCAACGCCACACAAAGGCAACCAAGCCACTAAGTGCAGTGTCATAAAACACATGGGAACAGAAAAGAGTCTGGATCCACAAAAATACTCTGCACTTAACTGCTGCAGCATAAAAATACCCATCTATGCAAATTATGTCATCTAAACCTTGTAAAATGCAACATGGCAAAAGTCAATACAAACTATTTCCCAAAACGATTTAGAGACGTCTTATAACTGGAGAGCTGTGACATCCTTTTATGTTGCAGTGTGCAAATATTAAGATTTCACGTTGGGTTGTTGGCGACAGGCAGGTGGTAGCAGAGAATAAGTCTCCTTATTTCTGTTGTTGTGACTGCGGCGAGGAAAGTGACAGATTGTTTTTGGCAAGTTGCTAATAGAGTGCCGAGCACGGTTTCAGCCACGACAAGCGTCTCCATTTTCTGTTCGCATTTGCAAAGGAACGCACTTCTTTTACAGGCAGGACGGACCCAGGTTGTCAAATAGCACAGAAGGGAGAAACTTACACTTGCAAAATGAAGCTGTTCATATAGAAAACAGTAACAATAAAAACTTGGGTCACTTTTGAAGGTGGGAATGATGGAGTGTCTCAGTGGAGGAATCTCACTCCC
Organism: Holacanthus passer; assembly: GCA_025331565.1. Lineage (NCBI taxonomy): Eukaryota > Metazoa > Chordata > Actinopteri > Pomacanthidae > Holacanthus > Holacanthus passer. Next base: position 1,002,513 of record JAFREQ010000105.1, read on the forward strand.
TGGGGTTTCCTGTCTTTGTGATTTGTATGTATTGTATTTGAATACGTTTCAAATATTTGACACATTATTTTCTGTGCATGGGAAGCGCGGTGATGTTGCAGTGGTTAAGACCCCCCACCTGTCAAAGTATTTTTACCCCCGCTGCCAACGGAATTGAATCCCCCAGAAGCCTTTCTCCTCGCACTCAGAGCTCCTTTACTCCTTCACACTGTTTCAGAAATGAAAGACGTTGAGGAGAGTGGACTTGTTGAAAACTACGGTTGGTGTGGTTAGTGATGGCTGTGCTGCTCTGCATGGTGAACAAAGTTTTTATTTCTCAACATTTGCTCCAGTATTCTTGCACTTTCATCACATCTTAAGCTGTGGCTAGGTTTCCATCCAAATAAGACACAACAGGGAAATGTGCAGTGTGACAGCAGCAAGATAAATAGTAGGTAAAGAAGAAGAATAAAAAAGCAAAACAATTCAACTTGGGTAAAAAAGTATCACCAATTCAACTAGAATAAAAAGTATTGACAATTTAACTACAAGTATTAACACATAATATAACTATAATAAAAGTATTGACAATAATAAATTAACAAGAGAAATATGAAAACAATATATACACTATAGACGGGATGAAATGGATGAAGTGAGATGAAATGAAACGCAATGAATGTATCGTGCCCATAAATGTAGCGCAAACACACATCCAGCATCAAGACAAATTTTGTAAGATAGTGAATATAGGGTTAAAATCTGCAAAGTAGCATTTGCTGAAATATCAGGACCTATATCGTGTTGAAAGAGTAACTTATTCCTATAATAATTGTTCATAACAGTTGTGCATACTCTCTCTGCAGACGTGTTCGTGCTTCTGCGCTTCATGGGCCCATAGAGCGTGTGAACTAGAGGAAGGCAAACCATTGAACTTCCAGCCTGTATCAGCTGATGCATTCATTTATGTTATAATATCATTGTCTGCATCAGAGTAAATAGTGTGTGGTGCACTGGTGGCTCTTTTCTTTGTGATCAGCAGAGGTCATACTTCACCCACCTTTACTGAGACGGCTGAGCTAAACCGGCCATAGACCAGGTCTGAGAAATGAAGGATAGTTTATGTGAACATTGTTTGGTTTTTATTAGCACTAACTGACAGACGTTGTCGAACCTATTCATGTTCACTCAGTTTTGCACAGTCATATTTGACCAGATTGAAACAAACAATTTCTTGTCAGAGTTCTGTCTCTTGCAGGACAGATGATTGTTGTTCATTCATATTTTCCTGTAAATCCACAAGGACCCCACTGATAGTCACCAGTTTCCTTCGTGGTCTCTACAATTTGTCTTTACTGGAATAGTTTTCTGCAGGTTTCCAGTCCAGATCACTGTCAAACTGCATGTGTGGACTGAAGACTGTAAAGGCAGTACAGTGTGGAGACTTTTATCATGTTGGGAGCTCATGTTTCCTGCCACGCATCAGGTTTACTGTAAAAAATCTTTTCCTGTTATGATGAAACCTCAAACTTTCACAACAACTTTTCAACCACTGTCACTTTCTAGTCCATGTGTCCCCTGAAATAAATGGATTCTGAATTTTGGTTTGCAAATGGCATTAAATGCCAAGACATGATCTTATTGTCTTTTCTGTTTTCATGTGGCCGACCATCTACAGCTGCAGAAAAATTAGGATCAAAGTTTTGTTACAGGTGGTTTTTCTGCTTGTTTGAAAAAGCCAAATGTCAGAATAAGGAAAAGTGAAGAGCAACAAAACAGAAAAGCATGTGTGAGTGTTGTGTTGACCTGCAGGAGGTGTGGAGGTCATGGACCGCTGACAACTGTACTGGCCACTGAATCTTCTTAACTTGGGACAGATGTGTCCAGTGACACTACTGATGTACACTAGTTTTATTCTGGACTGTTGTTTTGATTCTCTGCTGCTTTTGGTCTCTCTGAGCTGGTGAGCTGTTTCTGAGCTGGTGAGCTGTTTCTGAGCTGGTGAGCGGTTTCTGAGCTGGTGAGCTGTTTATCAGTGGGAGGAGACAGATTGAATTATGGACAGATCCCTCATCTGCCAGATCCTCATGGCCCAACCAGGTGGTCTGGACATAGAGTCCATGTTCTGACCTGTAAAGTTATCGAACTCTGGCTTCTCCTCTTCATCAACTAGCAGCAGCCTTTGCAGTAAACTCTGTCCAGAGTACATGTTGTCATTGAAGTCATCTGGCATGTGGTTATTGTTTCATAACGGCAGACGACACTGATCAGCTACCAAGGATGACAGCTAGTGTTACAAAACCCTGTGTGTGTGTGTGTGTGTGTGTGTGTGTGTGTGTGTGTGTGTGTGTGTAACTTAGGCAGCTCATTTCGAGGACACATGTAAGACTCAAGAGCAGTTAATTGGTGGCAGCTGGTGTAATTGGGGACACGAGCGGTGTCCCCAATTGGAGAACAGATGATTATTGGGTCAGTGGTTAAAGTCAGGGTAAGGCAAGTAGTGTTTATGGTAGGGTGAGGGCACATCTCCAGGAAATGAATATAAGTCTAAGTAATGACCCCCGAATGTAAATGTGTGTGTGTGTGTGTGTGTGTGTGTGTTTGACACAGAAGGTGGAGACAGGCCTGGTACGTCTGATGCCCAGCTGGCAGATGAAAGGACAGCACTGTCTGCAGACTCACTTTGGAAACCTGTGACTAAGCTCATCGTCTCTCTTTCTCTTTTTCTATATGTCTGTCACTCTGTCTCGCTCATATGTCTGTGGGATGAACAACAGTGCCCTCTGGTGGTCTAATTGGACTCCTGCTGCTTTATTAGAAGTCCAAGCAGCAAAACTCGAGGTTTTCACTTTGTTTTTTCAATGTTGTTTTTTATTGGTGTGTTTGTCTGTTTGTCAGCCGGATCACAGAAAAACTACTGGCCCCGTTTTCATGAAACATGGTGTCATGATGTCTCCTGCTCTTCCAGTTTTTCAAGCTCTCTTCTTCTCTAAAACCATACATTGTGCTTGGACTTCATCAAGCTTGCGACTATATTTTCACATTATTAATGTCTTCACCTCATGCACACACGTCTTTTATGTTTTATATGACACCCCAAAAAGCTTATTCTTATCATGTTTTAAAAAACATGATTTTATGATCCAAACCCAGATAGAAGTTCTATTAAAAAGATTTATGCAACATTACATTTTTGACTGTGGCATAAAATAAATGTTTTATGTGGAATAAATCTCATAGTTCTGCATGGGCACAAGAGCTTTACTCAGTTTTAGAGGAGGCCCTAATGCTGTATATCCATAGGGATGATTTGCATTGTAATGCTCACTCTAAGCTTTTATTGAAGTTTGTAAAAACCTTGAAAATGTCTTGTCAAAGTCAAAATTAAGGACATATATGCCTCTCAAACACAAGTGAAAGATCTTTAGTTGCGCAGTTGAGAGCTGGTTCTTCCTCAGGCCACTGAGGTTGATATTCAAGAGGAAAACAGATTGTGTGTTTTGGGTGTTGTACAAATAACGGTAATATAAGAGAGCTAATTTTCCATGAAACGGCTCAACAGAAATGAAATATTCTGGTTCACAGATGCTAATTATTTCAATGTGCGCTTTCATCACAGAATTCTGCACAAATTATACAAAGCTGCAATATGTAGCAACATAAAACACATCCTTTGATCGAATTAGTTGTAATTAGTATTTACTTTGATTTCTCCAGTACGATATAGCAATTGTGTTGGTCAGTGATGATTTGTGAAAGTTGCTTAAGCTGTTTCTCTATTTATTTTATAGTTTGGAAATGTAGACACTGTGGTTCTGGTTTATGAGCATAGTTGAATGGCACGATAATAAAGATGTCATTTATTCATTCTCTGCTATTCACTGCTGCTCATCATTACTCTGCCTGAGCTGCTTGATGAAAGGAAAAAACATCACAGCTGCAGATATGAAGCCGTATCTGGAACGTACCAAAGTTTAAATTTACACTAAATGGTGTAAGTTTACATGTATTTTAATTGGAAAATATTTAAAATCAGAATAAGATATTGCACCATGATGATGAAAATGGAGACAATTGTTCTATCAGAGAAGTGTTTTTCCAAATTAAATAAAAGAAAAAAAACTTCCCCCACCTCCACGGGAGTCCCACAATGCTCCCAGGACATCTGGGAGTTGTAATCCCTTCAGCATGTTGTGTGTCTGCTCACACTTCACAGTTGGACAGGATCAAAACACCTCCACACGTTGACCCAGGGGTCACCTTTCCATTCCTGCAAGCTGCCTCAAGCACTTCAACTCCTGCACTCTCAAGAAAAGGATGATTAGAATTGCAGGACATTTTTTTGTTTATTTTTTTACACCTACCACGTGCACCATCAGTACAAAAATTCAGATCTCATATACATGTACCTCATTTTTGATTGTGTGCTCGACTCAGATATCAAATTACCTCCTCAAATTTTCTGCACCCTGTCATGCTGCATTAGCCCAGCAAACCCTCAGTGTATTTTTTCAAGTCACCACCCAAAGTTTGTGACCATAGTTGGAGCTCAACATGATCAAGAATTAAGAGCGTTAAAGTTAAAATAAAAACTGTTTGGAAATATGCCTGTTCCATATTTGCCAAGAGTTAGATGAGAAGATTGATGAAGACTATTGTCTGTTGAATAAAATAATGACCAAAACAGAGCAAAAAGGAGAGTGAATATTGAAAATTGATCTGGTCATGAGAAACAGACCAAATGAATGTTAATGTTGCTCTCTATATGCTAAATGTGCAGCTGTTTGCTCACAAGTTGTCCATTTCTGAAGTTCATACTGTTCCTTCAGTGCCTCTGGACAGACGTCAGCCTCATAATCATGTTTTAACCTAAACTTTATTTGCTTTCCTCTTGCCTGGATGGATGTACCTAAATTCCTTCAATGTTATTCTGTTGTAAAATACTGTCACTGTTTCCCAGCAATTTCCTACTTTTGTAAAACCTCTTCCATTTATTTAACGTGTCTCTTCCGAGTAGTTTTTCACTTGAGAGCTTGGAGAGCGCCCAAGCAGAATAATGTCAGTTTGTAATCAGTCCATCCTTTGCGGTCACTCCTTCCCTTTCTGATGTAAAAGGAAATCAATATTTCTTCTATTCTAATTAAGCTACGGCTGCATTTGAAATGCCTCAGCCTCGGATTGGTTGGAGCGCTGAGGGACTGTTTGAGCCCGAGTACCACATGAATGAAGTTGTATACTTTGGGAACTATTTAAGTGGTTTCAGTGGGCTTGACAATCCATTTGCAATATATTCAGTGCAGTTTTACCTTCCAGCTGGACTGAGGTGCATAAAGTTTTGTGGATAAGATGCAGAGGTTTTCCACTGGGACAAGCTCCTCCAAACATTTGTAAAGGTCTAAGTTCGACAGTAATAATTCGCAGTGTCAGTGTGGACAATGGCCGAGTCAGTCGGTTTCCCTCTGGATGCACAGACACCATGTGCACTGAAACACAGGCCTCGTCTGCACATCGTAATCTCTCCAAACTTGATTAGATCAGGGTAATGACAAGCCTGCTATTATTGATGTGGCATCATTGAAAGTACCCAGGACATGATTTGGGCTTGGGCTCTCATTAAAGCCAGTGTGCCAGACCATTAGCTGAGATGCAGCATGTGGAAGTACTCAGGCGTGGGTTAGGGCTACTCCCCTCTGAAGACCACCTAAACATCGCTGGAGAACAGCAATTACTGCCAAAGAGATAATGAAAGCTATGTTGAGCAGCACAGACTGACTCAATGTGACATCTTTGCCCTTTGGCGTGTGAGATACTGTGCACGAGATACGACTATGGATCATAGCGGACAGTGTTTTCTACCATTTTTTTTTTTTTTACCTTGTTATCATAACAACAAATTCTGTATTTTCTTACTGTCAACAAATCCCATTAAAAGACCAAGATCATCAATAAATTGATCCTTGTTCATCTGCGCCATAAAGCTCCATTGTTGTCAAAAACTAGTAAAACACATAAACCACTGTTGCACTTGATGACATGTTCCTTCATAACCATCGAATACAATATTATGTAAATACTATCTTGAGCATCAAATGTGTATTAATCCACAGCTAAAAATAGTCCCCAACAAACACAGCTCTTTAAGTCCTTTCGTCTTCAATAGGAATGAACGCACTTAGTGAGCAGGTATTGCAAATCAGACAAATACATTGTTGGTTAAGGTATTTTCATGGGATTTGTTGACAACATATATATCAATTGGACAGCCTTATTTAATTTGTCAATTAAATTAAGTTTTGGAGCAGCTGGTTTTTTGCTGGAAAATCAGACCTTTATTCTGAAAGGTTTGAAATACTTTTCCTTTTCTTGGATTTTCTCTAGCGATATTTTTGGTCTTTCTTTTATTCTGCTGCCATTAAAAAGTTCTAGGTTACCCTGCCAAGTTATAGTATTTAAAAATGAAACCCACATTGTCCATGAGCTGATATATATTCTACTACTTTGGTGTTTGTTTGTCTTCACCCAGTGTCTGTGTCCGCATTTATTGATGTCAGCTGCGTCTCCGGTGAAGAAGTGTGAATAGTTTAATCCAGCCTCACGGCGGGTTCCTGCAGCGGGAACACAAGCCTGTAAGATGTTGAGGTCATATTTGGCAGATGCAACTCGCCTGGTTTATGAACACTTTTAAATGCCAAATGCTTGGCCGCTCTGTGGAATTGTGTTTATTTTCTGTGGTAATGTTTGTTGAAGTGAGGTGCAGCGGGAGCTCAGGATCTGTGGAATATTACAGGGTTTTACCTCATACAGCGTAATGCAACCATAAAATTAAATCATAATATGCATGATTGCATTAGTTTGTGGACTCAGAGCCTTTAAAGTACATTGCAAATCCTGAATTCTAATATTTACTACCACTTTTACATGCAGCACATATGAAGCCTTTTTACATCTACATTGCCACGGACAATAAAGATTTCACAGGCAAGCTACAAAAAGCTATTCATAGCTTTTAGAAGAAATAGTGCAAACAGAAAGTGTTTAATATTTTTCCTTTTAGTAGGCGCTGTCAGCACTTATGATGGGTGATATTTTCCTTCTTCACAGAGAAGATTTGAAGTGTTGAGATGAGCAGGCAACATGGACTGATAGAGAGAGCTGTGGTGCACAAAGATTTACTGCTGAACTGGGTGAACTAAGTTAGTTTCACTGCTTTAATTTTTTTCCTTTATGTCAGAGACTATATGAGTCAGGCGCCATTGAAAAAGGCTGTTGATGATACCATTAGAGACAAAGCTTGTGACCTCAGATGCAGACCAGGATTCAGTCTGATACTATTAGAGGGAGGAAATATGGAAGACGACTGAAAGTTGTAAAGCTTTGGCGAATTCTCCAGCACTGGTGGAATAGTTTGCCAACCAGCGTCCTGATGACAGATCAAGCCCCGATCCAAAATAATGAAGGCCTTAAAAATAAGATATTAGATGAGATAAGATAATAAAATTTTGGCAAATACTCTTATTGACTTTCTTGCCGAGAATCAGATCAGAAGATCAATGTCATTCTCATATCTGTCTGTGAAATATGCAGGAGATGGTGAGCTCTGGTTAGCATAAAGAAAATTACATCTTTGTATGGATTAAACAAGAGATATAATGTGTTTATTAATGAGCTGTTAACATCTTCTAATTGTATCTTCGTATTTAACACACAAATACAAGAGTGCTATTGATCTTCTCACAACTTTAAAACCATATCTGGTCAGCAACTTCTCATAATGGAAATATCTACATACAGTAGAAAGTGGCAGGGCCTCACTGAGAAACTGCAGAAACCAGTCTTGTAATTTCCATAAGGTAGAACTGTAGTCTCTGTGTTTATGCAATTTAAACTGCATTTTTTTTAATTGTTGTAAAAGTCAACTAATCATCTTGTTTTCTTCTCCAGAGAACCAGAGCCAAAATCTAATAAATGATGGAAAGCTTACAAGACAGTGGATGATATTTATAGCTCACAGCAATCTCAAGATAGCAATACTTAAATTGTGGTTGATATTGAGTCTTGACAGCCAAGAATACTTTTTTGGCAGATTTTAACAGGCCAATAAAAACATCCATTATATTTTCAGGCTAACATTGATTTATGTGTAAGAGAGTGTAACTTTTGCTGGATCGCCTCCTTAGTCAGATTTTTTTTTTCCCATCTCTCCTTTGCTGTTTTTCATATCAGCTTACTTTGCGTTTGCACTTTAAAGTCAGTCTTGATAACAGGATCAAACATGCATTTAAATGCCAAATCAAATGCCACATTTTTCAAGTCAACACCGAAGAGCAGCCTTTGAGGGGAACGAAGAAGACGGACTCGTGATGGATGAAGCGGTGCACAGGGTCTTGAAAGGAAAGTCTAGAAGAAAACACAGCTGACAAGTTCTTGATTAACTTTGCTGTTGTTGAATATTCAGCTTTCATCAATGTTGAATTTGTAATGCAAGATTAATCCAGACCCAGTGTAGGCCAGACCACAAGAGGCTCCTCAACCGAAGAGTTTGAGAGGCCCTGATGCTGTTCACTGTCAGCGCTGCATACCAAGCCAAGTCCCACCAATCAGTCTACCAGGACACATTCGGCATCCTGGAAGAGGACGGCCTTGAATACCAACTCCTGCCACATTAAATGGTGGTAATCACCTAAACAGATGCTGCTTGGGTAGCAGGGAATAACAGTATGTACAAATGACTATCACATACTGCATTTGCCGAAATGGCAGCGCATTAAGAATTATAGTACATTCATAATGGATTTTCCACCACCTGAGGATTTACGTCCGATGCCAACCTTCAGAGCCAGTGCAGGAGCAGTGTGCCTGTTGGTTTGGAGTTTGAACCTGCTGATTTCTGAAAAGCAGGACTGGAAGATGTGCTTTTTACTCATCAGGTCGTCTTATCTGGCAATTTTAGGGGCATCGCTTAAACAAATGATGAAATCTTTTGAGCAGGCGGCGTTCATCAGGTGGAAAAGAGCGAAGTTTGTCTAATTATGAGAATTTTTTTAACCTTCTTCTTCAAAATGAGACAATTAGGATAATTTTGGAAAAGAAGATGGTCCATTGTCACTGAATGTAATCTGAGGTTTTGCAGAAATGTTAAAATTGAATTTAGCTTTGGTGAGACTCACGCTGGATTAGAAGTATAAGCCAGAATGAGTGCAGAATGAGTGTTTGGCTAATTAAACTTTAACTTTTTCAGCCCATCCTTTCCAACTTTATTTCCTTTATTTGACTGCAGGGGAGTTAACGGGGAATAATTGCTTCAGTTTATTCATGTGATGTGGCGCCTTGTGGGTTTGGCTGTGTGGTAATTAGCCCACCTTTCTGAACGTGCACAAAATAACCACAGTGGACTGTCAACGTTTTGTCAGGTTGATGTCTTCTCTGGACGGGCCCCTCGCCTGCACTACAGACAGGATGGACCCACTGAACTCATTTCCTCACATCAAAAACTGACTGTGAAACTCAACACTGGCTTTTTGTACCTGCTCCTGCCGCACGCTGAGAGCCGCTTTATGCTGAGCTGGACTTCGGTTCACAGAACAGAGGGGAAAGCTAAACTCAACACAAACAAGTTTAGAGAATTATACTGTGAAGAACTTTTATTGTTCAGCCCAAACAAACGTGCAATGCTTGTATATTGTATATGCAATACAGTATATCCATTCTTACTTACACTGGGTCAGTGTTTTGCTGACTCTACAATGCTTGACTGACTTGAGATGGGAGGTTTGACACAGTGTGCTTGTTACTTCGATTATACAACACAACAGACACACAACAGTTTTAATTAAGAGAGCTCAGATAAACCTCCTATGTGCAATCTACCCTGCACCAAACAGCATACAGACAGATTTACTGAATAGCTAGTTGTTGAATGAAAATAGAAATATTTTGTGATTCTGGCTATAATTTGATTTTGTGAAGATCAGCATGAATTGTTCATGAAACAAAATTATTATATTTTGCTGTCTGAAGGAGACAAGCCTGTTAGGTTAAAATAGTGAATTTTAAAATAATAAGGAACAAATGGGAATTTCAAATAACAAAATTTAATATCCCCTGCTGTCCTAATTTGTTCCCTTCTCCAAATGGATCTAATAAACCTCCTTGAGCCACTTCTCACATTTAATAAGGGATATTTGCCTCTGCGCCCTTCTGCATCTACTCTTACACATGTTCTCACTGAGCTCCTTCAGTGTTGATTTCAGTCTTGATGGGAGTTGACTTTTGCCCCCAATCTTCAGGGGCCACAAATGGTTTGATGACCATGAAAACAAAGCCAGAAAACATATGGCACCTCAGATCTGGACCCAGCTGAACACCTCAGAGAGAGCGTGGTGTATCATGTGAGAGACGGTGTTTTCCACCGTCCTCAACTAAACATCGGATGATGTCATGGTTTTTGGAGGGATGGTGCTGCATCTCTCCAACTGAGTTTCAGACGCATATTGAAGGTGTTTTGGCCTCTTTTGATAGTACAACACCCCATAAAGACATGTAATGCTGCTCGGTTTTATTTTGGTATAAACACACACATTTATGAAACCTTCTAGAGAAAGTCCCTGAGCTTTCTTAGCAACAGTTTGCTTCATTCCTTCTGCTGCAGCATTTAGCATGTACCATTACAGTCATAACAGCTGAAAGGAAATGAGTAGGCACACACACAAACACACACACACACACACACACACACACACACACACACACACACACACACACGGTGATTCATGCTTTCCATGGTGCAAGTAATGGTTCAATAAAAGAGTTTTCACACTCCAATAATCTCCTATAGGGCGACTAAACAGCCTCATCAGATGACCAGAGGGAGGGGAGAGATCAGATGTCGCAGCAGCGTCGGCTCCAGCACTGGTTCCTAACCTGGGAGCTGAGACCCCAACAGAGACAAGACGAACGTAGGGGCTCACAAGATGATTAGTAGGGTTGAAATAATAATTTGAATCAATCATTTTTATCAAAATGCATTTATTTGCCATTTTTCAACACAGGGTTGCGGAATGATTTGTGAGTTGTAGTCCCTTCATGCTGCACACACATAGAATATAAAGTAAAAATAAATATTTCTATTTGAATAGAACAAAATTAAAGACATAGAATAAAACAATATATATATACTCATACACATAATATGTATACTTATATATGTGCGTGTATAGTTTAAATATGCATTTGGAAACATTGCATTAAAGAAGAAACATTCTATTTTATTCTATTTTTAACAAAGCATAATAAAGTAGAGTGACTCAGAAAACAAGGACTGATGTTACATCTACATGATTGACAAAGGAGAACAGTGCAGGTGAATTGGTTTTATGAGGAGCAGCAGGGACACATAATTGTGGATGCACAATAGCAAGTGGATCTGATTGGACCTGATTGCTGTTTATCACAGCAGCTCACTTTTCATGACACCAGTAATCCTAAAGGAACCATGTACATTATATGTATTGGAGCAGCTGAGTGTAATAGTGTCTCCCCTCAAGTCAGAAAATAGTTGATGCATTATGGCAATGTAATGTCAATGAAGAGAATATTGATGTGTGGAAGTCTCCACTTATCTTAAAGACGTTATGTGATACAGTTACTGCATCATGATGACTTGTATAATAATGATGCCAATGAGTTTTGTGCAATGAGGAAGCATTTTACTGATTTTAAGCTGTGGAAAAGGAGAACACCAGTATCATATTGTTACTTGACAACAGCAGATACAAGGAGTCTAGGTATCAGGATCAGTGTCAGCAGAGAAAGGTCAGATCAGTGCATCCCTATAATGCTGTACCTACAATTACACGTGCATGTGCTTGATTCAGATATGATTCTTGGCTGGATTTGAACCCTTATTCAACAGATTGAAGTACACACAGGCCAGGTTGGAAGAGAACGAGCAGATGACACACAACCAAGGTTCTGGTCGGGTTTGAACCCAGGTCATCAAGATCGCATGTGCGGCAGAGTGTCCCTACATGTTACATGTTTACTTAGGCGGAATATTTTGGTCGCATTGATGTTGCCTAGATTAGTGGGTCGCGTGCGTTTGAAAGGAACATACTCATTACACAGTGAACTTTTAAGTACAAGCAAGGTTGTTCATGTCATGAGGTTTTTGTGGGAGTTTTTTTCTTGTTCTCACTTTGGGTCAAAGGGTTGAAGGACTGATTGAGGAAGGGTCAATTTCAGTTATCGTTTTTATAATTTGGGCATTGTGTAACTCTGAGAATGGAGATGTGATTAAGGGCTGTACAAAAGCCTGATTTGGACTTCCATACACGTTGAGAGAGCAGCTTGGTCAGCAGTGTCCAGCACTACATGATGACATATCTACAAAATGTCCTCATTGCCTTTTTCACTAATGTGACCTAGTGCAATTCATTTGGCATGGCTGTCTGAAACAAGCTGATATTATACAGTTGGTGTATTACAGACTGGCCTTACAGGCTTATGATTAAATCTTTTCTGAGACTAAAAAACTGACTAATGTTCATGTCCAGGAAAACGTCTCTCCGTGTTGTGCGGCATGTTTTAGGGCCCTATTATTGTCTGTCAGTTTTACAGGGGATGTCTCCACAGCAGGCTCGTCGTCCCAGCCCATCCCTGCACCACAAACACAAAACCATATGAGATCAAAGGACGGTAATGAAGCTAACCACTAACTGCAGGTCTTCCAGCACATGTTAGAAGGAAAACTGCAAACGTTTACTTCCCTGAAACTCCATCAGTCACAAATTAAATGCATCTTAAGACTGTGATTCCCTCCAGCTTGGTTCATTTACCTACAATCAGTGCTCCTGAAATCACAAGCTACATCAACACTTTGATTTTTTTCATTTCAATTTCTGGGTGACTTGGTGGTTTTGACCTCCCTTTGCTGATTGGTCATGTTTGCTCAAAAGTGACAACTCAGATCACAGTTTGTTAGGTGAAAGTTAGTAGTTATTCAGGAGAGACGGTTTATTCACACTATAATTAACACAGGGACGGGATTAAAGAAATCTCAAATTGAAGAGAAAAGAATGGGCTTTCTGTTGACACAATCTCCTCAGAAGAGCATATATTTGTCACATCAACACAGCAATCAAAGTAAATAATCATTAGTGTGGGTGTACATTTGTTTTAGTGGCACCTTGACGAGATAATTTCAAGCCAGGAACACCTCGTGCCTTTACTTGACACCCATTATTTGCTCTTTATGTTCTTCAACATTTATGTTCTGTGGGCTCAGAATGATGCATTACAGAGGAGCTGCAGATTAGAGACACCTTCTGGGACACTAAACTATACAGCAGTGGTTCCCAATGTTTGCCTGTCAAGCCTCCCTCTGGGTGCCTGTTTTCACAGTCAAACAGTCAGTTCTTTCTAATCAACATGTCTGTTTAATCTGAACATAAACTAATATGTTGTAAAAAATGACAAGTTGTAGTTTTTAGCCTTTCGACAGAGGCAAGCTACTAAGTCTCAGAACGATATCAAATAAGCCAGAATATCAAATTATTCCTTTAATATGTGCAAGTTTAGTTTACATCATTCTTATTATTATCATCTTATTATTCGTTTTCCTATTAATTTATAAAGCTCAATAAATCTATCAAGGGATATGAGGATTTCTGGAGCTCTGCTAAGCCAGAGTTTATGATGCCTGTAACATCAACATGACTCAGGAGACTGTAACCACACCATGGGGAGACCTATGGATTTTTTTTTTCTCTATAGCTGACTTCATACATTTTGCTGTCAGAGATTCTAAAGACTCATGTTGGCGATTTGTTTCCTCCTACAATCAAAAGACAAGTAGCTCAGGTGAAATGACAGGTCTTATTTGCCACAGAAATGAATGTGAGAATAAATTACAAACATCCCCACTTCACAAGCAGGAGTCATCACCCACAGTACTGGTCAGTGGACTGCTGATGATACCCCACCTCCTCAGACCCTGTGGGTGGTCAGTAAACCGTGTGCTGGAGAGAGTTGTGCGGTAAAAGCTAACATTGGCCTCAAACAACCACATCATTTGCCAAGTTATCCTTAACCAAGCGTCTCTCATTCTCAAGTCTGAGGTCTCTGTTAAGTGTTTCCAAGAATCCCAGGAGGCATTGCATGTTATAGGTGTAATGATAGCTTCTGGGTAATTACAGCATCCTTTGATATGGAAGCATGAATGGTTGCTCATACGCTGACCTGGTGCTTCCTCAGTGGCACGTATTTCTGACATCTTTAGACTTGGATCAGGTTCATTTCTGCCTCAGGAGAATACAGTTTGGACTTTATTTTGAAGGAAAATCCAGTTTAGTACTACAGCTTTTGATAAAAATCTCTCTTCCTTATTGGCCACAAGTTGACAGTAGCTGTGTTTCCATTGAATTGTCAAGTTAATTTGAAGTGCCATTGTGGAGAAAAAAATAGAATGAATTGATGCTTCCATTAACTGGGTTTAAAGCAAATAAACTAAACTATGCAAAGCCTGGTTTCATCTGAAGTCTATGGCTGTAATTAACACAGTAGAAGAAGTAGAGGTTGTCTGGCTGTGATGGGGTTTTTTTTTCTACTCATCAGTCCACATGTACACATGTGTTGCTACTACCAGCCGCGTTATGAGAATATGTAGGAAAATGTCGACAAGAGAAAGAGCTTCGTCTTCAGCTGATCAGTCATTAAATGTTCTCTGCGTCAGATGTTGATGCAAGTTTTTGTTGAGGGCTAAATGGATGTTTCTTTTTTTTCTTTTTTTTGATGGAATCGCAGCTAATGTTTATATTAAGAAATCCCCCATTTCTGTGATCAGCATTTAAATTTGTGTGACAGCAGTCCAATCAGGAATTACTCCATTTTTTGAAAACAAAGAAATCATCTTGATAGAGTATGTATGTGTGCAGTTATCTCAATTACTGTGTGTTTATGTTTGTGGCAGTTATTTTTCATCCGATTTGATCTGTCTCTGTTTGAAATGTGCTACATGCATTCAGTAAAACTGACTGACACGATATAACGCTGTAAACATAAGCCATGGGGTGTCACACACACTGTTTGGAGAGCATAGAGTTGATCTTTTAGGGATAAGCAACTGAGACAATCTCTAATATCCATTTCATAGAGAGATTTAATCTACATGTTGGGTTCCTTTTGTTTCATCATCCTCCACTGGTAATGTTACAATCTGTCTAAAACTTTCCCCTCTGGTAATGACATGTGATGCAAAGCATTGCTTGAATTCAGTGCTTCTCTGAGATCTGGCATGCACAGGAATGTGCTCTCATTCAAAAGGGGATTTTGATTCTGGTATGAAAAAGACTGGGGGGAAAATAGAATTTATAGAACTCACTGGGCATCTAGAAAGTCTAGCAGAGCAGAATCTGAATGTGTCCAGATGGTGAAGTTTAAGAATTGCATAAAACATTTAAATAATTTATAGGCTAAACATGTAAAAGTTAAGCAATTTTAAGTGTTCTGTTACTTTATTATAAATAATGTAATATATATGAGTGTAAGTATGCCTATTATCTCCAATTGCACGATGGTACACAAAGCAAAAAGAAAGTGGGTCAGTACTGCATTCATATTAACTTTCCAACAGTGACACAACAGAAGCTCTTTTTCCCTGGAGCTTTGCAATCAGCAAGATCTAATGGCACTGAAAATGAAATGTGGACCAAAGATATTTAACTCATGTTCCACAGTATGGTAAGCGAGATTAGTGTCCATGGTGTGTTTTATTGTGTGTGTAGAGTTTGTTTCCTGTTTGTCTGAGTAAATATTCATTAGTTTGGAATTTTCATCTGGCTCCAATTTGTTTTATTCATTTATTTCATTAAACATCTTTCTTCCAGCGCCATTTGACTGTCAGTTGTTTTAGGCACAACAAACAAGGCAGGCAACTGCTTGAGGCCCCCAGGCAGTGAGCGGGCCCCGACTGTCAAACTTCACTACGCAGATATTCCTCAAAAAGTGGCAGCCCCAGTGACCACATCCCCCTCCCTCTTAAACAACCAACGGATGATTTGCAATAACATCTCAGTCCATAAAGTAAAAAAAGAAAATTGCGATTGGAGCAGATAATGATGATTAAGCAAAACCAAGTAAATAACTGAGTTATTTAGTCGAGCCTTAACTAATGAGGGAGACACCTGAATAACTTCAGCTTGCATCTCTGCTCGATCCATATCTTCCATATCCTCCCAGTTTTCTATACTTAATCTCTTTCCACCTCTCAGGGTAACTGAGAGGGTGTGAACTTTTGATATGAGAACACAGCGGGCCCCTTTTGCAAGAGCCAAGGCCTGGAAGCAGAATTTGCAAAATCAATGCTTTGTTTGTTGATAAAGACTGACCTTATAATGTGGGTTATTAGTAAGTTAGTAATTTATTTAGATTTTTATAGCTGGTATTTATTGTACTTTATTTTTATTTTTATATCATATATATTTATATATTAATTGTTCTTTGCATGTATGTTTTGAAAATTATACTAATGTGATCACTTGAAAAAAAAAAAAAAAAAAAGATTTTGTAAATTTTTGTTTGTGTCATATTATATATAACATAATGGTGATGAGTGCTGGTTTGAGGGGCCCCTGGGCAAAAGTTCCCAGGGGCCCCAAAAGACTTTAGAGTCGCCACTGATGTTGCATGACAGTGAACATGTACCTGAGTCCATGTTCAAATCTCTGTGAACGGCTCTAACAGCGCCTTTAAGTGCTCCTCGGAATCCCTAAACTCGACAGTCATAAGTCTTAACGATAGTCTGGAATAAAAATATAATCTTGCTGTGTCTTTTTAACCACAAACTGATGACACATCTTACAACGCGTTCCACATAACACCTGACAGCTGAGCCTACATCATACGGAAAATCCGACTTTCGCAGTCTCGTTTTAATATTTCCGGCACCACGTGAAGGCAGCACAACAACCTATGAATCGGGGTGGCGGTGTGACGTCATGGCACGGTGCCCCCTCCATGTTTGGCGGAGAAGAAGAAGAAGTTTGTGTAACGTTCAGGTCCGACAAAGTGCAGTCACCGCTTGTTAACAGCCAGAGCCGGAGGGAAACAGTTTGACTTATTGAACTTTTCAGGGCTTGTCATGTCAACATAACGTTAATTAATGTTTTATTGAAGCTGCTTAATTTATCATCATCATAAAGTTATCGTTGAAGAGCCGGTAAACGAGCTCAACGGGCGGTTCTGGATTTGTGCCCCAAAATTAGCGGCTAACTGCTAATTATTGTCGCTCACTAGCCCAAATTATTCCTGGACGGGCTGTTGGTTTTTTTTAGAGTCCCGCAATTAATAAATAGGTGGTCTCGTATGTGCCGTGTCGAGGCAGAGACGAGGGGTCGGGGGCTCCGCCAGCAGAGCCGGGCTTCAGGATGAGGATGCCCAGAGGAGGACGCCTGTTCCTGGCGACGTGCCTCGGCTCGCTCCTCGTCCTGGTGCTGTACTACCAGAGCATCATCAGACCAGGTAAGATCCAGCCTTCCTCTGACTTTACCTCTGGAGACCAATCACTATCATCATAACCGTGTTGTAGTAGTACTAATACACAACAGCAGTACTGCTTTAGATACACATAAAGAAAGTAAAACTATACACACACTTCATTATGTTTACGTTAGTCTTCATTTATATCACTTATATCACAAATACTGATCATTGCAACTAAAGAATGGCTCATTGGGTTTATGGTTATCAGAAAATAAGTTGATATAGGAATATTATAAATGAAATACATACAGTATAGAAACTAGTGGATGATGGTGGGCTTGCTCTTTTAATGTAGCATTCATGCTCTTGAGATAAGATAAGATAAACCTTTATTCATCCCACAGTGGGGAAATTCACATTGTACAGCAGCAAAGGGAATATAAGCAGTTAAATAGTAACAAAGAACAATTTAAACAGGCTAAAAAAAAGATATTGACAAATGTACATGAGAACAAATTTACATGAATGGGGCTGTGTGGTTTTTTCTAGGGTTGTTCATCTTTGGTAAAGAATAATTTTGACACACAATGCTGGCACAGTTGTGTGTGTTAATGTGCATGTGTGAAACATGTGCATGAAATGATGTATGAATAAGCTCACTGTGAAGAGTCTGGGCTAATGTTTTGAAAGCCCCCCCTCCATGAGACCCCCTGCATTCCTTTGCTTTAACCCTCCTCTCCTCTTCTTACATCTCCTCTCCCTTTGTTTTTCCTGGGCTGAGCCTGTTCTGGACATTGAAAGACAGATGTGCCCTCGAGGGACTGCAGACTCCCAGGGAGAGGAGTCAGAGCTCAGTCAGACAGAAAGAGGTAGAGATGATTGATTTGCGCTCACCATACAGGAAGAGCATTTGATAAAACAAGAGGTGCTTTCCATGTGGATAGTAAAGAAGAGGAGGGGGAGGAGAAGAATGCAGAGAGGCGAAACCAGTGCCCAGGTTTAGGTGATATTGTAGAGCAGCAGCTGGATTAATCAATGTGGGTTTTTGCTGAAAGGGAAAATTAGTGAGAGGAAGTGTGCGCAGCATGCTTTGGGTGTTGTACCACAGCTTTAAGAAGAGACACATGCTGGATTGTCTGCAGTTAGTCATATATAAAAGATAATGATTAAGAAATTGTAAAACACTAAAAAGCATCATTTTATTAATCAATTGTCACCAGTGCACACCCCATGATGGAACATTTCAAAACCTCAGCAATAATTCACCACACATTAAATATATGTGTTGCTGTCAGTGGCAGACACACAAACTGCATGTGGTCAAACCTACAAGTCCCATTGACCCCGTCTCCACCAGCTGGGTGTAGATAACCTTACTGTTTGACCTGTTTCGACTCGTCTGCTTTACAGCCCCACCAGTCGACACACAGACCACATGAAAAGCATGTTGGAGCCACATTGGAGAGGTCTAATTCACAGGATATCAACAAAGCACAGGGTGTCCTTAATTTCTGCGCTTCTATCGTAGTTTGAAAACCGACACCAAATTTCCTGTTTCAGTCCATATTATCTCGGTTATTTCCGTTCGTTTTTCATTTGTCATTTCTATTCTGTTTGTATCCTGAGCACAGTAAAGTGAAACCGGCAAGAAAGAACCAGCCAGTGGTTCGTAAGTAGAAAAGGCTGTTGCTGTATGTGGCCATATGTTACAGTATGTATGTTTCATTACTTTAAATATTGAACAAGTATGACTAGTTGACAAAAAATGTGATTTATTTCTTGTTTTTAAAATTTAAAATTTGAGACTTGACATCAACACCTCATATTTACCACTGGTGTTGTACACAACTCATAGACTGTCAAACTTTGTGAAAATATCTTCACCATGATGTTTTGTCACAGCCCAAACTGGATGATTGCACAAACTGAGTGACAGTATCATGATGTGAAACACCAGTAGTTTTTAAAATGTATTTTCAAAGTGTGTTAACATGCCACATTGCTCTTGTGATCAGCCAGTGAGATTTAGCATGATCCAAGAGTTTTTCTACCTTGATGTGTTGGAGGTTTGATGTTCACCCAAGCACGAAAATATATAGAGGCTGAGAAATGTGAGTTTTCTTCTGGTGATGTTTCCTGATTGTTGTTGGAGAGGTGGGCGCTCGGTTGAGATTCAAGAGATAAGAAGCAGTGCTGATGGTAATGAGCTTGGTGGTTGGTTATATTACTCTGGTACTATGTTAACTGTGCCAGTCTTATGAGTTATAAAATACTGATATACACTCTTACTTGTGAAGCCCTGTTATTATGTATTATAAAAGCCTATTTTTGTACAAGCACAGGCTGTTATACCACTTTGTGTCCATTATATCTCAGGACCAAAAGAGAACACTGCTTCCTATTGCTGCACAGACAGATGAATGCTCCAGAAACCATATAGTATAAAGACTGTCCTGTACTTGTAAGTTAAGTACAGACATTATAGATGTCAATTTAAAATACTGTCATGTCTCCAGCCCACTTGACTTACGGAACCACATCTCCCAATTAAGCCTGCTGTTGAATACCGGACAGGAAGCTCAGTGCATATTATTGTTGTGCTTTCATTGTCTGTCTTCCTGTGCCAACACCCTGGGTTTGGCTCTCAGGAAAGGAATGAGTGCTATCCAGTGTACTATTATAAACTCATTACGTGAGTCACATTATATTGGTCGTTCTATTCACTGTTAATTCAGAAATTTAAGTCCGATTCAGATATGTCAGGTTATTATTGGCTTCATTTGCAGGTCCTTTGTGGGCGAGATAGTGTATTTTAAAACATTGGAGTTTGGCAGTGAGATACAGCACTTTCTCAGGATTTGTTAAAATGAGATCAGTGTTGTTCAAGAGGCGGCACACATGTATGACTAAATAGATGATGTAGCATAGCAACGTTTTGACTGGTAGCATAATTCATCTGTCCAAAATTACTAACACTAATGCAATTTACATGGGATAGTGGAATAAGTCTCTAAGTCCAAGGGTGTGTACCAGAATCTGGACAACTACCATACCGCATGTAACATTATGTAATATCATTATAATTATTTATTTTAAAAATGTGGTTTGCTTTGTTGAGGTCCACAGACTGCAAGGGGTACTTCTTTCTTAAGCTGATGTTGATAGTAGTTTGTCAGAATTTGGCGTATCATTTATGTGTCCAGTGTCTGATGATTATTGAAACTACCTTAAAAAAGATGCAATAGTTTTAGTAATAACTCCCTAAATCTTGATGCAGAGTTGCAGTGAAAAGACAGACAAGACATATGTGTGCTGTTTTTTTACCTCTGAAGCTCAGTGACTGGGTTAGGGAAGAGAAGGGGACCTCCATTCAGTGAAATCGCTGGATTCAAAAAGTTAATTTCAGACACTGGTTTCAGCTATTTTTGATTGAGTCATAAAGAGTTTTGCTTGATTTGAGTTTTGAAGGATTTAGGCTGTATCAGTCATTGGTCAGCATCTTGAGATGAATGTTTGACTTAGTCATAGCTGATGGGAAAGAGGAAGTCAACCCTATGTAGATTTGAATTGTTTGATTCCCCCTAGCCAGTGTAAAAGCTGCTTTGACCTACTGAGGAAATTTCCCTAACACGTGCAATTTCCAGTCAGCCTCTCTTATTAGATGCCTCGTAGTTTGAACAGAAATAGAGAAGAACACCCAGTTTCTCTTCCCTCTCAGACGTTCTTTTATGTGGTGGCATTGACTCAGCAGTGCTGTGCCACAGTGTCATCATGTGTGTGGTTTCAGTGTGTGTTGTTATGCCAAGTATCTTAGCTCAGCGTGGACGGGCGGTGCATAGTGTGTCCACTTGACATGGGTGAAGTGAGCTTGTCAGCATTTGGAAGATAAGTGAAATCCACACTTATGCTAACAGTGCTAATTTGACAAGTTCTCTGCCCTGCTGTTTGACACAGGAAATCACGTTCTGTGACCCTGAGCACCAAACTGACTCTTGCACTGAATTTTAAAATTTTGATAAGAACATGAGAGGTAGTACCACTGAATTTAAGACATACAATGTGTCATAATTCCTTACACTCAGCATAAGGTAATACCTGCCATTGTTAAAATTAGATGGGTATGATATCACATGGCATGGAAACCAAACTGAATTGACATATGTTGTCCTTGAGCAGAATCAGGAATTGTGTCTGAGGTTTGCTCTTGGTAGAATCATCATTTCTGAGCCATGAACATATTCTCTGTTAGTGGTGCTGTTTGCTCTAGATTCACCCTCTCCAACTTTTCCACTTCATTTGCAAGGCAGTTGTGCATTTCTTCACATGCGAGAGGGTGGGAAAACTCTTCTCTCTCTTTCCCAGCTGTGGGACACAATAGTGAATTGTCTGATCAAACTAAAATGCTCACGGGCACCAGAATATAGAAGAACATACTTTAAACATAGACTGTATGAAAAAAGAAGTAGACGTAGCCTCCGAGTCTGATATGTCAATGTGGAAGTGCCTTAAAGAGGACCTATACTCATTTCCAGCTCTATTTTTATTCTGGGACTCCACCAGAGGAGCTTTGCATGCTTTCAAATATGTCCTTATTTATCTTATACTGGCCCTGTATGCAGCCCCTCAGTTCATCCTGCGTCTGAACCAAGCTGCTTTAGCTCCTGTCTCTATTAAACCCCCTCCCTGAAAGCCCACTTCCTTCTGACTGGCCAACTTCCACAAGTCTACCTAGAGGCAAGACCAAGCGACAACCTCTGGGGCTGAAAAATGAAGCCAATGTGGAAGTGCCAGAAACTTCCGCTCCTCGAATGGTCACTTGATGCTGGCTCCAAAAACGAGTCGGTCCCCATGGACTCCCAGGTTAAAATGTCCAATGTCCAAAAGGTGTCCAGTACCATGGGGTTAGCCAGCTAGTAGGACTGCTACAGTTAGCGGTTACCTTTGCAACAAGTTGAGCTATCTGTCCATCAGGAACCGCTGTAAATCTGTGAGAGCTCAGGCAGAGCAGCTGGAGGACATCATAGGGAAAACCAGAAAATATTTTCCCCATAAAATATGATCCAGATCAGAGTCGTGGTCAGAGCTGGATGGGCTCATCCCTGTACTTTGTGCTGTGCTTGGAGAAGATGACCAATAAATGAGCTGATGACAGCAAGTCATAAAAGTAGAAAAAAACATTGGAAACCCAGTATTCAGAGCAGTCTGGGATCACACGGGGATTACATTTACATACATTTACCTCATTATTTGAAACTTTGGCCACATTTAATATGAACATCCGATATTGTTACATTATTGTTGACAGAAAATAAAGGGAAATCATAGCGGGTCCCCTTTTAACATTTTCCTTGTTTTTTATGAGGGAGCGAGTTTATGGTCTCACTTCACTAGTTCCTTCAATACAGCATGGTGGTCATTTTGTAAATTATGGTCCCGTTTTGAGTAAAATAGACGATAAAGCTATGTATGCTTTCAGGCTTTGTGACTGATGTGTCGCTACCACCCTTCGCTTCTCCCCAGCTCCACCCTCTTGTTCAAATATGGTCACTTCTGGCTCCAAAAAAGTAAGATGGCGAGAGCCAAATGCCAAACTCAAGGCTTCAGAATGGTAGTCCACAAACCAATGGGCTACGTCACAGTGGCTACATCCACTTTTGTTGCACAGTCTGTGAATTGAAAGCAGTAGTTCTCCTTTACATCAGACCAATTAGGGTCTCGAGTGTTCTGTCACAACTGTTGTCACTACACTGATCAAATGTGAGTTGAATTTAAAAACAAACTGCGACAGGTGGATGACAGGTTTCTGCTAGAAATCACTGATGCTCTCTCTCAAGTTCACAAAAGTAGAATCAACTCTCCTGGTGTTTTCAGACAGTGATGGATTCTAGCTCACAACTCGAAACAGAGGCAACATCAAGGCCTGCTCTGATGTGTCTTGCCCACACATGGAGTCTACCTAAACCTACTGTAGGCACACACACTCAAACACACTTTGTAATCTTTGTCATTGAACGCCACATTTACCCGCAAACATATTTGTCCATCCCCATACGCATCCATTTCTGCACATACGCAGTGTAATCCTGTAATTGAAAACACCAGTGCTGCTTTATGTGCATGCATACATGCTGCCACTTATCATCTGACTTTGACATCAGGGCGGCTCCTGTGAAACAAAGAATGTTGTGAATCCTTTCAGGTCCCCCACAATACCGGCAGCTCTTAAGAGAGCATTGTAGACCACATACTACACCTGCTGGCTATTTGTTCTACCTCAGCCTGTGGGGTGTAACAAAAGTCTATTTGTTAATATCCCAGCCATGCTTTATCTTGTAAATCGTTAAGCTTCTGTCTTTTTAAAACCGCTGACATTACGACTGTTAAAAAGAAGAAGCACAAAGGCATAAGCAGATTTATGTTCAACGTCAAGAGCTGGGGGGTTGTGTTAAGTAGTTAAAGATAACGTGGTGGTTTTAGTGCGTCATGGTCAGGTCGACTGTGCTTCAGTTATGGTTTGTTAAGATAAGATAAGATAAGATAAACCTTTATTCGTCCCACAGTGGGGAAATTTGCAGATAAGATACAAGATCAACCTTTATTCGTCCCTCAGTGGGGAAATTTGCATTGCACAGCAGCAAAGAAGATAGAGCAAGTTGGTACATATATATATACATGAGAATATGATTATGAGATATATGACCAGTTCTGTTGTAAACCTGTAGCATTGGTAGCGACTGTCATGTTTTCAGTTTTCTTCTCCTCCTCTCACCTCTCTTTCCATACTTTCTGTCTCACCTGTAGTACCTGGCTAATACGTGCCTCCCCTCCTCCTTAATTTTATCCAACTAACCTCAGCTTCATCATGACCATCGTCAGCCTTTCTTTTTCTTCCCAACCAGTTTACCAAACTCATCTAAAAATTTTATAATTTGACTAACAAGTCAAATGTACAGAGATTTACAGCGATCACATTCTGCTAAATGAAATTGTAGAATATTTAGTGCAACTTTTTGAAATGAGAAATAAGGTGGTAGATGTTATAATCTAGTTAAGTCATCTGTTACAGGAGTGTTTCTGTTGCATTTTTTCTTTGAAAGAGCTGTGCAAGTGAACATAAGGTGGGTAAGAGGAAAATTAAAAGGAATTTCCTGCCCCTCTACAAAGGATATAACTGATCGTAAAGTCACCTCAGCTTGTTCGTCTAATTACTACCATCTGCAGCTCTGAGCATGTGGATGCGACACCTTTGAATCAAGCCACGCTCAAAACAAACACACAGAATCTGGCAGCCTGTTGCTCCTAATAACCCTATTGTCTCCTCCAGCCTTCAGCTGTTTTCATTTGTGACGTCCTATTTTGTCTTTCCGTCAGAACAGACTTTTACATACCTTGATCAAATAACATTGTGATTTTCTATTAGCTCATGGAAACTTCCATTGTGTGACCCTCATAAAGACATGCCTTTATTTAAAGTGCAATTAAGTGTTGTATTACCTCTCTCAGTAAACATTTACAATATTGATGCCACAGAATCCGCTGTGCTATTTATCATGAGAGAGGAAGAGATCTTTCAAAAAAAAGGAAGCTTATTTGCCATCAGCAGAGGGGAGAGATTTTTCATTTACAACAAAAACACTTTGACGTATTGAGCCCACACGCACCATGAAAACACTTTTGTATACTTCTTGACATACTTTGCCACAGACTTCCTGTCAACTGATTAGTCATGAGATAGTGCTTTCTGTTTATAGTGATCCAGACCAGTATACAGTCTTAATGGAACCTTGTTTGCCTGGCACCATAACATCAGCAGGGCTTCAGACGTCTGACAAACCATACACACCAAAGTTCAGCACAGACCTGTTGGTGTGTTGTAAGACTGGAGCCTCTTCTGCACTTCTTCAACTGTCAGTATTTTGTCACTTCCTGGATCTGATAGGATGTGGTGGTTTTCTGGTGTATGTGCTAGAACACACGACACAGAAAAACGTGGTTTATGATAATCAGAATGGAGTAGTCTCTGATAGGTTTTCATTTAACAGAGAAAACGCTGACCGTGTGTGGGCTGTTGAGTTAAACCTTTTAAATGCAGCAAAAGATATATAGAGTTAAAAATTCAAGAGAAATGATCAGTAGAATGATTTTAGCTGGATTTTATAGTGAAATTTATAGTGTTACAGATCTACAAATCAAGTGGCGCAATGTCCAAAAATAAAATCATGTTTCTTTCAAACAGATCAAGACACAAGGACATCATCCTCCCCTCAACAAGCTTCCATATTCTCACTCATATATGCTCATGGTCATGCATTGAGTTGTGTTCAGATGACTCACAGTTGGTATCAAAATCATAATTAAAGTTTCAAGCAGCAATGAATGTTGGGGTATGTGGCATCTGTGGCCTTGTTACCACTCTTTTCATGTGTGTCACCTCCTGTGTCCACTATTGGGCGCTAGAGAGCACCCACTAATTATATGTTATTTTCCATTACATAAAGTGTAAATTGCACGAAAACTTAGTTTGTGTTGCCAGTAGGTGGTGCAGTGACCGTGACTCCAAATTGGCATGCAGGATTCTTCAGACCGGGACACTTAACAAACGTGAAATTTGGGGCAGACTGTTTCATATTTAATTGACGAGAGTGTGAGTTCAAAAGCCGGCAGACTTTGAGTAGAGTGTTGGTGTAATGATGTTGAGTGACCCCAAGATGAAAAAGTGTCTGGTGACAGTAGCATGTGTCAGTTCCGATTGTTATGTCACTGTTGGTTCATCAGTTTGTGGCACTCACATTCCACTGTCATATACTGCTGTCTACAGCATTTGACAATTCTCATTGATATTGATCTGTGTGATCTTTGTGCTGCTGATTGTATGTGTAGTTTTAGAGTGTTTAAAAGTTTAAAGTTGTTATTTTAACCTTAACTTTTTAGGGCACATATAACTAGATTGTTTGATTTATTAAATTGTGTGTTGCCTTAAACCAGACAGTCTTGTCCGACCTTTTAAAGTTATAACAGTTTGCAGTATTTGACATTTCTTTTTTCCTTTCCCGTCATCCCCTCGAGGTATCTGCGTGGATGAACCACTTAAGTGTTTCCTGTCTATCGTCAGTGTTTATAGGTGTTTATGCAAAACATAGTAAACCATTAATATGAGTAGAGCCTCCACAAGTGTTTTTTGACCTACTTTCTAGTTTCCTGAGGAAGCATCCTGAGTTTGCAGAAGGCTTAGCTGCTTAAGATGTGAACTGCAGTTCTGTTGACAGAGAGCTTAGGCACCTCATCCATTATACTCTTTATATCCTACCTGGAAGATTGTCTGATTTCTATGCAGGATTGGCTTTTATGTTTCAAACCTCTGGGATGCGGCGTTTCTGTGATCTCTCCAAACCGTTCTTCCTCTTGTCTCTTGAATATTTCATTCTAACTGTGCTGTGCAAAACATTTTATTTTTTCTATCATATACATAATATTGCATATAGATACATGCATGTGTGCCCTGTATTCATACATGGCCTAAGATGTGGATTTTATACATATCCAGTAAAACTTTCACCAAGCAAGATTTAGATGTCTATCTCTGCATGTTCAGATGATGTGGCAGATTCGCCAAGAGGAAGTTGAGGATTTTGATCGTTCGTGTGTGCTGAGGCAGAGAGGAAGGACAGGCAGAGGCTGCATCACTCTGGCTTGATCGTACTTCCTCTCATAGTACATGTTTCACAAGATTTGCTCAGTCACCAGTACAATAATTGTTCTTTTTTTCCTGATTCCTCAAAATGTCAGGAAGAGTATGTAAACATGCGTAATTTATATGTTTTTGAGATTAGTCTCAAGCTGACACAGAGATTTATTAAGCTTGTGTGCCATTTCACAACAGCTCTGAACTGCAAGTTCATTTTATTTGCTTAATGTAAGAAAGAGAGAGTGTGAAAGACTAAGTCTCCATCGCCTGGATTCTATACTTGCATAGCATCACCCCCTTCTTGCTTTTTATTCGCCAACTGATATGCTTTCCATATGATCGCATGCTGTGTCATTCCATATGTCCTCTTTCAAATAGATTCCCCCATGCTAATATTCATGAAGCACATTCCCCTCCTCTATCACATTCCAGCTTTGTCTAAGATGTACAGCAACCGTAGGCATTGTTTCACCACATATGCAAAACAAATCACTTTTCTTGCTCAGTTCCATTAGCTACAGACCCAAAAACCCATTGCCATCAGGCCTGGGTATGAGCTGGAGAAGAGGGGGATGGTAGTGGGGGATGGAAGGAGAAGACAGATGTGTTTATAGAGGCTGGAGGAGGGAGGACGGACGATAACAAGGTCTTCATCCAGGTACTCTAACCAGCAGAGCTTTCAGCAGGTCCATCATCACATGTTATGCAGCCAAGCATTGTTGTAACCCACAGCTAATTGGTGTTGCATTTTTGGTTTTGTAATTGGTAGCGGGTGGTCTCCAAATCTGTTTTGTTTCGTACCCTGTTCCCCAGTTAATGTGCTCTGTATAAATAGCTAATTTCCCTAAGGTTAACAGTCAAATTTAATTTAAAAGGAAAGATTAAGAAAAAAGTTGCAGCGAGAGCAACAAGAAACTAAAACAGGAGATCTGGTACTTATGTAAGAGTTACAGGGAGAGTTTGGAAGGAACACACTGTTCCTATGGAATCTATAAATGAAAGGAGGGATCACGTCATGACTAAGGCAGAACCAGAAGAGGGTTGGAAAGTTGGCTCTGACTGGCCTTCCCCATAAGGCTGTACGGGCATCTTTACAGTGTAATTTAAAGCCCTGTGCAAACACATGACACATGGTTAAAAAGTGTTTCTCATTTGTGACCTACATATTGGCTTCTGAAAAAATAAAAGTTATGTGGTCTGACTTAAATCAGTCGTGACAAAATCAAAAGAGCACTCACTGTGAAAACACATCAGACATGTTCTTTTGTTGAAGTATAACACATGATATGTAGCAGATTTACTGTGGCATTATCCATTTCACATTTTCACCCTTATCCTGTGAAAAAGTGGGAAATGCACTGGAGGAATGGAGAAAGAAATGTACCATATATGAGTACAGGTGACAAATAAACTTGATTGAATTGATCTCATTGTAGAGCCGGGCGTGAAGACGGCCAGCAGACCAGGGAAGAGCAGGAGAAGTCCCCTGCAGACCCTCTACAATGGAGACCAGGTGAGAACACGCACATATAAAGCATCTATTTGTCAAACTCTTGGAGGCTTTTCCAGCTTTCTAACCAGCTTGATTGAACAATCACTGAAAATATAGTATTGTGTAGATGCTTCCGCCTTTCTGCCACTGTTTAGTAAATGTGTTTGTGAGGTCTTTGCACATGTGAGTCACAAACATTACTTGTGCTATGGAAAAGGTTAATACTATTCCCAAAATTCACAGAACCTAAAATTTCATGCCAGGTTTGTTATGAAATTATATGATCTGGGCTGTAGGGTCACAATGACCTGAACACTGAACATGCTTAGTGTCACATACAGTGAAAGGCTTATGTAGTACTTAAAGCTGCTATAATCAATATTTTTTATTTTTATAATAGCAATGTTCAGATGACAGCGTGAAAACAATGTGACACTGAAATGGGTCCCTCATAGTGATGAACCTACAACTTTACCAATTTGCTTCAAGTTTCAGCTGCAACTGGCAAATATTTTCACACCAATCTGCAGACAGACACAGTTGGCAGCTTGGTGGTGAACATAGTTGTGAAAGACAGATATTTCACTCAAGAGTTGGTAGAGACCAAAAACAGAACTAAAGAAGAGTGAATGCTGGACTTACATTTGCCAGGTGGCCAGAAACACAGCTCCAAATAAATGATAATGTTCTGTAGCTGCTGTTTTTTTTATACAATAAAAAAGACTCAAAATATTAAAACTCACCTAAATTTCTCTTGCAATAACCAAACTGTTGTAAAATTACACTGGTCTCAGGAGTTTCTCTGGACGCCTAACATGTCTGCAGCAATTTTAAAAGGTTTTTCTATTTGTGCTTCTCCCTCCCTCAATCACCCATCTGGGCCCTCTTTCATTGGCCCTGATCACATCCCTACAAGCAGCTGGAGCTGTTGGCAGCTCAGAGGTCCCTCCAAGGCCGCAGGGAGCTGTTGGAGCAGGCGTGTCTGAGCCACATGAGGAAGCGGCAGGTGCTTTCGCCTGAGGATCTCAAACACCTCATTGTGGATGATAAACACAGCCTTATTTACTGCTATGTACCCAAGGTAGGTTACCATGAGACCAAGTAGTGCTGCTGAAATTGTAGACCAGAGCTTTTCAAACTGTGAGGTGTGCCTCTGTTAGGGGAAGAGTTGAAGGGGAGAGGCACGTAGGGAGAGTCATGAAAAAGCTGATTTGGCTTCTTTGTTTCTTGCGTAAAAAACTGTGCTCCTTCTCAGCTCTGAACACAGATGTGATACACATGCTGTATCTTGAGATTCAATGTGACTTACACCGTTCTTCAGTTTCAAAATAATACAGTGATGTCTGTACATCTGTGGGTACACTGCACACAAGAACAGTTATATAACATCTGTTATATACAGCTAATTCTGCAAAGGTTTAATGGTGCCAAAATTTAAATTAATACAGGCTGAAAAATATAGGTTTCAACTTGTAGCCCACAGCACAAAGGACATTCTGTTGACAGGGAGGGGAGTAGTGTGTGTTGGCCACAGTTGTCCTGATTTTGCTTTGGGAGACCCGCAGTTTGAAAACCTCAGTTATAGACAACAAAATGTTCTACTATAAGTGGTTGGGTTTTTTTTAAGTTGATGCATTTGTACCTCAGATTGTTGAGATGCAAGTTGTTGAGCTTGAAATAAAATCCTTGCTCTTCCTCTTTTCTATCACTTCCAGGTAGCCTGCACCAATTGGAAGCGTGTCCTGATGGTCCTCACCAGTGATGGCCGCTACACCGACCCCCTTGCCATCCCTGCAAATGAAGCCCATGTGGCAGGTAACCTCCGCACACTTTCCGAGTTCTCGGTCCCTGAGATTAATAAACGTCTTCGCAGCTACCTCAAGTTCATCTTTGTGCGGGACCCCTTTGAGCGCCTGGTGTCCGCCTACCGGAACAAGTTCACCCGCAGCTACAACACCGCTTTTCACAAGCGCTACGGAACCAAGATCATCCGCCAACACCGGCCCGACCCGGAGCCCGAAGCACTGGAGGAAGGGAATGACGTCACTTTCCACGAGTTTGTCCAGTACCTCGTGGACCCTCGGACCCAACGAGAGGAGCCTTTTAATGAGCACTGGGAGCGGGTGCACTCCCTCTGCCACCCCTGCCTGATCCACTATGATGTAGTGGGGAAGTACGAGACTCTGGAGCCAGATGCTCAGGCTGTGCTCAGGTTGGCTGGAGTGGAGGGAACACTTCAGTTTCCGACATCTGGTAAGAGCACCAGGACTGATGGCAACATGGCGGCACGCTTCTTTAAGCATATCAGCCCTTTCTACCAGAAGAAATTGTTCAACCTATATCGAATGGACTTCCTGCTCTTCAACTACTCCACACCAGAGTACCTCAGGACTCGATGAGGGGCAGAGAGAAGAGGGTTGACATCAGTGCCATGAATGGAGCAGTTTCACATCCCCTTCAGACTTTTTGTGAGTGATGGATCATTTTGCACTTTTTTGCTGCCGTAGGCTCTAATTTTCATCCCTGCTTAGAGTGATCTGTCACAAGCACTGACTTGTCACTCTCCAACCAAAACTTGATTTTCTGGTTTCAGTGCAGGGGACTTTTTTTTAAAATGGAACCAAATTTCTTCCTGAGAAGAAAAGACAATTTGTGCTGTAATCCAGGCATCTGTCATATTTGAGGGTTTGCGTTCCAGCGATTTGAGGTTTAGCAGAAGAGAATGCAGATGCAGGTTGTTCAAAATGCAGCCATTTACTAACAGGGCTTTAGGTTCAGTTAAGATTCAGTATTTATTTTTTATTCACCTTATTGCCGTTTCTCACCTAGAAATGACTTTGTCAAACGGAGAAAATCTTTCTTTGACTTTTAGTTTCATTGTCTGTCACATGTGGTCGTTGGTGTGATCTGCCTTACCAGCATCCCTGCGGTGCCCATTACAGGAAAGATCATCCCATGGCTTGTCTTTGTGAGAACTAATGAGCCATAAATGAAAGTCACACTTCAGAGGAGCAGGTCTCTTCTTGCATGGGTCTACAGGTGAATGTGCTGACTGTGAAACTGAACACAGCAGATTCTTTCAAAGCACATACAGTACAACAATGACTGGATGGCTTTTATTTATGTATGTCAGTGCATAAAGTATTTATTGTTACGGAAACGTGTGGTAGGAAGGATTTGGGTCCATGATTTTGTGAAAATGAATTTTATTTGAAAGGGAGGGGTTTCTCTTTTTCAGAGTGAATTTTCTTTTGATTGTTTCTTCATGGAAAGTTACTCGCTGTCTTGGCTTTTGCACATGAACTCGTGCCAAATAGAAATCTTCTGAACAATTCAAAAGTCATCACTTCTCACTCTTTCTTTCTTTCCATGTTTCTGATCAAACCTTGTTCACTGGGCTCATCTTATCTGACTACCCCTTATTGACACTATCTCAAAGATATATCTGAGAGTAATTCCCAGGAAAGCAAGCAGTCACTCCTTAATTCCAGTAAAAACTTGTTGCCATCCCTCCTCTATCACTGTCTGTATTTAGCTCTGGGCAGGTAGGCTGAACAAACAACCACATAGCTGTGGTCAGGGCTGGGTCCAGCCCGGCACTGCCCCTCGTCAGAGCTCTCCTTGTTAGGATGAATGCAGCCACCTGAAGCGTTAATCCACCTACAGTCATCTCCACTGCAGGGCCTTGTTCAGCAACTGTGATGGAATTCATGGTAAATAATGTGGAATTTAATGTAGGAAAATTAGTATTAATGTCCTGTACTGCAAAAACATCAGGATAAACAAACGTCTTTGTCCAGTTTTAAGTGATTAAAGGGGAACTCCACCGATTTTGCTCATCAAACTCTGTTTAGAGGAGTTAGGGAGAACCACTGCATGTGTGAAAAAAGTTGTATAAATTATTTTGTGACTCTACTGGGAGCTGTCTTCATCCCCAGTTGACTCAGTCAACTGGGGAAGACTGTAAGATTGAAAATAAAAAACCTAGGGGGGTGGAGTTAGAAGTGAGCATAACACGCCTGAATCTCCAATCAAAATGACAGTTGTTGAGTCAGGTGTTCCATGATTGGAATAAAATATAATTTTTTAAACTGTCCATCGTGATCCTGACAATGTTAAGGAGTGTAATGTTCAATCGGTGGAGTTCTCTTTTAAGTCCATTTCCAGAATGTAGGAATAAAATCATCCAATAGGCTTAGAAAATTTCGCGTACTTTTACTCATATTCTGATCTGGCTGTGCATTTGCAAAACCAAAATCTTTTTGAAACCTAACAGAGTGAACTACATGACCTGTTTCTTCATAATAATTTATGAAGAAAAAAAAAATAAGTGTAAAGAAAACTTTTATAACTTCATGTGAAATTGGCTTGAAATTATTTGAAGTTAAAATGTTAAGCTTATTTTTTCCTTCTCTGTAAACATTTAAGGAGGTTTAATGAAAGATTGTCATTTGGCACAAAGTATAGGTGAAATAGTCAGATCAGGTCCAAATGATAAAGCAATGTAACAATGCTCTTTCTGTAACAAGTGATTTTTTCCAGTCCATAATTGTATCTCTTTGTCTTCCATATTTCTTGTGTAAAATATCTCATCTTGCTGAAGAATATTGTGAGACAGGCCCAGACAGGCCCACTCTGGAAACACTGCTTCTTAATGCCTGTAGTGATGCTTTGGAAAGTGCAATATCTATGTGTGAGTATGTGTCATGTGTTAAAAGCTGTATCTTTATAAGTGACTTCCTCTTTTATTCAAGCCTTATATTTGTGCCATCGTGCTTAAGCCACATCTTATTTTTCTGTTTGGCTATGATTGCAGCCATGGATTACAGGGTTTTATTTTAATGCTCCCTTGTGTAGCAGTGTTTGATTTAAGCCATAATTTGCAAGATGTGACTTGCCAAAAGCCAATCACACCCTTCACGTTTCTTCTTCCGACTGGCTCGATGACATGCTGCACGAAATATATATTTTACCTTTTATTCTTTTTTTTTTTTTTTTTACCTTGGAAAATACAGAATACGAAGGACGACTTGTTCTTTGAAAGGGATAAAACATACTGT
Organism: Holacanthus passer; assembly: GCA_025331565.1. Lineage (NCBI taxonomy): Eukaryota > Metazoa > Chordata > Actinopteri > Pomacanthidae > Holacanthus > Holacanthus passer. The sequence continues at coordinate 1,036,204 of JAFREQ010000105.1, forward strand.
ATATCCATCTCAGAAGCCCAGACGCTGCTGTGTGTGAACACAGCTAGTCAGACATCTCCAACCATTTCTGTAGAAATTTTCCATTAGTCAGACCTGTGACTTGGTGAGTCACTGTGAAAAAGTGAACAAAGCACAAAACTGAGAATCTGTCACGCACCAGTTTACTTGTGCCACAAAACTGTGAATGAGATAACTTGATAACTGAAGTGCACTTGCTGATGTGATGATTGACGGTGGGTTACCTTGAAGTTTCAACAAATACAATCCCTTAACAGCAACACTGAGTGTGTGTGGTTTTGATTTTTGTTCTTTTGTTCTTGTTTGTCACAGATATTCTTCCAGCGGCATTTTATTTTATGATGTGAGGGTATGGGAAGCCACCCAGAGTTAGACTGGACAAAGATGAGCTTGTTTCCTTCCTCAGCCTCTTCAGCAAACTGCTGATGGGCGGCTGCAGTGCTGGAACAACGAGGCACACTTGGAAGAAAAACTTTCCCATGTAGTATCACAAGAGTCATGCAGTAGAAAAATAAGTAAAAGTTAAAAAACAAAAAAGGTCTGTGTAGATTTTTAGACATGCTAGTGCTATAAAGTGACGAATGATTGCATAATTTAACATGTTTTGTTTAAAGTTACTTTTTGTCTTTCAAATTATACTGATGGTTTACAGAGTAACCATGTTTCCAGCCACCTGCTTTTATCTGCATTTTCAAATCAGCCTGAGAGTGCAATGGAAACAGACAAAAACAAATCATGACGTACATGAAGAACATCCTGAACATCTACTTCAGCTCCAACAATAGCAACAGACTAAAACATTCAAATTTGGCCTGATAAGAAAACTGTGACCTTCCACATGTTAACACATGACACAAAAAGAAGCCATATTTCCAAAATGTATTTAAAATTTGTGCTACATGATGGAAACCTGGTGTCATTGACACCAGGGTTAGGGTTAAGTGCAAAATTATAAAAATCCTACACATGATGTATTGTTTGTTGTTTTTTTTGGCTAATTTATGTGATGGTGCCAAAGTATCACAGATTTCATTACACTGTTGCTTTTTATTAAAATATAACTTCATAGCCACAATATCACATAAACACTCACCAAACATTTGTCACACTTCATCTTTGCGCACACGTAAGACACAACATACTGTAGGTGTGGAAGCTCAGGTGACAGTGAACACAGCAAGATTAGAAAATAAAGGCATTTTAAAAGCCCCTAAAGTCTCAATGTGGCAGTGTCGACACTGAAGTACAGTACAAAGTCCGGCCTACACAAAGCAAAGAAGGACGGACTGTTGCAACATTTAAATAAAGCTACTATCTTTTGACATTGACATGGTTGTAGATGAGGTTTTAGATAAGACACAGTTGACATTAACGTTGTTTTCAAGGCAACCTTAGACTACTTTTAAAACAAAAGTTTGCAAATGGTATTACCGTCACACTCTTTTACATGTGTAATAGGGCTGGATGATAAACCAATTATTTTTTTTATAGGGAACAGTTTGACATTTTGGGAAATACACTTGTTATTCACTGTCTTGTTGAGAGTCAGAGGAGAAGATCAATGTTCGCTACATATGAAGGAGGAAGTTAGCATAAGACTCATTGCAGGGGGAAAACAGCTTAAAACATCTGCCGGTCAGCACCTTAAATTTTTTTTTTTAATTTTTTTTTTTATTATACATTATATATCTTGTTTGTTTAAGCAAATGTAAACATAAAAAGTTGTGGCTCCAAAAAATATTACAGCATGAAACTCCTCATAATAACACAACTCAACCACAAAACCACAACTTGTTTTTTTTTTTCCAGTTTTTTGTTAAAAAAAAAAAAAATTAAAGTAGAACAGATGTTTCCCCATTCTTCAAGCCTCCATGCTAAGCTAAGCTAAGCTAAGCTATGCGCCTTCTGGCTCTACTTTTCTATTTGACATAAAGACATGACAATGTATAGCAAGCTGTAGTCACATCAGGGTTTAGCTTCTGTTCCACTAGTTTTCAAAACAACAGCACTTACTATACTACTACAAAAAAAATGGCAGCGAGATGGACTGTATTCTTGAGTCATCAACTTACCCATGGACTGGTTTTGTCGAGCCGTGATATGAAACCCATGGTGGTCTACAACTGATGAGAAACAAAAACAGTGACAACTGACAATATTAGATGAGTCTTTTTGAATTAACATCCTTATCTCGACATACAGAGTGAAACACATACTACTCTATGACGTTACGTTTCAAGGCTGTGAATGAACGTTTCCCAAAACGCTGAACTATTCTTTTAAATTACCGTCATTGTTACCAATCTAAATTTCGTCATAATCAAAACTTCAAATCAATTATCCGACTTCCATATATTGATTTTAAGAAAGCTACAGAAACCAGTGACGTCGAACCAGACACTTAACCAATCAATAAGTGAATCTTTAACTGAGTCAGACAATCATCAGAAGAGGATCAACACAACAACAGAAATAAATACAATTATGCATTTAAAATAAAAAGGTTGTTATTACATTCATTGTATGTAAATGTGACAGTTTATAATGATATATTGTCCAGCCCTGTTGATTAAGACACACTCATGTGCTGGTACAACACAACCTTAGCTGTGGTCTAGTTCTCACAGTATCACAGTTAACACACAAAGATCTCAGACATTAAGCTCGACTGAAATGAACTGTGATTCAAATAGTACATATCTATATTTCATTACCTTCTAGTGTCGAAAGTACCGTGTAAGTGTCACAATAAAAGCTGTTAGCAAAACACTGTTAACACTGAAATACCTCACATGAAAGATCAACTGACAAGACGGACTCTTTTTAGAAATGCCTCATGTTTCAGTGAGGTTTATCTCTAAAAATATACTAGTAACAGCAAACAGCAAAAATGTTTCATGTGACTTCATGAGTGCATTTACACACACATTTGTATTACGTCGAGAAATTGTGTCAATCTTTGAGATGAAGCTCACATTAAGACATTGAAAAAAGCAAAGTATGATAGCAAGGATAGAGACAGTCAGTGTACTTTGGACTATAAACTCTATCATAAGTACCGTTTTTTAGTTTTTTACCCAGACTAGTTGTAATCTTTTGTGTATTTGCGTGAACTGCAATAATGCATCATCTGGATATGAAGATGCTTAAACATGACTTTAAATATTAAACGAATGACAAGTGTTATTGAGTCATCAGACAAAAAGTGAAGCAAATTTTAGACATGGTGCAGTTGCATACACAGTCAATAGAAACACATGGATTCACCCATGATGACGAGTTGAAAATCTCTCAACTTGAGCCAGAAATATGATATAATGTGCTTCAGAAACATATAGAGACAAGAGACTGGAGGGAAAATAACTTGAGTTAAAGGTGAGAGCTGAACACAAACTGTCCAGCAGTAAATTGATTCATGTAAATGACGCGACGCAAAAATTTGCTTCACTTTCTGTCCGAAAACACCTTTAAGATGTGCATGTATATGCACTCACTGCTGTAATGATGAGGTTTTATGGTTCTGACAACAGTAAGGCTTTGTGAATCCCCCATTAAAGGGACTATTAGTATCAAGTAGTGAGGGAATACCCAAGATCCTCTGCAGCTACAGTCGATGTAAACACATAAACCTGGGCTGACGGGTGAAAATAAGTTTTCTGCATTATCACTGCTGTTTTTCTTTTTTTTTTTTTTTTTACATTAAGTGGCAGCACAAAATTTACAATAAATAAAACACTGCAAAATGTTTTTCGAATATTGAGATTGCTATACAAATAGTGAAAGGTGTGGACACATTTTCTGCTCTTCACAGTGCTTTGCAACATGATTGTTAGTGTTTGGGCCTTTGAATAATTTCTAGTATGATGTCAATTTTGAAAATCAATCTCATTGCTTGTGATTATTACTCTTGTGTTTGCAAATGCCACATTAATTAAATTGTATATACCTACTTTATGTGCAACAAATAGCAACACATCATCTGCATATTAAGTCATTCTGGAGATAGTTTTAGTGATGGCTCAAGGGGATTTTAGTTTAAGTTGTGGCATTTTCGCAGAGTACAAATAGGCCTTTCTCTCACCTGGTATTTTGGTGACTTGCTGTGAATTGACTTCTCCACTGTAGAAGAAGACCAGAGGAAAGCACAGCTGCCAATGGTCACAAGATTTTTTGTGCAGCAGCTTATTTTGATGTTTTTTCCAAGGGATTTGTACATAAATTCTTTTCTAAACCTCGAAAGAGAAGTTTGACATTTTCAGGAGAGATGCTTTTTCGCTTTCTTGTCAAGAGTTAGAGAAGATTGATACCAAGGTATGTGTTTGTACACTAAGGCTACTGTTTCCCCCTCTTTCCAGTTTTTGTGCTAAGCTAAGTCAGCTGGTCGCTGGTGGTAACATCAAATTTAACAAACAGACATGAGAATGGTAGTGATCTTCTCATCTAACTCTCAGCAAGAAAGCAGATATTCTTCTAAAATGTCCAACAGTTCCTTTAAGCCTTTGGTGGATTTTTGTTCCAATAGTCAGGACAAACTTTTCACTCTAACTATGCATGCCAGTAGGTGGCAGTAGATGCCATTAGAGAAGGGATTCTGAATACAAACATTTGTAGATGAACTTGCTGGTGGATACTTTCCCTCCTACAGTCAAACAGTCTTTGTCAGTTCTGTTTGACTCTTTACCTCACGTCACTAATACATTGGTTAATGCTTTTCCAACGAACACAGTGACCAAACCTCTGTCTAAATTTTTCAGGTGCAGCTAACAACTCGTGACAAACCTGCACCTTCTGCACAACATCAGTTCACTTATGGGCAGTGGTGGAATGTAACTCAGTACATTTACTCAAGTAATGTACTAAGGTACAATTCTGAGGTACTATTACTTGAGTATTTCCATTTTCTGCTGCTTTATACTTAAGATTATTAATATGAATTAAATAATAAATTAATGTTATATTATAGATTAGGTTACCCATCATATCATCAGTATATAAATAATAAAAATGGGCCTTACCTTCACCGGCTGCAACAAGAAAGTCACAAAAATAATTAAAATCCAGTAAAACAATATATATCATTCTGAAATTCTGCACTTTTGGTACTTTAAATATATTTTGATAGTACTACCATTGTACTTTTACTTGAGTAAGATTTTGAATGCAGGACTTTTAACAGTGTTTTTACACAGTAGTATTGCTATTTTTACTTATGTAAAAGATCTGAGTTCTTCTTCCACCACTGCTCATGGGACATGCACTACATCATGTCACTGTCAGATCAAAGGTATAAAGCTCATGACTGATGCAAACACACCCACCACATGTACTAATACGGTCTTCCTCCTCATCATACTGTTTCCACTGTGCAGCCATTTGCCCTTTTGCCACGGAAATACCAACCATCCCACTCTGTCTGTTTGCCTCTGTTACAATACCTGAAAAATGAATTTGCAGAAAACATTATGAAAAGATACTTACATTAGATGGACAATGATTGGGATTCAGGTTTTTTTCATGTGGTGAGCAAACATTCCCCTGTGTGTTACAGGTACATAACCTGAATTCTCATGAAAAATAAACCTGTTCCATTAATTCTAAATAAGTGATGATGATTCCTGACTCATATATCGAACATACATCAATGAAAATGCCAGCTAGTGTACTTCAACCTGCACAACCTCTAGTATTAATGCATAGTACAGCCCACTCAAACATGGACTGCTTTAAGTCTGTTTGTTCTACTCACAACATCAAACAAATGTCCACAAGCAGACCAATAGTTCAGTCTTGCTGCTATGATGCAAGGTTGCTACATATTCCTCTGATGAAGCCAAAGAGATGAGAGGAGGTGAGCGCAGAGTCACCAAACTCACAGAGCGGCAGGAAAACTAGAAGATGGACAGATAAAGAGGAATGATAACAAAATGAAGGTCAATATGCTGTAGTAGATGGACAGAGAGTAAAACCTCTAAGGACCTGAAAGACCCTAAAATTAACAAAATTAGATTGGTAGGACGAGTTCAAGCAACAAACCCTTCACCTAGAAGAATGGGTGTAAGTGGGTGGGTGTCACCTGTGCCGTCTCTCCATCAATGTGAAGGTTTGATTTTGTGACAAAGACGAGTTCCTCTGTATGAACTGGCCCAATGATAACCATCAGAAAATGCTTTATTGTCCAATCGAAAGCATCTCTGTGCAAATGTAACAAGACTGGTGCGACAGGACAGTGGCTGGCTAAGAGTTCAGTGGTGAAAGGGAAAAACTCAGAGACCCAGACTCTGAACCAGCGAGACGCAGCGGAAGCAGAGGGCCAGGAAGCCGGTGCCCAGCAGGTCCCCCAGGGCGGTCAGGTAGGGGATGGAGAAATTGTCAGGGTCCAGACTCCGTCTCCACATCACACGGATGATGAGGTCGGCTACGTAAAGGAGGATCGCCACCTGGAGGGAGAAGACAAGTGAGCTGAAAAAGCTGCGATCAGAGAAAAAAATCTCAACAAAAAACAAAATGTGGATGTAATGAGGAAAAAAATGAAAATGCTAAAAAAGCAAAATCAAAACACATGATTATTGTTGTGATTCCCAAATAGTTAGCTAAAAGTATGAATAACCAGTTTAAACAGACAGATAAAAGTAATGGATGAATGGTTGAAATGTCCGGCTTCAGTCACACCAAACAGTACGAACATAAGCTTCACTAAACAACCTAAACAGTGACAACAATTCAATTCTCTGAAAAATGTCTTACTCCTCTTTATCATCAATAATGTGCAATAACATTCAGTTTGAAAGCCACTTAAAAGAACATGTTTATACTTCAGTTCCTGTCTAATAGAGCTGCAGCAGGACGTCAGACACAAAGCTTGATGAACCTCTGGACTCGTGCACCTGAGCTGTTAATAGATATAAACAAGTGTGTTTCCCTCTGCACCTGCTTATGTTTTGTTTGTTACTTTAACACATCGGCCAGATCAGTGATCTCAAATGCAGATTCCTGTGAATCTTTCACACAGTGAACTCATTCAGCTTTTCCGGAATAAATAAATCTGCAACTTATCTGAACCCTCAAAATGTTATGGTGATTGCTAAACAGTCATTGACTTGCTACCAAAGGACACAACATTTTATTTTGTGCATCAAACATAATGAGTCTCAGGTTTGCACAAACACGTAACAGCTGATATGACATTATGTTGAAGAGGTCAGAGAGGTGACTGTGGCAGGAGTGTGGTGTACTCTGGGTTCTGTTCCTGAACGAATCTTTATCTCACAGAGCTGCTGAAACACCAACACCTGGCACAGGTTATTTCACAGTTAGGCAACAGGTGGCAGCAGCCATTTTTATCAGACTGTACAAAGTCTTACCTTCTGAAGACTGGTTTCCACAGTTTGTATCAGAGTGTCATGTGAAACATTTGGGCCAACTGAAGGTCAATGAGTTCATGAGAGACGTTCAGTATTAACTACCATTGAGAGGAATATAAAAATGATTTCTTCTGTGTCTTGTGGCGACATGAACACACCTCACAAAGTGTGTGTATGAAACGACATCAGTTTACCTGCAGCAGAGCAGCGCACAGGTAGCAGATGATGAAGGCTACAGAGATCGGCGCCTCCTCTCCCTGTAACAGAGAGATGGCGTAGAGGAAGACCAGGTGACCGGGGACGACCAGCATCAGAAGCACCCGTGCTGACTTGGAGTTCACCCCTGGGAGACGCAGAGATGAGAGTACTTCATTCAATTTGGTAAAAAGACAGGGTGCAAACTTTTTAAAAATTTTAGTAGTATGATCACTTCATGCATTGATTTTCCTCACTGTTATCTTGGGCGTGTCTGCTGTGTTCTGGCATTCACACTGAGCGTCTTTACATGTGCACTAATATCCTGGTTATAATGAGGTTTTTGGAGTTACCCGATTATGCAGTGTGCATGTAAACATCACCGTTAAGAGTCAGTCTGACTTTTTTGGCCTCTTTGTGGCAGCAGAACAAGCTGAAATGTGTCAGCAAAAAGTTGCCTATTTACACATCCAACAGATACAGATCAACATCAGCTTTTATATATAGAGGTCTTTCTGGCTACCATGAATATAAGTCCATTATTCACTCTCCTTTTAGCTCTGTTTTTGTCTCCATAAACCCTTATCTGAAAAGATAAGCGAATATAAATATCTAGCTCTTTAGCTGCTAAATGCTCCATTAAGTCCATTAAGATCACCAACTAGTCATTATCTTTGTTGGTCATTGTTGAGGCAGATAGTGTACAACTGGTTTGTTGAGCTTTTTTGCTGAGAACTGCTGCTTGCTGCTGAAAATGATCCCGACGAGAGGGAAGCAAAACAGTAAAGTTGTGGGCAGTAAACCCAGAACAGTGAGCTGAAATGCTAAAAAAGCTCCATAAATCTGAGAGGAACTGCAGAGTCAGGTTATCATCTTGTGTGTGTTTGTCAGCACAAGCAACCCTTTTCACATTACACACAGTCATTTGATCTGTAATTAAAACAGTGCAGCTTTGAAGAGATACTGCAACATGACTATTTTTGGATATGAATGAATTTGCTTTAGAAAGGTTGGCTGCTTTTGACACCTGCTATCTAGGAATGAAAATTTGTTCTACTGTCGCTCTTATTGTAAGTCACCCTGGAGGTTTTATGTATATAGATATCAAAGTGTACATTAAGCAAGGCAGTGTTACCTGAGGAGAAGAAGGTGATGCAGGGATTGGGCCAGTGCTGCCTCATCTTGTAGGGCAGCACCCCCGGGATGGTCCAGAAGTGCAGGTAGGTGGAGATCCTACTCGCCTGGATGGCCACCAAGTTCCCACCCACTCCTACACAGGAGAAGGAAAAGACAGAGAACAGATTGACTGAGTGGGTCAGTGAATCAGTGAATGTACAAATGAAGGAGTGGTGCAAAAAAGAGCAACGACTTTACAGGTTGAAACTTCATTTCCACCAACAAATTTATTATGTGTGCTTTTTTAACTACATAATGAACTGAAACAGAAAGTTCTTTCCCACAGCAGCTTTAGAATCAGTTACGCTCCATCTCTCCCATCTTCGCCTGCAAACAAATGAAGCCAATTAATGACACAGGCTTGGCTCAGCTGTGATCCGGCCGGGGCTCACAGAGAGTCCATCTGAATAAGCCTCACGGGCCAAAAGCACAGCTAAGATCTGGCCGGTGGAGGCACAGCATTCGAAAGAATGACGGGGATGAACACAAACAAAAGCTCCACCCGATATCTCTCAGACACGAGAGCAGCAACACTTGCATAAGGAAAGAAAATCATCCTCATGCGGCTGTACGGTTCCGACAGTGAAATGTGACTCTGGTTGTGCAAAAACCATTATGAGCCTTTTCTGAAATTCTGATCGGTGACTTGTCTCTGAGTGACTTTGTGTCAAGATCTGTTTGATAAGTCATCTGCAGATTTTTAAACCGATCCCAGATGTATCGTGCTTCAAAGCAACAAAAAAAGCTCACCAGGGTGAAACACGAGAGATAGAAGATAAGATTTGATCCTCTCATTCTGCTGTGGGTTGAGCCTTTTTATTCAAAGCCGCATTTCTGCAAAACAACAACCAGATCCCACCGGTTTTCAAAGTCCATTTTAGTTCTGTCATTGACAAAAGTATCTGTGCCTAATGCAGTTACATCAAACACCTTTCCAAGTATTTACCCCCAAAAAAATGGCACAGATGTTCTTTTGTGAGACGGAAAAGACTTGAGGGAACATTTAGTAAAACATAATACTGGTTTATATGCAAGCCAGTGAGGGAAAATGGGAAATGCAAACCAGATTGGCGAATTTAGAATTTGAGTGGTGCAAAGAGAGAGAGAGAGAGAGAGAGGTTGTGAAACAGCAGGAAGATGGGCAGAGACAAAATGAGAAACAGTGACAGAGGGAGTCGATGGTTATTAAAGGCCCTGTCAGCTGTGCCAGGACACTGGGTGTGCACCATTAGTGGTTTCTATCGACCTCTCTCCTCTGCTGCACGCGTCACTTCACAGCCAAACCACTTATCCTGAAGGCTGCTTCTTTTTCAGCCTCTCAGTGCATTTTTCATTATACTTAAACAGCATTATGGGGTGAAAATCTGTTTTCTATGTGTATAAAGTAACTACAAACCTTCAGACGTTGACAGTTGATTAGGACTCTCTCATGGAGAAAAGAGCTGCTTCCAAGTCCAAAAAGTCAAATTAAACTGTCGGGGATTGGACGTGGATCAGTTTAGAAAATCAATACACACACTGCAAAATGTTGTTTTCTCTCTTCCTGATTATTTCTATTCCTCCATTTAGTGAATCAGTAGCAGGGAGAGATAATCTTTCTCTTGCTTGAGTCTCTAATGCACTGGCTTTTGACATGTTTGACATTTCTATGGTGCACATCAAGCAGAGCATGTGTCACCACCACAGTGTTGTTGTTGCATTTGCACCATTTTGATGGATAATACATTTGATATTTATTTGAAAGCTACTGAATTTTCTGTCCAGACAAACTAAGTTCAGCTGCCTTTGATTCTGACTTGAATACTGTTGCTGTGCTTTACCACACAAAGATTTTAGTAATTTTTGAAACAATGGGTCACTGATTTTTCATTTTCTTCTCATTTTCTACGCCGTTGATTTTGTCGGCTCAAATGACAACCGGCACTTGCAGAATTTATCAACTGTAGCTACCTCGCTAATTAAGGTAACGTTAGGCTTTTAGGATAAGAACTAACCATTGTGTTTGGTGAATACAACACTAGCTCAAATAACACGTTTGACTGGGGTTGCAGAAGTGTAAACTTTCCCAAATCCAATAAATAGCAGGATAGTGTTGGCCTAAACTTTGATGCCACACACCGCTCCAATTAGAAGATGAGTGAGAGTATGAATTTATGTGGAGGTAATGGTTTAGGTTACTTCTGTGTGCAGTAAACTAGTTGCCTGAACATGCAGAGTTTGCACTTTGGAGAAATCAAAAGCTTGACGGAGCTGCTGCAGTTAGTTATAGTTGCAAACCGGCTCTGTTGATGAGCTGTACAGGGTGTATTTGCACGTACTGTAAATGCAACTCATACATTTTGGAAAAACTGTGCAACTGCACGTCTGTAGAGACGACAAAAATGGAACTTGAGAGTGATTCATCAAAGCAGCTTTGATCCACAGGACGGCCTTGGTGCATCTGAAATAGATGGTGCTTCTGAAAATGTTCCAGTGGTTTAAAGGCTTCATTTACGGGACATTTTAGCAGCTCTGCGTGTTCAGCCCGTTAACTGTAAATTATGTGTGCTTCAATATCGGAGCCAAGCATTTTCCAAAGCATCACATATGATTTAAGACTGGTTTCCTTCCCTCCAGACAACCACTGGTTTCAGTTCGTTTCACAATGACGATTCAAATTAACTAAACACTTCAAACCAACGTATCGACACCCAGCCCTCCCTGATGATACACATTCAATCGTTTCAGAATCACTTGGTGGAAAGGACATTTTTCAATAGTGGAAATAACCAAATATATATATTATGTTCCTTTTCTGATTACACTTCTCTTAAAGCAATGTTCTGAAGCATTTAACTTAACTCACCTGCATGAGTCGTTGCATACAACTGCACAACCATGCAACATAACTTGTGAGCAAGAAAAGAAGGTTAAGGTGAAAAAAAAAAAAAAAAGAAAACTATCAGCTGCCAGTAGCTGCCTGGAAATCAGTCAAAAAAGTCATTTCATGAAGTTGAAGTATGTTGTTGGGGATTAGTGATGCACTCTGCACCAAATCTCAGTGAAATCTGAGTGAGAAGCGTTTCTGTTCTCAGAGTTGGACTGTGCTGTCGACTCAGTGTTTAGTATGCTGCTCAGATTCAAACAGGAAGTACCCAAAGAGCACAACCTGTACTTACAAATGTAACTACACAACATTTGGGACAAAAGGAGCTTTCACTATAAGACCAAGTGTATCTGACTGAAAGGAATGTTATCACAGCAACTGACCACCATCTGTGCAATAATGGTTTCATCTTAATGATGTGGGTGTTTCTGAATCGTCACTCTGGACAACAACATCCAATAAATGGATAAGATGCTAATCAAACTTGCAGTGTTATTACTCCTTGTGTCATAGCTTTAAAGAGCTCAGCTTACCGTTAATGACGGGCGTAAAGACGGCCATGCCCTCAAAGTTGGGATCACTGACTGTCTTGTCCAGTATAAGGCCTCCAAAACTGGAAATCACAAACACAGAGCAAATCAGAACCACATGCTAATTATTAATTAATAGTTCAATATATTATTATATAAATTAATTTGAAGTCATACCTGCTAATGGACATGGCTACTATAACAGGCTGCCACCCTGAGCGGAGGACCTCCCTGATCTGAGGGCTCTGTCGGGCCACCACCACCCACACTGGGATCAGAGCCAGGAAGACCAGACACACCAGGGGGGACAGGTACCATATATCTGAGACAGGAACAGGCACGAGGAGGTGAAGAAAAAAATCAGCTGCGCATTAGGACATGTCACACATTGTTCAATAATCAGTACAGCTGTCAATAGTTGACACTTAACTTTACAATGATGTACAACACAGTGAAAGAAATACTTGACAAAATTCTATAGGTTTTTCTGAATTTCAAGTCATGAATATTTATGTCAAGTTAAAAAAAAAAGTTTTTCCAACATCCGACGATGAAGTACAAGATAAGATGAACTAATACACCCACTCACGCACACACACTAACACACACTGGCCCCAGAACAGTTAAGGGACAGGTCACTGACATAAAATGGCTTGATAAAAATTAAACAGAGTTGCTGTGAATACAGGATGTATGAATGTACACATACACTGCTCCACTGGTCGAGCTGTCTGAGAAAATAAACATGACTTTTGCTGCCACCTTGTGTTCTGGTTATCAGCATTACAAACTCAAAAAAGGACATTTGTGCAATGGGTCAAGATGCTTCCTCTCATTTGAATTAAAATCATAAATTCACATTATAACATTGTTCTCGTTACTACAAAACAAAGCTTCCTCTTATTGGGAGGAAATGTAGAAATCCAGATGTGAATTGTTGGACTCCACTTCCACTATTACTGTATTTCCTCACCTATATATTCATAGAGCGTGCTGCTGACCCCGGCCAGCAGGGACAGGGTGATCAGATCACCCAGACTTGCAGCGATGGGGGTGGCCACGTTGTCAGGGTTGATCCCCACCTTCCTGGAGCCAATGATCACTCCAATCATCACCAGGCCTGCAGGGGTGAGTCGAGAGTGAAGGCAAACAGAAAGAGGAGAGAAATGAGTTAGTCTGAAAGGACAGGAAGAGAAAATGGGATGATGAAGAAAAAGTTATCACTGTCAATCCCAGTGACTGAAGAGGAGAAATGCATACAGAAAGAAATAACTGTTTCCACGGCTTGGTACAGCTCGACTCGATGCTTCTCTACTCGCTCTTTTTTCTTTTTCCATTGGGGATAGTACCTGGTACCTGAAACTCTACTGGTACAGCCTCAGTCAATGTTCCACGCGAGCTGAGCGGATACTCAAAGTGACGTGAAAACTCGCACTACATTGGACATTCTGCACAAACCAAAAGTTATGAAATTGTGGCCATGGCTGCTTTTTCCTCTTTCCCTGGCTTTTGTGTAAATTACAGACGACTTCAGAAAGATTTCTCCAAACTCTCTCATCCGCTCAACCAGTTACAGCAGGGCTGTGTTTTGGCTGGAAGGACGGGGGGAAAAAAGTGAGATTAAAAAGGATATCAAAGAGGGAAGGAAACCACAAAATAGACAGAAACAAAAGAGTGGTCCCACCCCTCAGAGCTGTTTGGGCCTAGGTGGGATGAAGACTGTGAGGAAGCGTTTTGAGAATTTAATGAGAAGTCTTACAGAGGCTCCCAAAAAACTGCCTGATGTCCTGCATGTTGATGCAAGCAGAAGAGGTTTGAGAAGTGTCATCTATCAGGACCAAGGAGAGAGTTTGTGCTCAGTTGCTTTTGTCAGCAGATGATAAAAAAAATATCCCACACATAAGCTGTTACTTTTGGCTTTGAACTGGGCCGTCACCAACAAACTGCACCTCTATGGAGTCAACAACACATTAACTTACGTCCTAACCACAGCTGCATTGGGTGCAACTCTGATGTGAACACATTGTCGTCATGCAAACAACACTGCTTCTCATTGGGAGGAGACAAACATGGCTGCCGCTCCAGTCCAAGCTGTCTGTCACATGCTGGAAGTCAAAACACCTCACGACCACCACTGGGCTTTTTTTATTCCATTATCGTAAACACAGGACATCATCGCAGCAACATATGGTCATGCACGTTTCGTTTTGCAGTCTCGATATGCTGTTTGTTTCTCCTGTGCCGTCCAGAAGGTGCTGTCCGTCTACCATCTGCCTGAATCCATGTGAAGATCCGTCTTGTTTTCTAATGCTTGCTTACATCCAGATTACTCAGCATAATGATTTTAGTATTTACTGTTATAAAGCAGCGCAGCTTTCTTGTAAAGCCGACCAGCTGATAAGGCATAATGTTAGCCAGCATCCTACTTTGTAAACCCTAACATCACCACATGAAAAGGCACAATCTGTTAACATTAGAACCTTGAAGTCTAATTACAGCTCGGGGACTTTGTTTGTACAACTAATACATTTATATCTTGTTTTCATCTGGTGTAATATTGGTGTGTTGACAGACTTAGAGAGATACTTCAGACATGTAGGGACAGATTCACCTCGAGCCAATGCTGAAGTGCTTGTAGACCCAGAACAAGAAGCCATCTCTCTACCATCTGTTGCTCGCAGTGTGACCTCAAAGCTTTGCATCGTTCATCAGGTAGAGTGGCTTTAGTCTCATATCTAACATTAGCTGTCTGTAGCAAACAGTCCACTCACTTTACATAATGTAGGAAGGCAAAATGTTAGAAAGACCTCAGTATGATGCAGTCACACCACTCACTAACTATGACCTTTATGAATAACATATAATTGAACTAACAGACTGAATATCAGCATAAAAACTGGGAATTGTAAACATTAAACAGGTGGAATTTATGGCAGGGGTGTTGGCAGTTAAGTTTATGTTGGCTGCTGTTACAATTATATTAGAATTTTCAACATTTTGTTTCTGTTGTAAAACAGTTCTCCAGAAATCTTTGGATGCTGCTGCAAAGAGATGGAGGACCTGAAGCTGTGGAGACCAGCCATCATTTACTGGACTGCACTTTCCACCGTAATGGAGATCCAGATGTGATGGAGGCCAAGTGACAAACATGTTCAGAACATCCATTAAGGCTGGAACCAGTACCATAACAACATACCTTGCACAGTATGTGGCTGAAAATTTTTAGTTGTCTCATCTTCACTGGTGCTGGTTGGTGCTGGGTGACTTGTGCATAAATCACATATTTTCACTCACTGCTCTTTGTAAAATCAAAATCAACTCTGCTTTGGTGAAAATTAGCAACTGGTTGACAGCATTATTTGAGAATGGCCATTTTCTCTCCCTGGTTACTCACCTAAGGAAAGAGCAGCTACAAAGGCAGTGGTGATGCTGCTGGCACAGAGAACAGCCGCCTGGTCCAGTTCAACCCCCCCTCGAGAAATTGCCCCTAAACACACGGCTGCCACTGCTGCAAGGAAGCCCACCACTGTGGCCTGGACCTGCAGAAAATAAAGAGACATTATTATAGCAAAATAATAGCTGTAACACAAAATACATCAGACCAAAGGGAACCACATGCCTTGTAAGTATGTTACCTGTATAAGTGCCAGATTGCTGCACACCATGGTCCACTGTTTCTCAGGATCGTCCATTTGGCCTGTGTTGGCCTAAAAACATGGAGATACCAGTCACTTTAAATGTGATGTGGGGGGGGGCAATTTTAATCAGTCATGTTATATAAGTTTGACACAATTTATTGTTATAATTACATGTTGATATGGAATATTACAGCTTATTTTTCCAGTCTGAAACCACTGAAACTCTGGGAAAGAAAAAAATGTTCTTTTACAACTGGGGTTTGGGTAAAACTTTAGCCACAAATTATAGTGTAACTATACTATATAATATACAATATATAGGGAATATGGCAGTAACATATCAGCATTGAGGAGGGACCTAGTAATAAATTACACTATAAGTACTTTTTTAATTACACAGTACACAATAAAATAGCAGGATACCACTTGTGGCAGTAGGTTTCACTTCAAACTTTTTAAAAGTAGCATATGATATCAAAAGAAAACTATAAAAAGATTCTTCTAAGTGTGACTTTATACTGTGTGCGTGATATATTCTGTCATTCAACAAACATAGAGCTTGAAGAAAGCCACGTGTTCTGAATCAAATTTGATATTGCATAAGGACATAAAATATTTAACACCCAGCCCTTCTTACAGCAGTGGAGAGGCGAGCGGCCAGGGTCATCTCCAGATTTCCTTTGAGTCCGACGAGTGCCGGCACCAGGATGAACACCTCCGTTATCACCTTAAACACTTCCCAGTGCTGGAACACACATATTGGAAATAATCATTTGATATGAAGAGCATTGGAAAACACACAACATATATACATTCACTGAATTACAACATTTTTAGTTCTTCCATCTTAACATTGACATATTTGAATTCTTCATCTCCACCTCCTCAGACGAACCCTCTGAACCTCACTGATGCAGTTAAATAAGCTCATCACATATTCTCAACAAACCCAGTAGCCTACTTTTCCTGTTTCCACATCTCTGAGCATCGTCTGATGCCACAACATCACACGCAGGTTCAGTGGGTTTAGAAGACGTACAGCTCACAGAGTCTGCCTCCTATTTTCTGACTACAACTCGAGTTGGCAGGACCGAGACAGTTTAGATCTTTAAATAGATGCACATATAAAAGAACAACGCAGCTGCCAAGAGCTGAGTTACGTGGAGCAGGGGGAAGGCAGGGAAGGAATAAGAGATGAGAGGAGGGACTGACAGGCCGGAAATGGAGGAAGGAAAAAGAGTTGATATAATAAAAAGTTTTGATATAAGAACTTTTCTCAGAGGAAAAAAATGTACAGCACATATATCATCAGTGATTCAGTTAAATGGCTGAACGCTGGTGGAGCAACATATACACCATATATACAGTTCTGCCTGCAACCCTGTGCACACCAGAATCCAAGGCCCACACCGCGTTTTGTTTTTTCAGCAAATGTGTCCTTGTATAAACTTGACAAGATTAATGTCTGCAGCAAGTACACGCTGCAAAACACAATTAAAGAAGGGAAGGGATGCAGCTACTTAGATACGCCTCTGAGCTAAAACCTGCTCAGTCGAGATTATGAACGCCATGTTCAATCAGAAATTATTGGATGTTTTAGAGTAGAGTCAAAGTCGATGTCCAGGTTCTGCTGACGGCCTTGAAAGTCAATTGTCTAGACAGGGATGGAAATAAAAAAAACAACAATGTAATATTTCTATTTCTGGTGGCCTTTAACAATCTCTATTCCCCCATACACCCAACATCGCTGTGGGTTCACCAGCTCAACAGTATGAGTCGAGTGTCCACGGCTAATTCAGACGTTCAACTAAAAGGTGGAAGATATGGATATGCAAGAAACCAATTTACAGTGACACCACTCTGCAGTGCGAGTAAACCTTAATGTGAGGTGTATTTTTTTTTTTAGTTCAGTACAGTATATTGTGCATTTGTGCTTTAGCCCCACCCACCAACTTTGAACAACCAATGAGATCATTTCTGCCTCCTGAATCGTTTATATGACAGCAACTGTGGAGGGGAGCGGGTTTAAAGGGGCTAAACGAGGCCACAAGGACGTACAGATGGATGAATAAGAGTACAGTGGATGGTAGGAGTGTGCTTTTTTTGTGCTGGTGTGTGTGTGTCTATTTATACACACGGCTCTCAGGTTCTGGACTGGTGGGCCTGGCTGACGGCTGTCATGTTGGGAGGCTATCTTGGGACATGGCCCACTTGTGCTGTAACACTGCTGCTGCTGCGGCTTCGGCGTGACAGGCGAAAAGCCAGGAGAAGTAAACGCTGTGCCACTCAAGATCTCTCAGGAGAAAAAATATTTTTTGCCGTTATTGTCATCATAATTACGAATATTAATACTTATCAGCACTAGAGACGTCATTATTGTATCGTCTGCATGTTCACTTTTCAGAAAAGTACAAGCTGTATTTCAGACTAACACTCATGTAAGAAATATTGGAAATACTTGAAATACTTTCTTTTATGTGATACCAGGATATCAAAGTTTCTTCTGCCTCTCCCTCTCTCTGGCCTCCTTTCTTTCATCCGCCAACCACTTACTGAATTAACTCTTTACTTTTATCCCAGGGCTCTCCTCTCCCTCCCACATCTAAATCTGATTTGAAAAGCTCAGAAAGGTGGATGTTACACAAGGCTCTGTCTGTTGAACAGAAAACAGCACTGTCAACGGGGAAGCAGGGCCGTGCAGACTATCATCCATCCATCCATCCATCCAGTTATCCGTCTATTTGTAAATAAACACTTCCGTCCATCTTCCCTCCACCTGTGCAATTATTCCAAAATTCTGTCTCTGTCCACCAATTTGACCATCAATCAATTTTTTCCTTGTCACTCTCCCTACAAACAAAACAAGTGTGGTCAAAGAGCCGGCCGAGTCATAGAGAAGGTGGAAGAGGCTGATGAGCAAATAATGTTTAATAAAAGGCCAATGTTGGTCTGAGCCTAATTTATACACTTGGATATGAAAATGATGCAGAGACCATTCTTACCCAAGCAGCATTTAACGTCAGTCTCTGCCTCTCACTCTTCATACATCAGTCACCTATTTATCTGTTGATGGCTGTCTGTATACAGAATGCACATGGCCACACATCTCTCCACATTTTTCATTCATCCATGATAAACTGTCAGTCCATCCAACCATTCACAAATCCATTCATAGGCTTGGAAGGTTCATATCAAACCTCAACGCTTCTACAGTATCGACCAAAAACTGTCAAAGGCCAAAAGCTGGCATCAAATGTTTGTTCAGATTCAAGACCTAATTTACTTACTTTACTCAGACTGATTCAAATGAAAAAACGTTTTTCGCCTAAATTCTTGTGGGTCTACTTGTGTCCATATTGAACATTACTGCACATCACAATTTAAATCCAATACAACTTTCAGTGAAAAAGCAGAGAGGCAGCAAGTCCAGCTTTCATGGAGAAGATCAGAGTGAGGTCCCGTTACAGACTTGCAATTAATGTTTGCTTTTTGAACCCCAACTATGATCTTTGCCTGAACTTAACAAAGTGTTTTCGTTACTTTCTCCTCACGATACCTTAAACATAACTAACCTGCCAGAGCCACCATCTTTCCTGAACCTAAAAGCGAGACTCATGTTAATGCAACTTACATTAATTTCCAATCCAATCAATTTTTAAGACCTGTCAAAGTTTAAGGCCTAAAATTTAGATTACTGGATTTCACACTTTTTACGACCCACAGAAACCTGGTTAAAAATGTTGGATGTGAAAAAAGTCAGTGAACATCATCCAGGGTTTTGCACAGTCAGTGACAATCTGTTTTCATCTGTAACATTTGATGTTTTGGTATCATTACTGAAATGTTATTTCAGATGATACCCAACCCTATTCATCCATCAATCAATCTCTCAAAACAAATTCCACAAGTAATTTTTCTTAGATTTCCATACTTGTATAAGATCCATAACAATACCAGCGGAGACCATTCCGAGTCCTGACACCAGGTACGGCACTATAACCTGGGCAGCAATGAGCCACGAGCTCTCCGGTAGGAACCCGTGTTCTGATCGAGTCAATTTCCAAGTCACGCCACGTAATTTCTTGCCCTGGTAGCACAGCTCCAGCTCCAGTCGAGTCACCACCATGTTGAATGAGAGGTTCAAAGAACAGTTATCCCATGGTAAATGCAACTGCTATCCAAACGTGAAGGAACGTTCAGCTTCTGATACGTCCAAATAAAACTTGCTTTAGTGACGTGAGCAGGGAGAGCGCCGAAGAACAAAACCAATGTTGCTGTCCTTGGTTTGAAAAGAGCAAGGGCAAATGTTTTAAGTCGTCACTGAGGCCTGTCTTGGAGAACTAAGAGGTGGGATTTGCGAAGGCATGGTTTCACTGCTCTCGGAGGATTCTGAAAAAATAGCAGGCTTTTCTTCAATCATTGTCAACAATGATGAAACAATCAGCTTTTATCAACCCTTATAAACTTCTGAAGAAAGTTGAAAAATTTTCAGCTGCTGCCCAACTTTCAGATGAGACCACTCAGTTTTCCATTTGTTCCAATTAATTATCTTTTTTCCCAGGCAAAATCAAAACTAAAGGCTACAGCTCTAACTTGAGGGCAATGGAGCGTGACATCTTTAGCCCAGTGGTGAGTCAGCAGTGATGAGGTATCCATTTGTCAGCACAATCATTAACACCATGTCTTACTCAAAGGTCACGATCTTCATCTACAGGCACAGATGCTCCACATCTGTTGTCAGAGGTCTGAGTTTGTTTTTAACCAACCTGCCTTTTTTTAAGTAAAGGATAAGATGGCTTTGACATCCACGCATAGGTTAAAGAGAATGAACCAGACAATGGAGAGTTCAAATTTCAAGGAGTCCTCATTAGGCTCTGATCCACTCCAGAATCCATTTGATGTAGTTCAAAGTCTTTTGAATGGAATTTGGTATTTTTTGGATCTAGTCCTCAGTCCATTTGATCCAGTCTGAAATCCACTTGACCTCCAGTGTAAAAGGCACAGCTGTCTGCTGCAAATGACAGTGATGCTGAATGATTGACAGCAGCAAGAAGATGAAGAATAGTGCAAAAAAAAAAAAAAAAAAAAAAAAAGGGTCTTGAGAGTTAGAAGCAGCAGGAATCCTTCATATCTTCCAGCTCCTCTCTGTTGGCCGGCTCACAACGAGAGCGAGGAGGGAAACAGAAAGAGCTCGTGATGTCAGTAAGTGATCTGAGAGGTCCACTGACAAGATGCAGCAGCCGGCTTCAGGCAGGCTGGAGAGCTGCTTCCCTCCTGTCAGCATCAGGGTAGTCCTGCTCCCTCCGCTCTGCTCTGCTGTGACGTAGCAGAGAAAGAGGCAGGGCCGTCTGCGCTGCCCGACATGCAAACTCATGAGGGAAACGACCGGCTTACCGCCTTGCGCTCTTCCTCCTCCTCCTCTCTATTTCTTGCTGCGTGTCTGCCTCTCATCCCACCTCCCTCCCTCCATGTGACATCCCGCTCTCTACGTCGCTCCCTCTCTCATCCCTCCTTTTCTAATCTCTCTCTTTCTCCACGTCGTGACTCATTCTCTCTCTCCGTCCGATCCATCCATCTCTACCTCTGGGCCACTTGCTATATCTGCGCTGCGATCCTGTCACAGGGTCTGATACTGTATCTCCTCCTTCTGTAACACCAAACAAACACGGACTGTACCGTGCCACTAAAACGCTGCCTGGCTTTTAAGAATCTCCACGCAACTAAAATATTGATTTCACAGCACTTTTCAGGTCGCAAGAATGTCAAAATCATTACATTTTTTCAATGCTGGTCATAGTTATTATTTTCCTTATTAGGAATATCTTATCTTAATGTCAAATCATTAATTTGATCCCCACTTCACTAGTAAAAATGTTTTGTCTTAATTGCCTTTAAATTTGTGTTTTATTACTACTTCCATTTTATCAGCTTCAAATATGGATGCATCATATTTTCTTTCTCAGAACAACCAATGCTACCTAAAAGGGCAATCCAACAATTTATTATTGCACTTTCCTAAAGTTCGGGCCTCACAAGAAACAGGTTAAAAAAAGAATGGTCAAAATCAAGCAGCAATTGCAGAGAATTGCAGAGTCTTTTAGTCTCTAGTATGGGCCAAAATGTTGGATCCCTACATTTCCCATAATGCAGCTCTGGGAACATTTGGGTCAGAATATAAGCTCCCTGACAATCTCACTGCTCAACAGTGGACACGTCTGGAAACAACTCGGTCTGTTCTGGCTCCACTTGAAGAGTTAACTCAAAAAGTGAGATATGATTCCTGCTGTGAGACGTCACAGTCAGACAGACAGCTTTGTACATATTAAGAATATTTAACATTTGTTTTTGTATATTGTGTTTTTATCACTTTTTATATATATTGATAATCACCTCAGTGTTTTTAGGTTTACCAGTCAGCTACTAAAATGGAGAAAAGCAGCATCAAGTTATCTGTGGGCCTTCACAGCTTTCCAGCTGATGCTGAGCTGAGGGTAAAGTGGGAAATTAACATTTGAAGGGAGAGGTTCACCATCAACAATTGGTCCAGTGTGTGTAGCCGCCATTTTATAACAGAAGACTTGATGGAAACTCCAAGTGAGCAGGGGGCATTACCTGTGTTGTTGGAGCAGAATGTCTATCAAGTCCAAAAGAGCCATAGTGGCATAATGTTGAAAATCAGGCTAACGCTGATGCTACACTGAGTGACGATATAATGTCACTAAGACACTGAGGTCAGGTTAGACTGATTTTAGCAGCTATTCCTTATATGTTAGCTGTGTCCATACAAGCAGCAAACACCATCTGACTGTACACAAGAAGAGCTGTGTGTCATCACCATGGACGCAGCATTTTTTTTTTTTATTCGTTCTCTCTCCTACACAGCTTTCTACTTTATAATCTGTATGCAACAAAATAACTATAATGAACAAAGTCTTTGGCCGTCCCACACTGTTGGCTCGTGTTGCAACAGTTTGGCGTTTGATTTGTTTGTCTTGAATATTAACAGCACATAACACCCAGGACTTCTGGGAGTCTGACCAACTATGGGCACCTTACAGAAACACTATCAACAAGGACATCAGGGGTGCATTACTTTGATATGATGATGATCAGCAGTTAGTAGTTTGGGAACAAGTGCTTTAAGACCCCGGTGCCCATTTGAATCCAACAAGAAATGTTATGGAGGCATCAGGAATATATTTGTATAGTTTTGGAATGCAACCAAAGCTTAGGAAGCTGAGTGAGCCAGAACTCAGAAAGCAATGACAAACCTCGGAGGTCAAGACCTGAAAAAGTCCATTGGCAGACAGGATGTAGTACGTAACATGTGGGATATCAGTCGTAGCTATGACAACAGGATGTTGTTGTTTAGAAGATCCACAACCACCACAGGCTACATTAGCAATCCTGATTGCTGACGGTGTTGTGTTCCTGCCTTTATCTCCTTTCCATTCAGATAATTTCCTCTCAATGTCCTTCTACTGTCCCCTGTGCTTTGAGACACGGCACGCAGCCAAACTCATGGCTAATCATCCTCCATCAGACGCAGGGAAGCAGATACTGTAGAGGAGAGGGTGGAAGAAATACTGATGAGCAACAGATGGAGTGAAGGGAATAAGCCATGTGAGGATAGACGAGTGGAGGACAGAGAGGAAGAAAGAGGTAGCAGCTAATCATCAAGCAGACAGCAGTGTGTCTGATTTCTCACAACCCAGCTGGCAGCAGAACAAATGCCAGGGAGGTCTGGCAGAGGATAAAGATACAATGGGACCACCCCCAACACACACACCCACACACACAGGTGCCCACTCCACATCCAGTAAAAGACAAGATACACAAACACACTCCCACAATGCAGAGGGCTGGCCGGTGACATTGAACAGTCAACCTTTTGATCGCTTTGACAGCTGAGATAAGGAGCTTTTCTAACTTGAAAAAATATTATTCAAATACATTAATCATCACAAACTCACATATTCTATTGTGTGCCAGTTTCACACATTATACCATCTACAAGGAAGATCCATTTGACCAGTTTGGTCTGTCTGATGTTCAATAAATCAGATTTAAATACAACCACTGTCTAACAAGTTAATCAATGCAAAATCCTCAGTTGTTCCCAACTATGAGACATTTACAGTATGTGTGTGTGATCAGGAGAGACTTTGTGTTTATTACAGCCTGTGATGGACCAGAAGTCAAGAGACAAAATATGGACACATAATGTGAATAAACACAAACTAAGCATCACTACTGGATGAGTAAAGAACACACTGTCAGTTCATGAATTAACCTTTACCTTTGAGGTGTCACTGTCTCGATGTGATGATCTAATGACCATGCACTCACCTGTACATTGTCCAGCACCATGCCGGCCATCACCATGCCCATCCCAGCCAGCAGGTAGGGGAAAAGCACCTGGAGACAGATCGCAATGGACGACTCCTCCTCCACTTTGGCCACGGACACTTTGGGCTTCTCCTCCGCCGGCTTTTTAGGAGGAGGCACCGGTGGTAAGATGAGGTCATCCTGGCCGTCTATGTGGGCACCAGGACTCCCACCCAGGCTCTTCCCTTTGGAGCGGGACTTTTTGTTCTTCTTCCTTTGGCGGGTCTGTTGTGGTGGTTTATCCTCACCGGGCATGATGGCGGCGGGGACGGTGACGAGCGAGGTGGTGCTGGCTTAATCTGGGGGATACAGAATAAAATGGGTAGAATCAGGTTTTATCACAATGTGGTGGAAATTTAAGCGTCTTGTCAGAAATTACCACAACACATGCTCAGTTACATTGCATTGCTTGTTCTAGTGTTTTGGTTTTTTTCTACTGTTCCTTGCATGTTTGCACCTGGGTCTGAGAGAAACAACATTTCAATCCCATCTATGTCCTGTACATATGACAAGAATTGACAATAAAGTTGACTTTGAAACCCAAAAATCTCCTTTATACAAGTATGAAGCAGTAAAAAGTTATTGTATGTGTCAACAACAAAACTGGATATAGATCATTAAAGAAACAGAACACTTTACAGATTCCTGCATTGAGTTGGTAAAACTCTATAAAACATTTTTATCATTTGATCAAAACAATTTCAGTTTACTTTGTTTTTCTCTTTTATTTATCAGCAGTGTAAAAAAAAACTTGCTAGAGTTTATACAGTGATGCTTCAGCAGTATATGGAGCATTATGTTTTTTTTATGATTAAAGTTAGTTTCAAAAATATATTTTCAATCAAGATGAACATTTATCATCCTTCTATTCCATTTATTAGCCAGGAAACTGTTCAGTATAGGTTCAGTTTCAAGTTCAAGTTCAAGTTCTATATTTCCATTACAATCAATCAGTGGTGTTTTCAATATACGGTATGTTGCTTTCTCTCTATTATTGTTTTCTTATAATTGGTAACATTATAAAATCTTTTGTGACTTTCTGGATATAAAACATCTGTATGATACTTAAATTCTCACTTTGAACGTGTGCAAACTTTAAACATGAGCTAGATTTAATTTAACTATTGTTCACATTACTACATTATTAAAATGCCCTGTTTTAGTTTCTTTGACTCGGTCGTTTGTCAGAAAACTGCACCATCACTTCAGCAGTGTTCAGACAATAACATGCACCTTTACTTTCACCAGCACTGAGTCAAACATGAAAACCAAAAACACTCAAACACCGTCAGTCCACTCGTGTTAAAAAACGACAAGTTAAACATAAATACACACAATTTCAACCACGGAGCCGCGGAGACCTGGAGAAACGTCCAAATCTATCTGCACATCCATCAAAGCATCTCCTGTCGACACACACGCCTCCACTGGAAGCCGCCATTTGTACATCCCATAATACAACCGCCCCGGGAACCACGGTTACAAAACTAGGCGCTCTGTGATTGGATGAACACTGGACTAGCGTTCTGGTGCAACACCGCCCTCTTGTGGAGAAAGCGAGCAACTGCATGCACATTTCACAGAGCGAATCCACATCAAGTTTGACAAATATCCAGTTGTGTTTCTTTATAATGAAGCAGTAAAGTAAAAGGGACTTTTTTTCTGCTATGTCATGTTTAATACAAACTCACAGGTCAAAGGGTCCAAACATGCAGAGGAGCCAGACACATTGATCATATGAACAGTCTGAGAGGTGAGAAGGACTTGAATCAAATGTCCATGTTGAATTATTTTGCTGGTGACCCCACGAGGGAAACCATTGTAGGTATTTCTGAGAGTGAATCTGAGGCATCTATAACTAACGCTGCTGGCATTGTTGGTAATGAAGACATACACACACACACACTTGGCCAACACACACTCATTATCTCATGCTAGAAAAAATTACTGCTGCTCTTCTTTGCTACCGACGACTGAATTAAGCCTTTAATTCTCACAGTGGAGAAAAGTTTGTGTATTAGAAGCAAAGGTTTGATTGATCGTCCTTACCTCGTGTGTCCAGAGCTTGTGAGAGTGGACAGCTGATGTGAACTCCCAAGAATAACTGTGTGTATGCTTGCTATGCTCCCTGTGTGTGCATGTGTGTGTGTGTGTGTGTGTGTGTGGGTGGGTGTAAATGTCTGTCTATATTAGGGCTATGTGTATGTTCCGCTTTCCATTTGCTCGTGCATTTTTCAACATATGTCTGTGCGTTAAGCTCACTGTGTGTGTGTGTGTGTGTGTGTGTGTGTGTATGTGTGTGTGAGATGTGTGAGGTAGTCCGCATGCATCATGGGGCAGCGTCTTGAATTTCATGGCATTGGCAGATAATGATATCGTCCTCCTGTCTCTTTCCATCTCTGGTGGGATGGTGACAGCAGCAGGCAGATACAACACTTCTTCATTCATGGGAAGAATACAGTTTACAACACAACTGAAAAGTCATTGTCCTGTCCTGATTTATAATCTATGAAAGCTGGTATGTTTTTTTAGCCTATAAGAAGTAGGGGAACATCAATCAAACTGGTGTTGGTTTATCTGTATTAACAATGGCCTCCATCTGTCTTGTGGATATTTTCTGCTGTTCAGTAGCCAATTTTTAAATGATATTAGAAGTAGAATTTCAAAATCCATCATCAAGAATGTCTTTTGGATTCATGGCATGTCTGTTATGTCGTGTCTGTTTTCATTTATGCAGTTTTTATTCCCATTTATTTAATCTTATTCGCTTTATTGTCTTTACTTCCTCTGTGCCTTTTCTCATTTTATCTGCCTTGTCTGATTTTTCTTTTCTAAAGTTATAACATTATCAATAAAAATGCTATATAAATAAAGTTTATTATTATTACTGTTAATACTTTTGTGGTCTGTGTCTAAACACAAATCCCCATTTGTGTGTTTCATTCATGTAGTTGACAGAGTGAGAAAGTCTTCTTTTATTTCTACACTGAAAACATATCAGATGTCTTGTTGCTCCAACTGTCTGTAGCTCATAACTGGACCAGTAATGTGTTTCAGCTATTGCAACATTATGCTTTACTGTCATAAGCAAAGTGTCTTGTCCCTTATTTTCTATACCTTAGCGTATCATTGTAAGTGTGAAATCTGCGAGTACTATACATCTTCTGAGTTAATATATCTGGAGCCTTTGTGTGGCACCTTTTATTGAAACTGAGAAGCTGAGATCTTGCAGTTTGTTTAAAGACAAAAGTAATAAAAAAGTAATGAAAAAAATCCTTTGAGAATAAACAGGTTGTCCAGGTTTCGTGTGTGCAGGTACAATTTCAGTTCAAGTTATGCAGTAGTTATTTAGACTGCATTTATTGTTTTTTGTTTTGACCACTTGGGGGCAGCACAACAAGCTGTAAACACAACCTTATCAAGTTGATATGGCCAACACATAGGACAAACATGTTATTATTAACATATTCAGAATACATGGAGCAACATTAGCATTTATTTGGAGTTGTGCATAAATATCATAAATATTTTACTTATATGCAACATGTGTGTCTCATTAAGCTGTTATATATTCTGGGATCGAAAGTGAAATTCAGTCAGGTGACGCGTACTTAAACTGTATAAAATAGATTGAATTGATTAACTAAATATCTGACACTGTGCAGAATGCAGGGCCAGCAGAAGATGAGTCCACATCCAGACAGCTCAGTATAGGAAACCATATAGTAATCATTTGTACCACAGTGCTGCAGCGTACTCTTTTCTGCTGAGGCTGCAGGACCCCCCATGTCTATAGACAAGATCATCTTCCTAATTCAACTCCTGTTTTTTGTTCTGCAGTGTCCCTGAGCAAGGCTCATCTGGATCTAACTGTGATATTTAGTTGACAGAACTGTCCACTAGGTGGCAGCATGGAATAAAGAGAAAGAGTGCAAAAGGTCCGGTTCATGTATTCAGAACTTTCAGGACTTAACAAAACAGGCAATTACATGGCAAAATTCTCACCTACTTGCAACATTATACTGAAGTTAAAAACAGACCCAACTGGAGAGACTTTGTTTTTATAGGAACACTTGAGCTCCTAAATTCTGCAATCAAAACAAAGAGCCTTGTAAAAATGTTCAAGATATTAGAGTTGACAAGTATGAAGAGCAATTTTCCAAGAACTTAAAGTAGGAAAAAAGCTCAGTAGGTGCAGCGAGTCCTGGTTGTATCAACAACACGGTGGTCTGTTAGGATGATTTGTCTGTAACAGGCTTTAAGTCCTGCTCTTTAGGCTTATAGAAACATGATCCATGTTATAGTTATGGATTCCTTTATCCCTCCATTCAGAGGTGGAAAGACCCTGGAGGTTATGGAAATCTGCTTTACAGGCCACACACTGTTTATTTTCAACGCACATTAACCATAATCATTACCGGGAAAGACGAAGATTGCCTTTCCTAATGTTTTCCTATACATTTCTGGTTTTTGTTTTCTCATGTGTACAGTATGTGTTTTGTGGTGTTCTGTGGATTCAGATCACCATTTCTGTGTGGGTCCTGGCATTTTCAGCGCCTCATCAACGCCTTCATGCAGATATAGTGCACACGCATGCACGGACATATATATACATACACATATACACACACATATACTCAATTGAAAATAGTACAAAGACAATATATTTTACGTTTTACCTCATCAACATTTTGTGAATAGGCTTATTCTGAATTTGATGCTCAATGTCCATGTAACTTTCCATGACAAATTTTTTTGATCCTAAATAGATCTTCTTTAAGTCAAACAGGTGTTCCGCCTTAAATTCTAAAGTCTAAAGATCTATATTATCTACAGTATCTATATGTATTCTAAAGATACCAAACATGTCAGAGGGAAGGTTTGAGTATTTCAGTCTGTGTAAACGTCATATAGCTTCAATGAAGAACTAATAAAAAATTACATATCTGCTGTCAGATAGTAAGTAATAAGATTATTTTTCCAAAACTGAAGTCAATTTACAGGGAAATGAAAGGAAACCGGATGTTAAGTGGCAAGATTTTTTTTTACAAAGTTTGTCTTGGAAACTGTGCAGAGTATGAAATTTGGAAGATTCAACAGGCAGAGGGAATCTGGAAAATAATACGATTGAGAAATGCATTGTGGGAATCGTATATTTATTAAGGTACAAGCAACCAAATGTTTGTATGTAGAATGGAGAAGGAGGGTTCTCATGCATGCACACGGCTGGGTCCATCTACCAGGAGAAGGAGAATAATGAGGTGTGATTCTGGACAGTGACAGTTTTGGTCCTTGCAGTGTTTTATAGGCTGCTGCTGACAGAGTAGCTTTGATACCTGTGTCATGATAAGTGGCTGATAGATAGTTGCGTGTTTTCGGGGTCTCTGGCCTGCGTGGTGGAAACTATCATGAAAATTTGTAATGTTGCTATAAATAAACGGCCCTGTCCCCTGTTGCCAACCACACTATCACAGCAGCCCTTGAGTCAGTCTCTGCCTTTCCATCTGACTGCCCACTGGTCTGTTTGCACTGTGAAACATCTGTCCACTTCTAACTGGACCTACACTACATCTTTAGTGGATAGACGTTGTGTTGGTGAAAGTATCTGGAGAGAGATATTTGTCTGTGTGTGTGTCTCTCTCTGATGTTTGTCTTTGTGGCGGAGCGCTGGTTTACCTTGCAGCACCTGTTGCTGGTCACACCAGCAGCTGTTGGCGTTGTGATACTCCCACATGTGACTAGGTATTTTAAAAGTCTTAGTCACGAAGCATGTAAAGATACACACTCACACCCTCACACTGAAAAAAATGAACAAAATAACTCGTCAATAAATTAAAACACCTGGGATAAATTCACAAACTCAAACGTGACAAACGATACCATATAAATCAAACAGCCCGATCCTAAATTCCAGTCCGGGTTTTAGGAAATTATTATGTTTGGAGTATTTGTGTTTGTGTGTATGCAGACGGGAAGGAGGAGATTCTGCTGAACCAAAGACAACAGCCACCAATGCAAAAACTGCAAAAGGTTGACAATAAAATTCACTCACATTTTTCATCAGGTCTGAAATAAGCAATGAACCTGAATGTTAAACATCTGTGAAGGTTCTCAGTCATCCAGGCCATTGTGTTCAAGTAAGGGTTGAATCAATGGCAACTGGACTTAGCTGTAGATTCTTGAAGATGTTTCATTCCAGTTCAGTGAAATAAAGAAGCTTCAAGAATCTACAAGTCAAGTTGCCATTGATTCAACCCTTACTTACAAATAGAAGCTAAACCAGGCACAGCAACATTAACCATCAGTGCTTTATTCAATGTACTGATGGCTGTTTGTCAAAATGTCTACTATCAAAACATGTTTCATTTTTAAAATGGGTTAGAGGTTTGAGGTCATGGTCAGTATCATTTATACATTGTCCAACTCTGTCTGGAAGCAGCTGTCACATTGTTATCAGTAGCAGGATATGGGAGACATAACTACCCAGTTTGAATGCCTGTGGGTGAATTGAGCATGTTATGTGCATGTAGTGAGCACGTGTGTCAGCTTTCACTGAATGACTTCAGATGGGACATCTGCTGACCCGCTGCTGTCGAGCATGTCTGCTGTTAAAGGGACACGTTGCATAATCCTGCACAAGTTTGCAGTGTAACGGGCGACTGGAGCTCCTCACAGAGTTGTTGCGTTTGCCGGCGCCTTTGCTCAAATATATGCTTTGATCACTAAGAAAAATAATGCTAAAATCAAGACCATAACTTGATTCTGGTGTTGCAATCTACTGTCCTTTCCCTTTTATTACGATACTACTGAAAATCCTTTGGAGCTACATAATTACATAATTTAACTGTCTCATAAAACTTGATGTTATTCATTTATTGATTGATTTATCTGATTTAATGATGTCTTTCATTTTGCAATATTTTTTCCTCAAAGCACTGAAGTTTGAAGTTCTGTAGGTGGCGCTCTTCTGTCTGTGAAAATATGGTTGCAATCACTGCTCATACTAACCCCATTGTTATTGCGAATAAACTGGATACACATGTTTTTTTTCTCCAGGAAAGTCTGCCACACAGCGAAGGTTGGGAATAACAAATAGAAAGGCATTCAAGGGTTCTGCAGAATTTAAATCCCTTCTTTTAACATTAAAAACAGACATGTATTTATTTACATGAAAATGCACAATTTTAAGGTTCAAAGCAAAAATAAACACTGTAAGATGGACAGTTTTTGCTATTATAAAGGAATGATCTATTACCAGTTGAATGAGCTCATGCCAATATTATAAATACCTCTAAATCACTAATCCTGCAAGTGCAAGGAGGTTCGAGTGACGTGATTCAGCAGTTTGAAGTTGTCGGGTTCAAGTGTCAGGGTCAAAGGGTCTTGTCTCTGCATTTTGGGAACTCGTGCGAGGGGACGAGGTCTTAAGGTGCTCGGTGCTACAGCATGTGTGGAGAGGCTCAAAGTGTTGGGGTCAGCTGGGTCGTCTGAGAAGGGTCAACCGATGTGTCCTGCCGGCAGGAGCATGGTGGTTTAGCAGGATTACACTGGACGCGCATGACACACACACACACACACACAAATGCATTTCTACCGGCTGACTCACAGATTTATATATTTTTCCTGTGTTCTCTTCTAGGTAAACATAAGAGCGGCAGGTGTTGTTTTCTTGCTGCACTAAATGTCTGTTAATTATTACATGGACCTGGAAATGAGTCCACTTTGTCATTTGTTTTGATGTTTGACAACAACAGCAGCTAAAGGGCTTTTTACAACACTGATTGTGTTATGTCATTACTGTTAAATAAAGAGAACATTCACATCTTTATATCACAGATCATGCTAGGTAGTAATGTATGTGTGTGTGTGTGTGTGTGTGTGTGTGTGTGTGTGTGTGTGTGTGTGTGTGTGAGAGACTTATTTCTACACACTCCCGCTGTAAATCTCGACAGCTCAAGCGGTGGCTAACTCTGCCACGAGCACACAGGTGCAGGGAGGCCGGCTCATGTTGCTGACATGTTCCCGTCTTTTCACTCTGTAGTGAGTATTTACCACCGCTACAACCACAACTATTAATACTGCTCCTCTCACATGCAGTGTTACTATGAGTGGCTGTGGCTTTTTTAGCTTTTTGATGAAAATGTATAGTAGTTGAAGGCAGAGCCGGCCCAAGGCATGAGCAAACTAAGCGCCTGCTTAGGGCCCCACGGCCACTAGGGGGCCCCCAAGAGCAATTAAGAAAAAAAATGATTTTTTTGCACGCATGAGTGACGATTTATATACAATCAAAATTATACTATTGTACTAAAACACAATTTTATGTGGTGCTGTTGATGTAGGCCTAGTGATTCTTATTGCATCTCTTTAAATGTGAAAACTCCGCTGCAATGGCAATGACAATGTATGTGACTGTAGCGATTCCTGTTCAAAACACTGCACACGTTTATATTTGTGTCCTCGTTGATTTTAATGTGCTTGTGCTCACATGCAGACTGGGGTTAATGTTTATGTCCAGCTCAAACACGCTGTGGAGATCAGTGAGATGAACTTGTGATGCCACATCTGTGCCTACTATCAGTCATGTTTCTGCTCATAACACTGGATCCAAGTTACCTTCTATATTCTATTGCAACATTCTGCAATATTTCCTTCCTCTCTGAACAATAAAAAAAAACCACATCTTTCATTTACCATTCGTTCTGTCAGTTTGTATATGTGCAATGTTACGGCAACTGAGTCACAGAACTTTCTTCAGTTTGTCCTTTTCATCCATCTTATTGTCCTCTTACTACTGCCTGTGTTTTTTTGTGCCCTGACACTTGTGTTTATTATAAAAGTTATTAAAATTAGAATAAGTTTAAAAAGTTCATTTGACTATATTATAAAAGGTGAACATTTGATTTACAACTGTGTATTCAGCATAATCACCCTGTTGTTCTTGACAAAAAACAGGTGAAATACTAATTTCCAGTACGACCAAAATGAGTCTCTCCAGAAACTGCATATAAACAGTATTTGTATTTCTGATTAGTTGGTCATAGTCAAGTGTTTATACACTAAAATCAAAAGGTGGAATGTTTGAATTTGCCTGGATATCAGGTGAATGACAGACAGAGACAGTTATTGTCCCAAAAGTCATCCAACCTTAATATGATGATGATCGATGTAGAAGATTCATCAAACTGTGGACAAGCCAAGAAACATGTTGTAGGACTGAAGTGTTTGAATGTAGTTTGTTTCTTTTACAAATGTTTGAACAGCCAAAAACATCTGAAACTCCAATAATCACTTCTGTGGACGTTTGATCTGAAACACATTACAAGAAGTTACCCTCAGAATGTGATCAAGTACAGAACACTGGTTATAACCTGCACAATGAGAACATTTAAAGATGTGCATTCTTATAAAATGTATGAAACTAACCACACATGAAACTGTTTCCAGATTAAAAGCCCAGCAGGAGGAATCTCTGCAAAACCGTCATCACCATGATAAATCAATAATAGGCTAATTCTAAAAACATAAGGAATTTTATTATTATCATTCAGAAGCGGCATGCATGAAGGAAATATGATTCTGTATCAGTAGCAACATTAATTCATTTCCTGAGGTTTACAAAACAAGATATGTCATAAGGTTAGAATACAAAAGGATTCAGGAATATAATAGCTCTACAGATTTATATAATCATCATTTTTAAATGTTTCATTTTCCATCTACTACAATACAACTATAATACAAACCTATGAAAGTAAGAGCCATGTTGTAAAACAGATTTTCTATATCACATGATTTCACATAATACATGGGATTAATGGTTAGACCTGCCTGCAAACAGCAGCTCTATCAATTGTATCTGGCTGCTTCTTTAACTCAGCCAGGTTTTCAGCACTCTCCTTATTTGGGACATTTACTGTGTGCTTTCTGAATCTGGGCTTTTCTCTGCTTTTGTTTTTAAACTTTCACCTAAGGAGGACATGCAACTGTACTGAAAATGAGGATCCCTTAGCTTATGGCCTGTATAAATCATATATTTTACTTCCTTAATGTGAGGCACTTCCGGTTGAAACAGGATTTAAAGGTGGGGCATGTAAGTCAGCCAATGAGAACACTGGGATTTTGTTCAAAATGTTTGTGATGGTTTCATTGGCTGGAGATGTTAGCCCCGCCTACTTGTGCAGCATTTAACCAATACACTGCTCTCCAGGAAGTAACTTCTGGTGGGGAAATGGAGCCATGCAGCAGGCCCTTACTTTCAACCAGCAGAGGACAGACATCTTCCTAAAGTTTGGTGCATGAGTAAGTACAGACAGTGAAAACAAGTTTTTCTTTTTGTGGTTTGTATGGTGTGTCGTTTTTGTTGTGTTGGCTGCCTGTGCTTGTTCTTGTTGGTAGGCCTTTGGCCTTGTTGGTAGGCCTTTGGCCTTGTTGTATGGTGTTTGTGTTGTGCTGACTGCCTTGCCATGACTTAGCTTGACTTGTAGCTGCAATGTTATTTTGGGGCCTATATTTGTGTCATCTAATTATAAATATGATGGGGAAGATTTACATCTGTATGTATGACATATAGACAGTATGTCCTTTTGAAGCATAGGATGTTTTGCTTGGATTTTCCTCCTGTTGTTTACAGGCCTATGGCTTGGCCACTACATGTCTTAACTGTACTTTGTAATTTTCTATATATCTCTGATTCTTTTAGAATGTGGGTTATGTCATGTTTTTTGGCAGCTTTGAATGAACATTAATGGTGTATTTGTATTGCTCAATGGCCTGTATAAAGGATATCTATACTTTCATAACGTGGAGCAGTTACTTTTGAAACAGGATTTAAAGGTGGGGCATGCAAGTCAACCAATGAGAACAAGTCATTCTTTATGCAGTTTCTTTTTGTGGTTTGTATGATGTGTTGTCTGTGTTGTGTTGGCTGCCTGTGCTTGTTCTTGTTGGTAGGCCTCTGGCCTTGTTGGTAGGCCTCTGGCCTTGTTGGTAGGCCTCTGGCCTTGTTGGTAGGCCTTAGGCCTTGTTGGTAGGCCTTTGGCCTTGTTGTATGGTGTTTGTGTTGTGCTGACTGCCTTGCCATGACTTAGCTTGACTTGTAGCTGCAATGTTATTTTG